>PYUH01000425.1:152384-310307 GCA_016808085.1 Suaeda aralocaspica | reverse complement strand
CCCCTCTCCCCCCCCCCCCCCTTTGGTATTTTCGAAACTCTATAAAAAAAATTTCTTCTTCATTTCTTTTAATTCTATCTTGCATAAATTCATTTGTATAATTATGTTTAAGCATGATTTATAGTTTTAATCATGTTTTAGGATTTCATTTTTATATTTATAAAGTTGTTCATGAAATTATAAAAATTATGGTTTATAAAAGTTATGAAATTTTAGTTTTATGATTTTTAATACTTTAAACTTTCATATTATGATCATAGATTGTTGTTGTATTAAATTGTGATGATTTTAGGAGGTTTAGTTTTTGTTTTTAAAGGTTTTAAAGTTAATTAATATTGCTGTCAAATTTTTAAAGTTACGTATGATGATAGTATGAGATTACAAAAGTGCTTTGTACTTGATTATGAAGTTTCAATGAGGTTTTAATGAGTTTTAAACTAAAATATATTGCTGTAATATTAACATGTTTTTATGCCCAGTAAAAATAATAGCGCGTGAAATAATAAGTTATTGATATGTGGTTTTCATGGTGTTTTTCCCCCTTGTTTCGGGTCAATTTTATGCCTAAGAGTTGCGTTTTGGCTCGATTTTAGCTCATTTGGTGTTCTTTGGTTATTTTGAAGTGTTTTGCCAAATTTGATTGATTCCTGGCGATTTTAGAGCTTTTTGGTTTGATTCTATCAATTGCGGTTGTTATGCTCAGTTTTGGTGTGTTTTGTATTTTCAGGAGCACGGAAACCGAGGTTTGGAAGGAAGCTGGGAAGCTTGGACGGATCGAGAATGACATGTGCATGGGAATGCGTGCCAAAGAGTTATGGAAACAAGCCATGAAGAAGCTATGAAGAAATAAGAAGCAAAGAAAACAAAAAGCAATTCTGGAGCCTCTATGCGCCCGCATAAAATCGCTATGCGCCCACATTTTAATCAAAAGCAGCCTTCACTGAGCTTCTGGATCACTGATGCGGGCGCACAAAATTGCCATGCGTCCGCATCGACGGTTTCTCGAAAATTTTGTTTCTTTTATTTTTTTTTCGTGCTTTGACTTTGTAAACCGAATTTCTGGGGTATTAAGGGCACGACTTTCTAGGCTAAAACACTTTTATGCTTTTCATAATTTAGAACTACACTCTTACTGTTTAATTAAGCACTTTTTCTCTCTCAAAAATTAGATTAGGAATTAGGGTTTGTTCTCAACATTATTTCAATTCAATTCAAAGTTCTTCAATTTGGCAATTGCTTTTACTTTCATTCTTTTTGCTTAGTTTAGTTTATGCTCTTTAGTTTCATTAGTTAAATCAATTTAGTTTATTTGTTGATGGGGTTAATTAGTTTAATTGTTAATTATTTCATGAATTTAATTATAAATTCTATGATTATGATTGCTTTGATTTTCATGTTCATGAGTGAGTAGTTAATTTTCTAGGGTTAGGGAAATCTTGAATAATTAATGGACTAATTAACTTAGATTGTTTTGGTTTTGCAATTAGTAGTCAAATTCCTGTTATTGGCTTGTTTGTTTACAATTGAATTTTGCGCAGATTTAGTTGTAATTTTGGTAATTGTCGAATTTGATGCCGAGAGGTAAAAATACCACAATAAGACCACTGAATAATAGGCGGAATTAGTCTAGGCATGAGCGAGAGCCGCTAGATGAGTTTCAAGGGAGTCTAAGTTCGAGAGAATTAGTGAGCCCTAATTTGACAATAATTGTGAGATTGGACATTCCTTGTTAGTGAATCCATTAGTTGTTTTTGGTGACCCGAATGACCCTAGGTTTAAATTATTGGTTTTAATCATCTTCATTTCCCGTAGTTAATTGGTAGTCAATTAGTTAAATCAACATTTCTCAACCAAGGCCCTTTACACGGTTTAAGCTTTTTAGAACTAATAGAGTTCAATTGCTTCCCTGAGGATTCGATCCCTACTTCCCTAGCTACATTATTTAGAGTTGTTTGGTTTAATTTTGATAGGTGTGCGATAGCCTCATCAAATTTTGGCGCCGTTGCCGGGGAGACAATTTTTAATTCTGTTAGTCGGGTTTATACTGTTTCCTTTTTATTTTTGTTAGTCTCAAAGAACTATTCGGTTCTTTGGGGCAGTTTCTTATCTTTGCTCGAAATTTCATTTGTGTGCAGATTTACAGGTTTATGCAAAACGACCACGAGCCTGATACTTTCATTTTTCCTGAGCCCGAGCAAGTATCTCTGAAGCGGTTAAGATGTAGTAGACGCCGAATATTTCTCCCCGATCTGTGGAGGAAACTGTTTCTGATCTGTCTCAGTTTTTCGAGTTCATCTTCAACCCGTTGTTTGAATGGTATTTAGAGGTCGAAATGGCTGCCGAAGGAGAAGAACAGGGTAGAGGACCACCACCTCCACCACCGCCACCTGCGGCTCATTCATTGAGAGACTATTCCTTACCTAGTACGGAGTCTATGGCTGGAGGTTATTCACTACCTGATACTGATGCTGCTAATTTTGAACTGTAACTGGCTCTTGTGAATATGGTTGAACGAAATCAATTTTCAGGAACATTAGGATTCGAATTTACATTTACAAAATTTCCTCCAATATTGTGATACTATCAAGCAAATGAATGTTTCTAAGGACTACATTAGGAGGAGAATGTTCCCATTTTCGTTGAAGGACAAAGCTAAAACCTGGTTGAATGATCTTAATATGTCTACAATTACTTGTTGGGAAGACTTGGCTCTTGCCTTTCAGAGGAAGTACTATCCACCACAGAGAACTGCTTTATTGAGGAGTCATATTATAATTTTAAGTAGGAAACGGATGAGTCACTTTATGATGCTTGGGAACGGTTCAAGGAGTTATTGAGAATGTGTCCTTATCATGGGCTTGAGAAATGGTTTTTAGTTCAATCATTCTACAATGGTTTGGGCAATGAGAGTAGAGCTTTGTTGGATTCTGCTGCTAATGGTCGATTCATGAACCAGGAAGTCAATGCTGCATATGAACTGATTGATGAAATTACTACTCATAATTCACTGTTTGGTAACCTTAGAGGGCATTCCAAGAAGGGTGGAAAACATGTAGTTGATAATAAGTATGAGAGTTTAGCTGCACAGATCAATGCCATAAGTCAGAAGCTTGATAAGATTGGTACTACAACCCCTCCACCATCACCTGTTGCTGCACTTTCGGGATGCACCGACCCTTTCTGTGATTCCTGTGGTTCATTCGGTCATAGTTCCCAGTCATGTACCAGTTCAGTAGAGCAAGTGTGTGCCTTCCAAACCTACAAGAACAATCCATTTTCCAATACATATAATCCGGGTTGGAAGGATCATCCATACTTTTCCTACAAGAACAGTAGCAATGTGCAGAATCCTCAGCAAACTATACCACCTAAGGAGAAGGTAGATGACACATCAATTGATAAGATCCCGAGGCCACATGTTAGGTTGCCTTTTCCGAACAGGGTGACCAGGAGTAAGAATGATAATCATTTCAGTAAATTTTTAGCTATTGTGAAGAATTTACAGGTTACTGTTCCTTTTACTGATTTGATAACTCAAATTCCTACTTACACTAAGTTTTTTAAAGATATTTTGAGCAGGAAATGCGAGTTGAATGTGGTGGAGACCGTAGCACTTACGGAGGAGTGCAATGCCATATTGCAAAACAATTGTCCACCTATGCTGAAGGACCCGGGAAGTTTTTCTATTCCTTGTAACATTAGCACACTGTTTATTGATAAAGCTTTATGTGATTTAGGGGCTAGTGTTAGTGTCATGCCTTTGTCAATTTGCAAAAATCTTGATATGGGTGCTTTGAAGGTTACTAACATTACTTTGCAGATTGCAGATAGGACAATGAAGTACCCTAAAGGTATTTTAGAGGATGTCTCGGTGAGAGTCGGGAAATTCTTTATTCCTGTTGATTTTGTTGTGTTAGACATGGATGAGGATGCTCATATTCCGATTATACTTGGTAGACCATTCTTACACACTGGAGGTGCTATTATTGATGTTAAAAATGGTAGTTTGACTCTTTCTGTAGGGGATAATAAAGTCACATTTAATCTTAATGCTGCTCTTAAGAGTCCTATGATGGAACAGTCATGCTACGCTATTGATGTCATTGATGAGATTGTTATTGATGATATGCCTTGATACACTACAAAGGATCTTTTGGAGGCCGTTGTTTGTCTTAATGTTTGTGTAGGTGAAGGTACACCTGATGCCGATAGTTTGGTCCAGGACCTTACTGGTGAGGGATTGAATTCGGAGGAGAGCCGGAGATTTGTTGAGTTACCTCAAGAGGTTTGTTCCGTCAAGGAGGTAACCCAACCTGAGATGAAACCCCTCCCCTCTAACTTGAAATATGCTTTTCTAGATGATAAGGAGTTGTATCCGGTCATTGCTAGTGCTTCTCTTACTGATAGTCAACTCGATAAGCTTTTGTCTGTGCTTAAGTCTCATAAGAAGGCTATTGGCTATACTATTGATGATTTGACTGGTATTAGTCCTGATTTTTGTATGCATAGAATTCATTTAGAGGAGGGTCATAAGCCTTGTATACAGGGTCAACGTCGTTTGAATCCTAACATGCAGGAGGTGTTGAAGAAAGAAGTTCTTAAACTTCTAGATGCAGGTATCATTTACTCGGTGTTTGATTCCTAGTGGGTAAGTCCCGTATAGGTAGTCTCTAAGAAGGGGGGAACAACTGTTGTTCGTAATGATAAGAATGAATTGATTCCTACTAGAGTTGTTACAAGATGGAGAATGTGTATTGATTATAGAAAACTGAATGTTGCAACTAAAAAGGATCATTTCCCCCTCCCTTTTATTGATCAAATGTTGGAAAGGTTAGCTAAGAATAAGTATTTTTGTTACCTTGATGGATATTTGGGTTTCTTCCAGATTCTCATCCATCCTGATGATAGAGAGAAAACCACCTTTACATGTCCTTATGGTTCTGACTTTGAATCCTATTTGACTAACTTGACTATAGTTCTCGAAAGATGTGAGCAGATGAATTTGGTCTTAAATTGGGAAAAATGCCACTTCATGGTCAATGAAGGGGTGGTATTGGGACATTTGGTGTCCGAGCGCGGTATTGAGGTGGATAAGGCGAAAATACAGGTAATTGAGCAATTGCCACCTCCAGTGAATGTTAAAGGGTTAAGAAGTTTTTTGGGCCATGTTGGCTTTTACGTAGGTTTATTAAAGACTTTTCTAAAATTGCGAAACCACTAACCCAATTGCTTCTGAAAGATGCTGAGTTTAAATTCACTAATGAATGTCTTGGTTCTTTCAATATGATAAAAAATGCATTAATTTCGGCACCTATCATACAATCTCCCGATTGGAATTTACCTTTTGAGATAATGTGTGATGCTAGTGATTTTGCAGTTGGTGCAGTTTTAGGTCAAAGGAGGGATAAGGTCCTACATGCTATTTATTATGCCCGTAAGACCTTGGATGAAGCTCAAGTCAACTATGCCACCACGGAAAAGGAGTTGCTTGCTATTGTTTATGCATTAGATAAATTTCGTGCTTACCTTGTAGGTTCAAAATTTATTGTTTACACTGACCATGCAGCTCTTAAGTATCTACTTGGGAAGAAGGAAGCCAAACCGAGGCTTATTAGGTGGATTTTGTTGCTCCAAGAGTTCGACCTCGAGATTCGCGATAAGAAGGGAGCAGAAAATGTGGTAGCTGACCACTTATCGAGGATACGGTATGATGATGGGGAGATCTCTACCCCCATCGATGATTTTTTTCCTGATGAACATCTGTTTGCTATTTGTGTAAATTCTCCTTGGTTTTCTGACTTTGCTAATTATGTTGTTGGAGGTGTTATGCCCTCTGATTTGACTTACCAGCAGAAAAAGAAGTTTTTGCATGATGTTAAGCGATACTTTGGGGATGATCCTAACTTGTTTCGTGAGTGCGCAAATGGTTTATATAGGAAGTGTGTTCTGGAATGGGAAGTCTATGGTGTACTTCACCATTGCCATTCATCACCGCATGGAGGTCATGCTGGACCTTCTAAGACGATGTTCAAGGTCCTCGAATCGGGTTTTATTGGCCCACTATCCTACAGGATGCCAAAGCTTTCATTATGTCTTGTGATTCGTGCCAACAAACAGGTAATATCTCACAAAGGCACGAAATGCCTCAAACAGGTATATTGGAAGTTGAGATTTTTGAAGTTTGGGGTATTGATTATATGGGAGCTTTCCCATCTTCTAATGGAAAGCGTTACATATTAGCTGCTGTGGATTATGTTTCTAAATGAGTGAAAGCTCTTGCTACCCCCATTGAGATTCTAATACGGTTTTGAGGCTTTTTAAGCAAGGTTCGGAGTCCCTAGAGCTGTTATCAGTGATGGGGGAAAGCATTTCCATGAGAAAAGGTTAGATAAGCTGCTGGAGAAGTACGGTGTCTACCACAGAACGGGATTGGCATATCACCCACAGACAAGCGGCCAAGTTGAGGTTTCCAATAGAGAGATCAAGTCTATCCTAGAGAGGACAGTTGCAAAATCAAGAAAGGATTGGACTAACAAGCTCTATGATGCTCTATGGGCGTACAGGACGGCTTTCGAAATTCCAATTGGCACTTCACCGTTCCGGTTGGTTTATGGTAAAGCGTGTCATCTTCCGGTTGAGTTAGAGTAAGGCATATTGGGCAATAAAGGAGTTGAACATGGATGTTAAGCTTGCGGGAGAAAAGCGACTTCTTCAATTGAATGAGCTCAATGAATTTCGTTTAGCAGCATATGATAGTGCCAAAATCTACAAAGAGAGGACTAAGAGGTGGCACGACAAGAGAATCATGAGAAGAGAGTTCCAAGTTGGTGATAAAGTACTTCTATTCAACTCTCGTCTCAGATTATTCCCTGGAAAGATGAAATCTCGGTGGAGCGGTCCCTTTACGGTTACTATGGTGAGCAAATTCGGGTTCGTTGAGGTCCAAAATGATAAAGGTGAAAAGTTCAAGGTCAACGGACAATGATTGAAGCTCTATTATGAAGGTGATGCGGTTGGATTAGTGGAAGAGGTGCAATTCTACAATCCCGACTCACATTGACCACTCCGGAATCACGGTCAAGCTAATGACCCTAAACAAGTGCTTCTCGGGAGGCAACCCGTGCCTTCTATCCCTTTTAACTCTTTTTGTGTGTTTTGGTGTGTTTTAGTTTATTTTTGCAATTTTTAGTTAGTTTGTGTTCGTGTGTTTTTGTGTATCTTTAGGTATAGTTGAGTAACTTAGGGGTTTTTGGTCGAATTCTAAAGTCTAAAGTCTAAGTCAAGGTTAAGGTGAGTGAAATAGAGAAGGTGAAAATTTATTAAGTGTCAAAGAGAAGGAAAAAAAAAAGAACAGAAAAAAAAGGGAGTATCGAGTTCACAGGGTGATGCGGACGCATGGGGGTTTTATGCGCCCGCATCAGACCCCCAGAACCCTTAAGAAAATTTTGAAGAAGCCTGATGCGGATGCATGGGGGTTTTATGCGCCCGCATCAGACCCCTAGAAGCTGCCCCAAATTCTTTCCCCGCATAAATACGGGCGCATGAATTGTTTATGCGGGTGCATATCGGTCCGAACTCCCCCACGTTTCTTTTTATTTTTCTTTTCCTCTTTATTTTTTCTTTTACTTTCTTTTACTTCTTTTCTTATCTTTTCTCTCACCTCATATCTCACCTCTTACCTTCTTCTTCAATCCTCAACCTCCATTAAAACCCCATACTCAAACACTTCATTCTCTCATATCTCACTCAATCTTCACCCAAATCAACCCAAATTTTAACACACTCATCCTCTCACCTCCCTCAACAAAACCCCTCAATCAATTTTTGCAAATAAGTTCGTTCGTGGGTCACTAGAGGCGCGCGTTTTTTGGCAATTTTGGGGACATTTTTGGCTATTTTTGGGCTCTTTGCGTGTCTTTTCTACTCTATTTTCACTTCATCTTCTTCTATTAAGCAAGTATGAAACCCATTTTGAGTAAGTTTTTGGCAAGTTTTATAGATTTTTCATGATGTTCAAATTCTAGGGTTTAATAGCTACGAATTTTAGTATGTGATTTTTAAGTTTTATGCTTGTGTGATGTTAATAATTGCTTGTTTAGTTGTTATTAATTATTAATTTCAAGTTTATAGCTTAAAAAATTCATGCTTTGTGTTGGTTTGTGGAACAATGATATGGTTGATGGTGATGATGGTATTGTAGGCACTTCATGCCAAATTTTAGACTTAACTTGTGTTGTTAGTGTTGTGAAGAATCAATGCTTGTTGTTCTTGCTCAAATAGTTGCTAAGTACTTGGTTCTTGCTCTCTAATTTCATGAAGTTCGTAGCTTGGTTTATGTTTATAATGCTCTTGCTATTTGCTACTAGAGTCTACTATTATGCATGAGTGTTTGATTGAGTTGAGTGAAATGTGCTGCTTTGTAATAGCTTTTGGAGTTTGGAGTAATTGTGATTATTGAGGTAATTGGCTTTGTGATGATGGTAGCTTTGGCGGAATTTGTTGGATATCATGGAATTATGTTGAAATCCATTGGTCATGGTGATTGTTTTGCAGATTTGTGGTTTTTGGTTATATTGATAAAATAGATGGGTCATGCCGAAATTTTCGCTTGACTTGTCTATTTGAGGAATTAATTGCTACTTAAATCTTGCAATGTTGTGTTGTTTGGCTATGTTCTTCATTTATGGTTCTAATGCTTTTCTTTTCAACTCTCAGGAACCATGAGCTCTCACAGAACTTCACGAAAGTCCCAACGGACCGAGGCTGCCACCTCAGCTTCAAAAGGGAAGCAACCCGCCAGATCGAGTTCTGGAGACCCTGCTTCACCAAACCATCGACAACAACTGGCCCACTTTGAGAGGCTCCAAAAGCGGCCCATCCGCTGCACGAGATTCTTTAACCGTAGCACTTGTGATGATTTGGGGATCACTGACCAAGTGGTCCAGATGGTAGAAAATATTGGCTGGGGGGCATGGCTCTGGATCACTATGCTAGGACCGAATGGAACACCAATGGCACCACCCACTTACCGGGAGCTCACATTGGAGTTCCTTTCGACTTTTCATTTCTGGGTGATAACTCGGAATCTTAGCAACCTGAGAGTACGAACACGGAAACTCAGTTGAGAAGATTATGAGGAATCTTCATGGTGGCTTCGTATCACCGACGACACTACCCCCTATGCCTCATCTACATACAAGCAAAGCCTCGGAAGTCCAGCATGCAGCTCTTCGCTATTTCCTCCGCTTTGTTGTTTACTGTCTATTCTGTCGAGGGGAGCTGGGGCAGGTATACCGAGACAAGCTCCGATTATTATGGTTAGCCACTGAGGGTTCCCACCTCCGGGACCGAGATTATAACTACAGGTTCCTCCTAGCCCGCCGATTTGCTGAAATTGCTGAGGGTGCTACCAACACCGAGGCCATCTACTGTGGGGGCATGATTACTTGGCTGACTTACCAGTTGGGCCACCAGGAGAACTTTGAGGGTTTGCAGCCTGTGGAAGCAAACCCGTTGATGGATACCCCTTCACTCCGGACTGCCGGCTTTTGTAGGACCTACACTAGGGGTCGTCAGGAACGCCTAGTGTGGAATGTTCGAGAATTGACTTGATGCTACCTCCCAGATGCTTTCATCTCCACCGGACCCTATTCCACTGGCAGAGAGGACGAATGCAGAAAAGAGGGCCCTTAGAATGGCCCAAGTAGTACAGCAGGCAGGGGGTGTCCCTCAGGAGGACATTCTTCAATATCAGGCTCCGCCACCACCTCCACCTCAGGTTGCATCCGACATGACTCCACTGATGAACCGCCTGGATGAGATGCAAGCTTATAACACTGAGCGGTTCGATCATATTGAGCAGCAGTTCGAGCACTACGGACATCAGTTTGACAGGATAGGTGATAGTGTCCGTGGCCTCCGGACTGATATGGACCACCTGCAGCGGGTCCAGTGGAGAGAGCACATGCCCCATGTGAACTCGGGCAACGTGCGACCATTTCCTAACCATCCTAACTGGCCGCCCGAGTATGACCCAAATGTGGACCCCACCTCCTACCCACTCTATCACTACTATTCCCAGTGTCCACCTTATGGTGGGCCCGGCCATCAGTAGGAGGGTTTGAAGCCTCCTCCTGCCCTGTTCTTCCTGATTATGTGTCCCGGGACGGTACAATGTTCAGCTTGGGGGGTGATTAGTTACTCATGTATAGTTTGTAATTAGATTAGTTACTCATGTATAGTCTGTAATTAGTAAACATAAAAAAAAAAATCAGAAAATCAGAAAAAAAAAATAAAAAAAAAATAGTTAAGTTTAGTTTAAGTTAGTTTTCTTAACTTTTTCCTTTTGGAGTTTGTTTTGTTTTTCCTTCTGCAGGATTGGCCTTTGGAGCGGGATTATGTGGAAGTGCCCGATATTGGATTCTCGGTTATTAGTTGAGTTTGCGTTGGGTGAGATGTTCTTAAACTCCGCTTTTCTTTTGCTTTTCCTTGTGTGTTTTGAGATAGCTGTTTAGCCTTAGGATTTATTGCTTTATAGTGTAAGTTTTTACTACTTTCATAGGACTGTTGCATGGTTTGTTCAGAATGCTAGTGTTGGTGTGGCTCCTACTGCTGTGCAGGAGCAAGATCAGGTTGTGCAGGAGCAAGGTCAGGTTGTGAATGGGACTGATTTTGTGGCTTTAGTTCCTGTGCAAGTGATTGGTCTTCAGGGTGAAGAAAGGGTTGGAGATGGTGTTGTTGTGGGTTCAACTCATGCTGTTGAGGATCCTATAAGGGTTCCCAGGCAAAAAGTGTGTGAGGCAAGGTGATCCTATCTCTCCTTTGCTTTTTGTTGTTGCTATGGAATACTTGTCAAGACTTTTGAAGAAGGTAGGGGAGCATGCTGAGTTCAAATACCATGCTAAATGTAAGGCTCTTGAGTTGAATCATTTGATTTTTGTTGATGATCTCATGATTTTCTGCTATGGAGATTATAGTTCTGTGAAGCTTATTCAAGAAGCTTTGGACAAATTCTTTATGAGCTCTGGGTTAGCTGCTAATCCTGAGAAAACAACAGTGTATTTTGGTAGTATGCCTAGATACATTCAAGAGGATATACTTGAGCTCACTGGTTATGTGAAAGGATCTTTTCCTTTCAAGTATCTTGGTATTCCTATGAACTCTAAGAGAATAGCTGTGGAGCATTGTGATATGTTGGTGGACAAGCTTACTTTGAAAATAAGGCAGTGGTCTTCTAGGCACTTATCTTATGCTGCTAGAGCTACCTTGATTAATGCTGTTTTGATGAGTCTTCATTGCTATTGGGCTCAGATTTTCCTACTTCCTAAGAAAGTGTTGGAGAAAATCCATCAGCTCTGCAGAGCTTTTTTATAGCAAGGGAGAAGTGTATGCACTACCTTTGTCCCTGTGGCCTGGGATAAGATTTGTCTCCCAAGGAAGAATGGTGGTCTAGGAATTAGGGATTGTATAAAATGGAACAAGGCTGCTCAAGGCAAATTGGTGTGGCAGATTGCTTTGAAGAGGGATATGTTTATGGATAAAATGGGTGCACTCCATTTACATCAAGGATAGGCTTTGGTGGGATTTTTCTCCTACTAACAAGGCTAGTTGAGGGTGGAAAAGGCTTTGCAGGATTAAGGATGAGCTGAAGCATATTTTTGTTGATAAAGGTTGGTGGTCTGGTGAAAATGCCTATTCTATTGCTACATGTTATCAAAGTCTTCATGCTGAAACAGAGAGTGTTCCTGTGATGAAATGGGTGTGGAGCTCTTACAATATTCCAAAATGTGCTTTTGTGAGCTGGTTGGCAGTGTTGGGAAGGCTAAAGACTAGAGATAGGCTGCATAAATTTGGAATCACCGATGATATTTGCTGCTTGTTGTATGGTGAGGATGATGAAAGTTGCAATCACCTCCTTTTTTATTATCCTAAGAGCTACTCTTGCTACAGATTGGCTGCTGCTTGGCTTGGCATTCCTGCTAGTAGAGAAAGGGGCATTTTGGAGGTTTGGCAACACTGGATGCAGCACTGCAGTAGCAAAGTAAGCAAGAATGTTGCTGCCTGTGTTCTGACCTGTTTGATCTACAACATATGGTAGGCTAGAAATAGGCTTCTCTAGTCTGTGCAAAACTGGAATGAGGAAGTGATTTGGAGGAAAACAAGAAAGGCTGCAGTGAGGAGGTTACAGGTTATGGAGCAGGTTGGTGGAGATCTGCTGAGAGGGTTTGGATACAACAATTATGTGCCCTGTGAACTCTGGTTGTACTATTTATCTGTTTGTCAGTTGTAGAAAGCATGCTTTGGTGTGGTTGGATGTTGTAGAGTTTTGTGCTTTTTCTGCAGATTTCCAGGCTGATTTGGGGACTGCAAGCATAACAGTCCCAGGTTTTGGGTGCTCAGATTGCAGCCTGCACTCTGAGATGCAGTTTTGATTTCTGTAGCTATGCAAATTCTGGTTTTGTAGGTTTTGGTGCTTGAGCTTTGGCTTGTGGTTGTGCTGTGAGGGTGGTTGGGGTTTTCTTGGTGGTTTTTGTGCAGGATTGGCAGTTTTTGTTTTGTTCAGGTTGCAGTTTTGCAGTTGTGAAGATTTTATTCTGCTTTTTGAAGGGTTCTTGTGATCTACACATTGAGTCTTCTTTGCTGCAAGGTGTTGATTGTGCAGTGCTGCTTTTTGTTGGCTCTGCTGTGCTGATAGCTTCACTGTTATGTGTGCAGTCTTCACACTGAAGTCTGAGTTCAGAGGTGGGGTTTGAGGCTGTTGATCTGCATGTTTTGCAGTTGCTGGCTTTGGCATGTTTTTAGGTGAAGTTTAGGCTCAATTGCTGTTTTGGCTTGCTGTGGGGGAAGGTTATTTGGGTGTTGCTGTGAGAAGGCTGTGTTGTGCAGGTTTTTCCTTGGTGCAGCTGGTTGTTTGGTAGGATCTCGTTTTGCTTCGGTTGTGGATGCTGTGTGTAGGCTGCTTTTGTGAGGTCTGGTCTCAGGCTGCTGTTTTGGCTTGCTGTGGGAAGGCACTTTGCTTTGGTTATTTTGTTTGCTATGAGCAGTTGTTTTGTTGCTGGTCTTCATGTGCTTGGGTTTGATGAAGCCAGGTTGTTTTCTGCTGTGCTCTATGCAGTTTTGTTTCTGCAGAACTAATTCTGATGCTGCCTTGCAGTCTTGTTCTGCTTGTGTAGTTTGTTCTTGAATTGCGGTGGCTGGTTCTGTTGTTAGCTGTTGTGCTTAAGTTGCAAGTTATATTGCAGGTTTTTGGGTGTGTAGTTGGATCACTAGATGCAGCTGCTGGGTTGTTTCCCTTGTTGCTGCTTTGTTTGTGCGGGGTGGAGGATTAGGTGTTTTTTGTGTTTGGTTGGTTGGTTGAGGGGAAGCATTATGCTCATAGTTCTTTTTGGTCTTTTTGTTTCCTTTGTATAGGGCTGTTTTGGTTGCTTTTTGTATAGTTCAGTTTTTTTTGGTCTACTTTGTGCAAAACTAAGTTAGTTTTGCCTAAGTAGATTTTAGGTTGTAATTATTCTCCTTTTTGGTAATAAAATTGGTTACATTTTTACCAAAAAAAAAAAGAAGAAGAAAGAGAGTTCATTTTGTGAATGGCTAACCACTCGTCCCGGCTTGTGTTATTTATGAGATTTGACTCTTCATGCACCCATGTGCTTAAATTTTTGAAAACTTCATGATGCTTGTATTCGGATGAGTTTACTTATGTGATTTGCCGGGCATGACTTTGTCTTAATTTGCTAGCATTCCTTGTGTTCGTCAACTCTGTCTAACCTTGCTTGAGTCTTGGACTTGAACTGTGTTAACGGGAGGATTTGAGCCACTTTTGATCTTATAGGCTACATTAAATTGTATTCTTTTCGTGTGTGCTTAGTTCCTGGTGCATTTATGATCTTGGGTTTGCCATTGGACTTGAGTAGCATTTGATTGAGATTTTTTTGCACGTTGCGCATGATTAGAGGCATTCATTTGTTTTTAGAGCTTTCAGATACATTATTAGGATTTTCATGTTCAACACTTTTTCCCCTTGATCCTATGTTTCTTAAGCCTATATCCCTCACAAAATTTAACCGCATTACAACCCTATTGTGGTTGATGACATGTTGTATGCCCAAGCTTGGCTGGGGGGAGTCATATGGTGGTTTGTTGTGGTTGTTGATAGTTGTGATGGTGTATTTGGAGGATTTGGTGAAATTGTGAATTTTTGATGTACAGGAGGTTCTATAAGTTTCACATTAAGGCTCTGCGTACCAATGACTGGAATTGTGTTTTAAAACACAAGGTGTTTATTTGTAAATGTGATTTGGAGTCCGGTTATGTACGTGTGATGGTTCGGTGTTAATGGCTCACTATTAAGAGTCATGAAACTAAAGTGGAATAAAAATGAAAAAAAGGCAATGAAAAAAAAAGGAAAGTGAAGAAAAAAAATGCGAAAAAACAAGTTGAAATCAAATGAAAGAATGAAAAGCTTGAATTTGGTTTATATTTGCGCTTTAAATGAAAATAAAGGTGTGAAGTGAATGAAAATTTAAAAGTTTGGTTTGGTTTGGTTGGAATTAGATGATGGGAGACATTGATATTATTGTATGATGTGTTGGTGAGTCTCGGATGTTTATATGCGTATACCCCGCATTTTCCGCCACATTATCCCAAATTTATCCTACCCTTCACCCTAGCCCTACATTACAAGCTTATAAAGTCCTCTTTGATCTTCATGTGCATGCTTTGGTTGATTGTGGAAGAGTCCTTTGGCAAGGCCGTAGAGTATTAATTGCATTTAAAGTCGACTTTAGGATTGAGTGTATACCTTTAAACACTTGCATGAGGTGTGAGATGTGGATTTGGGTTCTTCAAAACTTGCATTTAAACACTTTATTGCATTTGCACTCCATCTTCTTATGGTTGGGTGGTGAGGATGAGCTACATTGTTAGATGCTCAATTGTGTGGAGTGCCAACCTGTGAGCTATTCTAGTCATCGATCCATTAAACTTGCTTGGTTGGCTTTGTTTGACTTGTGTTTAGGAATGTGCAGCATTTGACTTGCTTTGATCTTGGTAAACTCAGATGAATCCTTGAGTTGTGATGCATATGATTTTATGGGGTGAAAGAAATTTCGTTGTTTTTGCTCGGGACGACCAAAGGCGCGGCTTGGGGAAATTTGATATGTGCGGTTTTCATGGTGTTTGTTTCCCTTGCTTCGGGTCAATTTTATGCCTAAGAGTTGTGTTTTGACTCGATTTTAGCTCATTTGGTGTTCTTTGGCTATTTTGAAGTGTTTTGCCAAGTTTTATTGATTCCCGGCGATTTTAGAGCTTTTTGGTTTGATTCTATCATTTGCGGTTGTTATGCTCGGTTTTGGTGTGTTTTGTATTTTCAGGAGCACGGAAACCGAGGTTTGGAAGGAAGCTGGGAAGCTTGGAAGGATCGAGAATGACATGTGCATAGGAATGCGTGCCAAAGAGTTATGGAAACAAGCCATGAAGAAGCTATGAAGAAATAAGAAGCAAAGAAAACAAAAAGCAATTCTGGAGCCTCTATGCGCCCGCATAAAATCGCTATGCGCCCGCATTTTAATCAGCAGCAGCCTTCACTGAGCTTCTGGACCACTGATGCGGGCGCACAAAATTGCCATGCGTCCGCATCAGCGGTTTTCCGGAAATTTTGTTTCTTTTAATTTTTTTTGTGCTTTGACTTTGTAAACCGAATTTCAGGGGTATTAAGGGCACGACTTCCTAGGCTAAAACACTTTTATGCTTTTCATAATTTAGAATTACACTCTTAGGGTTCAATTAAGCACTTTTTCTCTCTCAAAAATTAGATTAGGAATTAGGGTTTGTTCTCAACATTATTTCAATTCAATTCAAAGTTCTTCAATTTGGCAATTGCTTTTACTTTCATTCTTTTTGCTTAGTTTAGTTTATGCTCTTTAGTTTCATTAGTTAGATTAATTTAGTTTATTTGTTGATGTTAATTAGTTTAATTGTTAATTATTTCATTAATTTAATTATAAATTCTATGATTATGATTGCTTTGATTTTCATGTTCATGAGTGAGTAGTTAATTTTCTAGGGTTAGGGAAACCTTGAATAATTAATGGACTAATTAACTTAGATTGTTTTGGTTTTGCAATTAGTAGTCAAATTCCTATTATTGGCTTGTTTGTTTACAATTGAATTGTGCGCAGATTTAGTTGTAATTTTGGTAATTGTCGAATTTGATGACAAGAGGTAAAAATACCACAATAAGACCACTGAATAATAGGCGGAATTAGTCTAGGCATGAGCGAGAGCCGCTAGATGAGTTTCGAGGGAGTCTAAGTTCGAGAGAATTAGTGAGCCCTAATTTGACAATAATTGTGAGATTGAACATTCCTTGTTAGTGAATCCATTAGTCGTTCTTGGTGACCCGAATGACCCTAGGTTTTAATTATTGGTTTTAATCATCTTCATTTCCCGTAGTTAATTAGTAGTTAATTGGTAGTCAATTAGTTAAATCAACATTTCTCAACCAAGGCCCTTTACACGGTTTAAGCTTTTTAGAACTAATAGAGTTCAATTGCTTCCCTGAGGATCCGATCCCTACTTCCCTAGCTACATTAGTTAGAGTTGTTTGGTTTATTTTTGATAGGTGTGCGATAGCCTCATGAATATTATATGATGATCTTAGGACATGAATCTAATGTTGGATCTAATTATAATATTTAAATGGGTTTTAAAGAGTTTTTAAGCAACTTTTCAAAGCTGCCATTTTAGGAAAATTATCAAAAATCAAGTGTTTTACAAAAGAAAAATTAAAATAAAGTATGGAATTGAATAGAGACTATATATGGAAGGTTTTGGACACGTTTCCAAATATAAATAGTTAGTTTAGAGTTATGGTAGAAGTTAGTCAACATGGTTTTAATTTAGTTTCGATTTTATCTATTTAGGAGAATTTGAGTTAGGAGATTTTTAGAAGTTGTGGCGGATCACCGTTATCACACAAGGTACGTAAGTACTAAAGGCATCTATATAAGCAGAGTTCATGCTAGATTTGTGATTTTACATGCTATGTGTTATAGACATTTAAAAGTTGATGCTTGGTTGACTTGAGTTAACTTGCACGAAAAGTTATGTTAGCATGATTTCATGAAAAAAGTATGGTTTGTATATTAAGTTGACATTCCGTATTTATAGTATTGTTATTACATCTTGAGGAATAATCGAAATGTTAAATTATTTCTGAAATTTGACTAGTAGTCAATAAAGAAGAAAGGAAAGACAATTTAGTCGATTAATTACTTGATCAACAAGAAAGGTAGTTAGTGAATTTTTATTCACTTCTTTAAAAGGAGCAAATGAACAAATAGTTAGCCACTCACAATTAATGTGTGATAAAGGAAAGTTTAGTTAAACAAAAGACACACAAAAATTATTTTAGAATCACATTAAAAACCAAGATAATTAATATGGTGTTGCTCGTTACTGTGCATGCTTCAATGTGTTGTTGTGTGAGTCATAATATTTTTTAAACCTGTTAATCACGTAAAGTGAAAAAAGATTCGCACCAAAACTCTTGGAACGTATATACCTTGAGTCTGAACAATGGGGGGAGTTATAGGTGTTTACTATAACTGCTAATTGGGGTACAAGACGTTATACTCTTTTATATTTTAAATGCGGTGGAATTCCGTCACTATATGTGACATAGATAATACCTTCTTGGAGTTGCTCCCAAGTTGGTGCCCAATAGGGCGATTGTTAAGAAAAGGAAACCCGTTCGATGCGAAATCCAAAGATCTAAATGTAATGAATAATTTTATTTTGTGAGTGGAGCCTATGCACAGGTATGTAGTGACAACAATGGTAAGAAGTATGTGAAGTTTAATCTTTTCTTTTATTTTGTTGTCGATCATGTTATGCATAGTCTCTAGTAATTATGTACTCAGCTTTGCTAATTGTGTGTATTTGTGTGCATGGCTTTGTCTTTGACTTGGCCATACGACAATCCATTTCGATGGCGAGTAGTTGTCTAGAATAAAGAGAAAGCTATAGGTACAAGTGGGCATAGTCAATCATGTTGGGATTGAGTGTTGAGCGCTTGCATTGTAGTTTTCTTAGCTTGCGTGGACCTGCTATTTATTTGTCGTTATTGTTGACTTCTGGTTTTTCAATGTTTAAAGTTTATCTGGTTTTGAAGGGTCGTTAATATGGTTCCGAGTTGTAATAAAGATTTATTTTGGTTTTGTTTCTGGTTTTGATTTTGGTTTGAGATTTCTGTGAGTTTTTTTGGTTTTAATTTGGTTTTGAAATAAAAGACTTCTGCGGTAGTACTTTGATAAAAGCCTTAGCAGTTATCACGGTGGCGGTAGTACTTTGGTTTTTCCTAGTTAAGTAGGAAGAATATTTCTTATTTATTCTCTATCTTATTTATATTATATTTCCATAAATTGAAAGGAGGAAGTTAGGAATTCCAGGGTGTTACAATAGAAATACATCGTTAAGGCAATACATATATCCCTCGTATGGTAACCTCATTTGTCCTGGATAAGGACTCATGTTTCTTTGAAAAACCTTAGCTTGATTATGATATTAAAACTTGACTATCTTGGCTTTTAGCTTTGAACTTTGAAACTTTGACTTTGAAAACATGACTTTGATTTTAAACTTTGACTTAACTTGAATTATAACTTGACTTACTTGAAAACTTGACTCACATGGTTAAAACTTACTCAAAACATGGTCAAACTTTTATAAACATAACTAAACATATACATAACCTTTGCATGATACATGCAACTTTAGAGTCCTAAACATCACTTGAAGACATGACTCCACTTATGTCCAAAACTTAAAACATACTTTACTTCGCTTAAAACAGCTTAAATAAACACCAAAAAGATTCGGAAACACGACATACGAATATAGAATCAACTTAACCACAAACAAACACTTATACAAAACTCATACCTATTTTAGTAACCTTCTAACTATCGTGAGCACCCTTGAAATTTTTTTTGAAAATATCTAAAATTAGAAAGTGAATTTTCGAAATCCTTTTATTCAACTTAAGTGATAATTAGTAATTAATTAAGAAAAAAAATTATTATTTGGTGATAAAAACTCTTGATTTAGTTTTCAAAATCCTTTACATTAGTTATGATTTTCAAAAACCATTTTTCATTAATTAATTAAGGTCTAACTATAGCAATCATATTTCCAATTCATCCTAAAAACACGTAATAATTTTGCTAAGCGAGTTTATTTTATGCACACATATTTTCTTAATAACATGCATGGGTGATCACTTTAGAATTAATCAAGATTAAAAGGTACCTAAGTCAATTGTCCAACATTTAATCTTTACTTTATGTGAAATCATGCTTTTTCGGTCTTATAATTAAACATGGATTTTATGCGATTAAAAACAATAAAAGTTAGCACATAAAATCAAATAAACAGCCTAATTAATGTTTTTACCTAATGTTGATTTTAAATGTAAAGTCAAACCATTATTAATCAAGATTTCATAAATTTAATTAAACATGGTTAATTTTCTAATAAAACTAAACTAACTCAATTAATTAAAGATCTCAAAATGTAAATGTTGTTGAAGTACCTTGCATGCGGCGTTCAAAACGTCTTCTTGATGATGCTTGAATAAGAACTTAAATTAAAATAATTACAATGATAATAATATTAAAACTTTGTTTAGGAGAAATAATTAATATTGGAATGGGTTTAAGGGTGACTTAAAAAGTATTTTTTGTAGAGAGAGAAAGTAGAGAGAGAAAGAGAGAGGTTGGCACGAATCACGAGAAGATACACGAAATTCAAGATGTTTGAAATGGCCGGACAAGGCCATGTATTTATAGTGGGAAAAGTCAAAAAAATGAGCGTGGGAGCGCTGGACGAGCACAATAGCGCTCAACGATGAGCGTTGTGGTGCTCGAGCGTGGATTTTTGGAAGTTTTGTAATATTGCCATAGTTTTGAAATCCGATCTTTGTGAGCGTATGTGCACCCAAGAACGCACGTACACTCAAGGGATTATATTTCAAAATTTTCATATTTCCAATATTCCCACTTTCATATTCCACTTTATACGCTTGCACAAAGCCTAAAGTTGCCTGATTTCGTAAATCCTTCTAGAATATTCTAGAACATTCGTCGTACTTGGCTCTATTTGTGCGCTTAACTTATTTTATGCATTTTTAAAATAATAAAATAAAATAAAATTTGAATGTAAAAATAAAATTAAATGAAGTAAAATTTAATGAATCAAATAATAAAATGAAATGATATAAAGTAAAATAAGTTTTAAAATCAAAGAAAGCACATTTCGGCCATCGAAACTTATCATCGGCATACTCCGGCAATGGATTTGTGTTGTGTTCATTATATTCGTATACTTAGTCATGTTTTGGTAGCATTTTGATGAAGAGTTAAGTCGTTTTGTGATTGTTTATTTTGCTTTTAAGCTTTTGATTCATTTCATGGCTTAAGGTGTAAATGTTAGTAAAACTTGACTCTTATTTCATTTGGAGCTTTAATGGATGTGTGAGTTATATAATGGGAAAGAATACTATCTATGGAACCTTTCACAACATCTTTGGGCCTTGCTTTGAGCATAGAAGTTGAGTCTTGAATTGTTGAAAAGGTCGAAACACTTTTGAGAATGCAGTAAACCAATGTCAAATGGGCATAACATTTAATTTGTGAATGATCTTGCGGTGATTCAAGTTGGAGGTGATAGCTTTGTTAAAGAGCTTTCCAACAATTGGTCACGTGCTTTATTCCAATGAGAATGAAGGAGTTATGGTTGTTTTACTCTGAAATGGTATGCAGGCATCGAGAGGTGCGACATTTGGTCGCGACTCGCTACGACTCAATTTTTCCTAGAATTCTCAGGCCAAGGAAAAGGACTCTAATAGCTTATCGCACCTCATAAGCATTTTGGTCACACCTCGCGACATTACCTTGCACCTCGCGAATCCTGGTAGCGACTTGTGAAGATGCCCTGTTTCCGTCGGTGGTTCAACGTATTTTACAACTTGTTGGTGTTTAGATATTTTAGCTTCAGTTTTCCTTTCTTTGATCTAAGAGACATTCATACTCCCTTATTATCTAGTATTCACCTATATTTGTAATCAAAACACACTCTAGCTTTATTTTAGATCTAATTTCCTTTCCTTCATTGTTCTTGATGTATTTTGTTGGTCATGGAATCAAGCATGGTTATGGAATTTGTAGCTTAAACTCTATTAGGAGGGTTTGATTAAAGCTCTTAGCAGTTTATTGTCAAAAATCATCAAACTCTTATTTACTCTTGCTATTGATTATTGTCTCTTTATGCTTGAATTTCATAAACATGACTTGTGTTTGCTAGGAGTAGTACTAGTTGATGTTTGTTGGTGTTCTATTGCTAGGCTTTGAACTATAATCTGATTTTTAAGTTCATTATCCATTTGTAGCACCTAAGTTCTATACTTTGCAAATTCTTAGTATAAGAACTTAGTAAAGTAGACAAGTTGTTCATACTTAAATGCTTGTTTAACTTTTGAGCAATATTATTGGTTCTCACATCTTAATGCGATTATTAGTTTAACCTTAACGCTGATCGTAGAGGTTGGTCAATAGTTAGGACTTTATGTTATGCGGATCATTTTCAGTATTCAAGTTTATGAGAACAAAGGATTCAATCCTTGACAATATGTAAGAAATATTTGAGTAGAGACGTTTTTGATATTTTGATCGATAAATTAGTTAAGAGTGGATAGCATTATTACCCATTTTAATCCTCATATTTTATCTTAGTTGACATAAATTAGTTTTCGTTTTGAAATTCACAAAACAAATCACAAAGCCTTCCCTTAGTTCGATTATTGATTGTTTAGACTTATATAGGTGGTTAATAGCAATATTTGACATTGTTAATATAAACTCGTTCCTTTGTCTATGTGGATACGATCCTTACTTACCACTATATTCATTTATAATAAAGTAGGAGAAATTTGTATTTGGTCAGGTTATTTACACGACATTTTTAGCCTGCTAAATTGGTATTGGGAGCGTTTGATTGAAGCTCTTAGCAAATTATTGTAAGAAATCATCAAACTCTTATTTACTCTTATTATTAATTACTATCTCTTTGTGCGTGAATTTCATGAAAACATAACTTGTATTTACTATGAGTACTACTGGTTAATGTTTGTCGTTGTTAAATTGCAAAATTTTGAACTATAATCTGCTTGTTATGTTCATTATCCATTTGTAGCACCTAAGTTCTATACTTTGTGGATTCTTAATATAAGAACTTAGTAAAGTATTAAGTTGTTCATAGTTAAATGTGTGTTTAATTTTTAAGCAATATCATTGGTTCTCAAAATCTTAATGCGATTATTAGTTTAACCTTAACGCTAATCGTAGAGGTTGATTAATAGTTAGGAATTTGTATTATGCAGATCATTTTACTTAATCAAGTTTAGGAGAACAAAGGATTCGATCCTTGACAATATATAAGAAATACTTGAGTAGGGACGTTTTTGGTATTTCAATCAATAAATTAGGTAAGAGTGGATATCATACATACCCATTTTAATCCCTATATTTTATCTTAATCAGTTGACATAAATTAGTTTTAATTTAGTTTCGAAATTCACTAAACAAATCACAACCCCACCCCCCCCCCTCGGTTCGATTATTGATTGTTTAGAGTAATCTAGGTGATTAATAGCAATATTTGATATTATAAATATAAGAACTCGTTCCTTTTTCCCTGTGGATACGATCCTTAGTTATCACTATATTTGTTTATAAGAAAGTAGGAGAAATTTGTATTTGCTCAGGAATTTAAACCACATTTTTAGCCAGCCAAATTTTGACGCCGTTGTCGGGAAAATGGTTAATTGGTTTATATTGTGTAAATATATTGTTTTGTTTGTCATTAAAATTGTTTCGTTCTATGTATGGTGTTAACCCGTGTCACTAATAAAGACCTTTTGCAATACGATCTAGAGCTTGAATTAACTGTTTATAGGTCGCGACTGGAGTTAAGAGCACATTTGAAAGAATTACCATTTGCTATTGAGGTGGAAGGCGAAGTTTCGGTTCCTATTGATAAAGAGGAAGACATCATGCCTCCTACTCCTCCTGATATGTGTCCTTTGAGGGAGATCACTGCTCCTAAACTTGATCAACAACCATTGTGTATAGTATTTTCGGATTTAGCAGAAGGCAATAACTTTGAGCTAAAGTCCGGTTTGATTTACTTATTACCATCTTTTCATGGATTGGGCGGTGAGGACCCGAATAGGCATCTTGAGGAGCTCCATGTAATGTGTGTTAGTATGAAACTGAATGGGGTTACGGAGGAGCAAGTCAAATTAAGGGCTTTTCGGTTTTCGTTAAAAGATGCAGCAAGTGATTGGTTGTATTATCTTCCTCTAGGGTGTATTGCAACTTGGGCAGAGTTAAAGTGACATTTTCTTGAGAAGTTCTTTCCGGCTTCTAAGTATTCAACTTTGAAGAAGGAGATTAGCAACATCGAGCGGAGACAAGATGAGTCATTCTATAAGTATTGGGGAAGATCGAGGGGCAAGTAGAAGCTCTTACTACCCTTATGCGTGAGTTTATGGTGAAGAACAACAACAACAACAACAATGCTCATCAAGATAAATCTTGTGGTATATGTTTACCCGACCATCCTACGGATTTCTGTCCACAAGTAAATGATGAGCAAAGTGAAGAAGCAAGAGCGATTGGTTTTTAACAAGGTGGTCAAAAGAAGTATGATCCGTACTCTAACACATATAATCTTGTTTGGAGAGATAATTCAAATTTCAGGTACGGGAATCAACAAGGGAACCAACAACGAGGAAATCAACAACAACAATACCAACAAGGCAATCAACAACAACAATAATACAATCTACCACCACAAGGGCAACAAAGGTATCAAAGGCCACAAGGTCCGCAACAATGACAAAGTTCAAACTCTAGCTCCTCAATCGAAGATATGCTTAACCAACATAAAGAATTTAAACGACATGCAAAATAACATGTCACAATTTCAAGAAGAGACAAGGTCGAGCTTAAAGAATCTAGAGAGACAAATGGGTTATGTTTCGGGTGCAATGACAAGATTGGAGAGTAGAATTGAGTCGGGAAAGCTATCATCTTAATTGGATCTTAATCCTTGACCTGATGCAAGTGCTATGACTTTGAGAAGCGAAATGGAGTTAATGAGCAATCCAAAACATTGCTGCTAGAGAGGGATCTTGAGGATGAGGTAGTTGTGCAAGGGCCAAGTCAAAACATAAAACCTTTAACATCACCACCACCACACTTTAAGCAAGTGAAATCCAAGAGGCCACCTTCTCTTATGCCTGAACCACCATTTCCCGCAGTGTTGAAGGAGACTAGCACGATGTAAGACCACAAGGATATTTACGAGACGTTCTGTAAATGTGAGGTAAATATTCCCCTTCAGATGCTTTAAAACAAATTCATAGATATGCTAAATTTCTTATAGAATTATGTACATCTAAAAGAAAGAATAGAGAAAAGGGTACTCAAAAAGTTAAGGTTAGTGAACATATTTCGGCGATATTTCAAAAGAATTTACCTCTAGAATGTAGTGGCCCGGGTATGTTCACTGTTCCTTGTGTTATTGGTGATATTACATTTCAAAGGCCATGTTAGACTTAGGAGCTTCTATAGATGTCACTCCTTAATCCATGTATAAGTCTTTGAAACTTGGTGAATTACATGAAACCGCAATAGTGATTCAATTAGCCGACCGTTCTATTGCTTATCCTAGGGGTATAGTAGAGGATGTGTTGGTTAAGGTTGGTAAGTTATTTTATTCAACTGTCTTTTATGTTCTAGATATGGATGCGGCGCCTGTTCTTTTAGGAAGGTCGCTTTTTAAAACTTCTAGGAGTAAAATCGATGTGCATACTGGCACTTTAACAATGGAATTTGATGGAGACATACTTGAGTATAATATTTATGATTCCATGAAATTTCCTTCGGATAATCACACTTTGATTCCATTGACATGATCAATGTTATGTCACAAGATACTTTTGAAATTGATGGAGACGATAATTAGACACACCTGCTACCTTTATGGATGATTTTACTGTGCATGGAGATTCATTTGATACTTGATTAGAACACTTAGTTTATGCGTTTAAAAGTTGTATGGATTCAAATCTTGTGCTAAATTACGAGAAATATCATTTTATGGTACACGACATTGTGTTAGGTCATATTGTTTCCAAACGTGGGCTTGAAGTGGATAGAGCTAAGATAGATACAATTAAATCTTTACCTTTCCTACAAATGTCAAAGATATACGTTCTTTTTTTGGTCACGCAACTTTATATCGCAGGTTTATCAAGGATTTTTCAAAAATTAAATCTTCCTTATGTAAGCTCTAGCAAAAGGAGGTAGATTTCTGTTTCAATTAACCATGCCAAAAAGCTTTTGAGATTCTGAAAGAAAGGCTTGTGATGGCTCTAATTATTCAACCACTGGTTTGTCTTTACCTCTTGAGATAAACCATGCCAAAAAAGCTTTTGAGAATCTGAAAGAAAGGCTTGTGACGACTCCAATTGTTCAACCACTAGATTGGTCTTTATCTCTTGAGATGAACCATGCCAAAAAGCTTAAGAGATTCTGAAATAAAGGCTTGTGACGGCTCTAATTATTCAACCACTGGATTGGTCATTA
The DNA here is from genome assembly GCA_016808085.1 of Suaeda aralocaspica. Lineage (NCBI taxonomy): Eukaryota > Viridiplantae > Streptophyta > Magnoliopsida > Caryophyllales > Amaranthaceae > Suaeda > Suaeda aralocaspica. Next base: position 284,601 of record PYUH01000425.1, on the reverse strand, counting down.
CCTTTTGAGATCATGTGTAATGTGAGTGATTACGCTGTCGAAACAGTCTTAGAACAAAGGGTGAGGCTAGCACCACATGCTATATATTATGCTGCTATGACTCTTGATGAGGCGCAGCGTAACTACTCCACCACTGAAAAGGAGATGTTAGTTGTGGTCTTTACGTTGGAAAATTTTCGATCTTACTTACTAGGTATGAAAGTGATAGTCTACACCGATCATGCGGCTTTATGGCATTTAATGACCAAGAAAGATGCAAAGCTGCGGTTGATAAGATAGATCCTTTTGTTAAGTGAGTTTGATTTAGAGTTAAGAGACAAGAAGGGGATCAAAAATGTGATAGCTGGCCATCTGGGTAGATTGGTGATACCTTGTGATTATGAGTCAAAGGAGAAATAACCTTGGAGGGAATTGATTCGAGAAGAATTTTCGGATGAGCAATTATTCGCACTCAATGAGTTTACTCCATGGTATGCCGATGTTGTTAATTATCTTGATTCTAACAATTTTCCTTCTCATTTTACAAAAGATCGGAAAAGATAAATTGAAAAGTGATGCAAAACATTATGTGTGAGGTGATCCTTATCTATGGAAGCATTGTGCGGATTTGTTGATAAGACGGTGTGTCTTGGATGGTGAAGTAGTTCCAATTCTCACATTTTGCCATAAATATGCTTGTGGTGGGCATTTTGGAGCGAAATGAACTGCAACGAAGGTATTAGAGTCTGGTTTTTATCGTGTAGTTTGAATCATGATTCTTATCGTTATACTAAATCTTTTGATAGTTGTCAAAGAGTTAGGAATGTCTGTCGAAGGGATGAAATGCCCCAAAATGCTATAATGTTTTGTGAAACTTTATGTTTAGGGCATCGACTTTATGGGATCGTTTCCTAGTTCTTTTGGTTTTCTATATATCTTAGTGGTTGTTGATTATGTTTCGAAATGAGTGGAGGCTAAAGCCATCCGGACTGACGATTCTAAAGTTGTTGCAGAGTTTATCAGGACTAACATTTTTTCCAGGTTTGGAGTTCCCCGAGCCTTAATTAGTGATAAAGGTACCCACTTTTGTAATCGAACGATTAGAAAGCTTTTAAAGAAGTATCATGTTAGTCACAAGACCTCCACTGCCTACCATCCCCAAACAAATGGGCAAGTAGAGGTGTCCAATCGGGAATTTAAAACTATTCTTGAGAAAACGGTGAATCGAAGTCGGAAGGATTGGAGTTTACGCATTGATGATGCGTTGTGGGCATCGAACGGTTACAAAACTCTAATTGGCATGTCTCCATTTCGTTTAGTGCTCAAAAATTCGTATCACTTGCCAGTGGAGTTAGAGCACAAGGCATATTGGGCTATTTGGAGATTTATCATGGACTCGAACAAGGTCGGTTTGCATCGAAAGCTACTGCTACAAGAATTACAGGAAATAAGGAATGATTCATATGACAATGCAGTGATTTATAATGTGAAAACGAAGGCATGGCATGACAAGAATATTGTTAGAAGAAATTTGAGGTTGGTCAAAAGGTCCTTTTGTTTTAATCTCGCTATCGTTTATTTCCGGGAAAGTTGAAGTCACGTTGGATTGGCTCGTTTGTGGTAACAATAGTCTTTCCACATGGGGCAGTTGAGATAACAACTGAGGGAAGCTCTAAGATTTTTAAATTTAATGGACAAAGACTCAAGCCTTACTATGAGAGTTTCCGACAAGAGAAACGTGAGAATGTGTCACTTGATGACCCGATGTATAAGTTAGGCACCGGGGTGGGGCATCGTGTCAATATTGTGATATATTTATGCTTTTTATACTTTGGTAATTATATTATTTTTGTATTTTTATGTTAACTTTTGCTCACTTTATTTTTTCCTTTCTTTGTAAATAATGTATTTTATATATTTATGTATTTCTTAGTTAAAAAAATAGAACAAGAGAAAAAAAATTGCAATAAGAAAAATAATAAAAGAGAGACAAAAGAAAGTAAGATTGCAATGAAAAAAAAGAGTGAATTTTTGAAGTTGGAGCATGAGAGTTGAGAAGTGTTATAAGTGAGTGAAAAAAAATGTTCAAGTACAAATGCTCACAAAATAGCACCTCGCGACATAAGGGTAGTGACACGTGATTTTCTTTTGGACTACAGCACCAAGGCAAATCTAAAAGGCGAAGAAAAAAGGGAGAGGTAATCGTTCACCTTGCTATAGGCCCGTCGCAACTCACGACAGGTAGGGACAGTCGTATACCTGTCAAAAATAACCTAATACTCTAACTATGTAGACAGAGAAGTAGGGATCGTATCCACAGGGAAGCAAGCAATTCTACTAACTCTAAAAAGTCACTCTGTCGTAAGGAGCCTTTGAATTTTGGGTTTTGACCAAAAAGTTGACTAATACTAGGAATAGAATCAACTAAGAAAATAACTCTATAACAAAGCCTAGGACGTCGGTTCACCACAGATCAACCAATGAATTGCACACAATTAATTAACCGATTATTAACTTCCTTAATTAAGGTTCACTAGTTCTCTCGAATCTAGTCTCCTTCAAAACTCCTCTAATGGCTCTCGCTTACTTAGACTCATTTGCCTATTGTCCCTATGATCTAATTGTGGTAATCTTACCTCTCGGTATCGATCTCGACAATATCAGACTAACAATTAAACCTGGCCAGTATTTAACTGAAAACAATAATAATTGACAACAGGAATTCAAGAACATTAACAACCAAATTAACAACTATGAGCAAACATCAAGAACGATCCATAGTTCCCCTAGTCCTAAAAAGGAAACTACTCACACATGATTAAATTTAAAGAAAGTTTATCAATAAAGGAAAATAAAACTATAAACATGATTAAAACTAACAAATTGACAATAATTAACTAAATCTAAACATGAAACTAGGGCACAAAAACCAAGAACATAAACTAAAACTAAACTAAGAATTAAAAACATAAACTAGAAACATAATTAAAGAAATAATTGAAAAGGAATTGAAATAAAACCTCAATGGTATTGAATTGAATGATTAGTATCCTTCACAACTTAGAGAGAAAACTAGGGATATAAACTAGAACTTAGGATATATGAATTCGTGCTTAGGTTTAGGAATACAAAAATGCTTATATACTAAGGCCCAAAACTAGTGAAACTGCGTGAAAATCTACCTCGGAGCGGTCCTCCCGAAGGGGCCCGGGCGAGCAACCCTTACCCGGGCACGCTGCTCTCGACCCGTGCAGGGAGCTCTTTGCTTCGTTTCTTGATTTCTTTGCTCCTTTTTATCTTAATTACTTCGTTAATTACTTCTTTAATACTCTAATCCTTAGTAAACCTTCCCAAATGACTTCAAACTCTTCACTAACTCTTCAAGTGCTTCAACAGGCTCGGAAAACAACGATAAATCATCGAAATAACGAAAGTTATTAGAAATGGCTCAACAGAGCCATATTAGAGTTAACAATTAATCGGGATCAGGGATAAAATATGCATCAAATATTAACTTATCAAACTCCCTAAGCCAAACCCTTGCTTGTCCTCAAGCAAACAACTAAGCAAACAATGACTTCACCCCTTTTAACTTTGCAAAACAAAATCAACTCAAGAAATTCCGAGCATGTAAGTTCCTCAACCAACCCATCAAAACTCCTTGACCGCCATCCACTTAAATCAAAATCAATAAGTCAACCATGCAAAAAATAGAAGTCAATGACTAGAGTAGCTCACTCGGTGTCACTCCACTCATATAATTGGGCATAGACAATGATGCTCACCCTTAATCCCAAATAAGAATGCAAATGCAATAAGTGTTTAAATGCAAATTTTGAGAACCCAAACCCACATCTCACACCTCATGCAAGTGGTTACGAGTAGTCACTCAATCCTATTATGAAAGTTGACTCGAAATGCAAGTAATACTCACTAGCTTTGGCAAGTGACTCACTTCACAAAAACTAAGAACATGTACATGTCGATCAAAAAGGTCTTTATAAGCTTGTAACGTGGCTAGGGTGATGGGTAAGATAAAATTTGGGATATTGTGGTGGTAAATGCGGGCTATACACATATAACAATCAAAGAACATAATCAACATCTCCAACATTCAACTCCAACATCAAACCAATTCTCATGGAATCACATCACACCATAAAACTCTACACTTCAACAACTCCAAATATCACAAGCTTTTCTTTTTCAACTCTTTTTTTCCATTTTCTTTTTTTTTTTTTCAACTTTCAAATTTTTTCAAAACGTAGGCTCACGACTCTTAATGATATGTCAAAGATAAAATCATCACACATACATAACTAGGCCAATATAAGATATATAACATTTTAATTCTTCATTGACAACTAGCCTAGACATTGGTATGCATAGCCTTAACTTGAGACCTATTGTTAAACTTTACCAACAAACATTCCATAATTTTCCACATCCTCCAAAACTTCCAGCAAATGCACAACACAACATAAGAACTCCACAACTCCCCCAAGCCGAGGTTGGGCATATACCAACAGATTGTATAAGGCCAAAAAGGGTTGTAATGTGGCTAAAATGCAAATGAAAGGTAAAAAGCTAAAAAATAAGGATCAAGGGAAAAATTTATGAAGGAATGCTTAAAATTTGAAAGCTCCCAAAAGAAATGAATGCCTTTTATCATTCGCGACATGTAACACACCAAAGCCAAGCTACTAGAGTCAAAAGCCAAAACACGGATCATACAAGCACCAGGAACTAAGCACACATGAAAAGAAATAGGAATATAATCATGTATGCGGCTCAAATCCTCCCGTTAACACAGTTCAAGCCTCTACTCTATACATGGATATAACGGCAAGATAAGAAATTATTTCAAGCTAAGTCAAGTTCAAGTCTAAGTTGGCAATTCCCAAAACATAAATCATCACATGCCCAAATCAATCGAAAACATTTTAAATAAAATGCAGGGCACAGGGAAGTCACCATTCACAAAGTTTCATCATACATATCATTCAATCAATCAATCAAACTAAAATTAACTACTAAAAGCAAAACAAAACTCTAAACTATGAAAGCAATACATTTTTTTTGTCATATATGTAAACTCCTACTTCTAACAAATAGTACAAATCACATGACTATCCTAAGAAAACCATAAAAGCTACACTAACAAGTAATAAAAACTAAACTAAGAAAGCAATAAAATTACCTCCCCCAAGCCGGACTCAGCAATGTCCTCATGCTGAAGGAAGTAAGGGACTCCTCTCAGTCAGAATCCTGAAGGAAAGTATCAGTATCCTCACTGCAGGCATCGTCATCATCATCATCATCTCCACCACCACCTCCTGCTCCTCCTGCTCCATTGATCCCCTCTCCAGGTTTGAAAGTGTACCATGAAGGGTGAGGGCCAGTGGAAGGCACTACGCCAGTATAGACGTAGTGGTCATAGATAGGGTATATGGCAAGACGGTGGTCCTGCTCAAAAGTATCGAACCGCTGCATGAACTATTGTTGCTGTAACTGGAAGTTGTTAAACTGGTTCTGTAGCTGGTTTATATGTGTCTGCTATGGGGCAGGGTCCATAGGGGGTTGCTGGGGTGTTTGCTGCTGGGGCACAAACTGCGCAGATTAGCTCGGTCTGCTGTGTCCCTGAGTACCTGCAGAAGAACCTACAACATGGCCATACAAAGGCATAGTATAGGATTGATGAATAGGCAACAATCCAGTCAATGAAGAATTAGGGAGAATAACAGAAACTCCCCTAGATGGCCCTATGTACCATTGAATACAGCCCCCTTCCCTTAACTCTAGCCAATCACATTGGCTAAGGTAAAGTGCATCCAAAGTGCAGGACCCCACGACAAGGGTCCAGTGGTACTCAAAATCTGCCCTGTAGTACCTAGCAACATAAGTCAGTAGGCCACCAAAAACAATGTTGTTAATGGTTGGTTGGCCAAATCGATCAATTCCTGCATAGGTCTTGCATTGAGTATGTAAATGCATGGGAAATAGGTGAGGAAGATGAAGACGATAGGGAAAGGAATGTTTTAACAAGTGCCTCCCTAGGCACCACATTTCTCTAGTATGAACTTCATGTTGTTCATACCGACCAAAGATAGTCCCTGCAAGAAAACGGTGAGTAATCCTGGTAGAGGGTTGGTGGATTAAATTACCTTTGGCATGTTGCCAATTAGTCAAATGTACACCTGTCAAAGAAAACCACCAAGCAACATCATCAAATCCCTTTGGGGGTCTAGAACGCCCCCAACTGGCTAACTCAAAAATAGCCCTAATATCTTCGATCGTTTCATACCGATCGACATTAAACATTCTAAAACTAATACCTCTAACAGGTGCTTTGGGGTTGGGGCGGTCAATCTCAAAACTCGACATAAACTCATAGGTTATGTCAGGGTAAGTGGGGGCATCCATAGTAAAGAATCGGTGCATACCCATAGATTTAAACAATTCCTCGGTTTCCTCATAAATACCTAAAGCACGTAATAACTGATGATCTAAAAAACGAGTAGGAGTAACATGTCTCAATTTTAATTTCAAAACGTACGTTTTGTTCTTCAGAGCCAAAAGCACTAACCCATAGGTGAGATCCCGTCCAAAGCCTTGTGGTTCGCTCCTTGTGCTAGGTCCCGCTCATTGTCTCTTGGGTGCCATGGTTGAAGGTGGGTATGTGAAGTAAGGAAGTTTGGGATGTGAGTTAAGAGATGTCTTTCTTTTAGATATTTGTGGTGTGGATCTAAAAGAGAGTGGAAAAATATGAGTTTTGGTGAAGATTTGAGTGAATTTGAGTGAGTAAAGAGGGAGATATAGAGGAAGGAAGTTTAGAGTGAGAAAGGTCATTATCTTGACCATATTACCTCATAGCTCATGGAGGATCGAAGAGTGAACGTGAACCACATTTAGTTAGATAACACGTTCCTTGTTAAAAACCTCATCATTTGTCGTATTCACATTACAAGCCCGAGAAGATTGTTTTTGAGGTTTTCAGCGTTTCTTGGGATGGGATTTCCTTTTCTTTTGATCCCGACATAGCTTGTTATTAACATTATCTTCGTCACTTGCAATAGAATCCAAACACACAGGAGCCTCCAGAAGATCCTTATTAGGGGATCGAGGCAAGTCGTTAAGAACAATCTCATTAACAGCTTGTTTGGATACATAAAAATGGAGGGAAAGGAAGGGAAGAGAAAGGAAAGGATAGATGTTCCTCCATTTGGACAGTTAAAATGAGAGGTGAGGGAATTGGAAGGAAGAGAAATGGAATGAGTTTTTTTCTCTTCCATCCTTGAGCAACAAATCTTTTCAAAATTGAAAAGATTTGGAAGGAATTCACACCATAACCCTTCTCCACTACCACCATTACCACCACCACCATTGTGTCTTCACCCTCCCTCACTCTCTCTTCCTTTCCTCTTCTATCCATATAAAGGAAACTAATTTTTTCTACCCTCCCTTTCCTTCACCTCCCCTTCTTCCCTTTTCCTTCCCCTCCCTTCCAAAAAAGTTATCCAATCAAGCCGTAAGAGTATAAATTGCATGACACGATTGTTCTATCGTAGGACTTTTCAATGCACTATTAAGGTTAAAGGTAACCTTGTCATCACCTACAGAAAGAGTCAAATTACCATTATTTACATCAATAATAGCTCCTGCAGTATTTAAGAATGGTCTACCTAAAATAATAGGGATGTGTGCATCCTACTCCATATCCAACACTACAAGATCAACGGGAATAAAAAACTTCCCAACTCTTACCAGGACGTCCTCCAAAATACTTTTTGGGTATTTCATAGTCTTGTCCGCCATCTGCAAGGTAATGTTAGTAAAGTTTAAAGAACCCATATCTAATTTCCTGCAAATAGACAACAGCATAACTGGCCCCTAAATTACATAAAGCCTTATCAATAAAAAGTGGACCAATGTTACAAGGTATCGAAAAACTTTTGGATCTTTGAGTTTAGGTGGAGACTTAGGCCCTTTTCTCCTCGTCTTATTTTTACTTATTTTCAGCAAAAATAAGTTCAGTTCAGCAAAAATCAGTTTCAATCCTTAATAGATTGTTAATGATTTCTGCAAAAATAATTTTAGTTCAGCAAAAATAAGTTCAGATAAGTAAAAATAAGTTCAGTTCAACAAAAGTAAGTTCAGATCAGCAAAAATAAGTTCAGATCGGCAAAAATAAGTTGAGGAGAACAGGGCCTTATTATGCAAAATAGCACTACATTCTTCAGTTAAAGCAGCAGTCTCTATTGAACTCAATTCCCGCTTCCTGCTCAATAAGTCTTTCAAAAATTTAGTATATGTAGGTACCTATGTAATCAAGTCAGTAAAAGGCACAGTAACCTGCAAATTTTTAACAATATCGAGAAACTTAAGGAAATGATTATCATTCTTAATTCGATATGCCCTATGCGGGAAGGGTAGTGGCACCTTAGGAGGTGTCAATGTATCAACTGGCTTGTCAGCTACCAGGACTCTCTTCTCCGTGGCATCTTTCTCCTTAGAAGGTGTAGGCTCTGCGATCTCCTCAATCACCACATTGCTGGTCTTGCCAGTCTGCACTCCTATCTCTGAATCAGCATTATCAGATCAGTGGGCATCTTAGGACCTTCATAGTGGGTCCCTCTTCTGGTAGTGATGGAGTTGCATTCTCTCTCTGAGCTGGTGGGTTCGGTTGAGGAGGTAGTTGACCCTGCTACCGCTGAGCTGTGGACTGTGCAAACTGAGCTAGCTGGATTTCTAGTTGCTTATTGTGAGCCTACATTGCCTCCATATTCTTCCGCATCTGCAACATCATATTCTTCAACTCTGAAATTTCACCACTAGGTTGAGCTGGTGGTGCTGGCAATGGTGGTCTGCCGAAACCTGGTGGGTGGTGGTGCAAATTACTGCATCTGCTTGTTGTTCTTGTAAGAAAAGTATGGATGATCCTTCCACCCTGGATTGTATGTATTGGAGAATAGATTGGGAACTGTGGCCGAATGAACCACATGAATCGCTGAAAGGCTCAGTACATCACGAAAGTGCAGCTGTCGGAGCTATAGGTAATGGTGGAGGAGCTGTAGTACCAATCTTATCGAGCTTCTGGCTTATGGCATTGAACTGTGAAGCTAAACTTTCGTATATATCATCAACCACATGCTTTCCACCTTTCTTTGAATGTCCCATGGGATTGCCAAACTGTGAATTATGAATAGCAATTTCTTCAATCAAATCATATGCAGCATTAACCTCTTGGTTCATGAATCGACCAGTGGCAGCTGAATCTAATAATGTCCGACTCTCATTCCCTAAACCATTATAGAATGACTGGACCAAGAACCACTTCTCAAGACCGTGATGTGGGCACAATCTCAATAGATCCTTGAATCTTTCCGATGCTTCATACAATGTTTCATCTGACTCCTCGTTGAAATTCGTGATCTTACTCCGAAGGGTTGCAATTCGCTCTGGAGGGTAATATTTCCTTTGAAATGCTAGAGCTAACTCTTCCCAACTGTTGATGTTATCCATATTAAGACTGTTCAACCAAGTACGGGCCTTGTTTTTCAGTGAGAACGGGAACATCATTCTTCTAATGTAGTCCTGAGAGACCCGAGCTTGTTTAATCGTACCACAATACTGCAAGAAGTTATTCAAATGCAACATCGGATCCTCCATTAAAAATCCTGCAAACTGATTCCTTTCCACCATATTCACTAGAGTTGGCTTCAGTTCCAAATTTAGAGCCTCAGTATCAGGGAACCAATAATCACCTCCAGCTGTTGCAGAACTGGGTTGGGAATAATCCTTCAACGATCGTGGTTGTGGCGGCGGCGGTGGTGGAGGTTGTGCATCATTATTCGGCATGTTGTTTTCGTTAATATGTGACTCTGTCATTTCTTCCCTATCAGAATTCTCAGACATGCTCAAATCAGAAAAGAGTTATGACAATTCCGATAGTATCCTTTCAGAAAGAATAACTCTCTGCAATCTCCACTTCCTCCTACGACTTCGCTTATGCAATGAACGTTCTGGTTCAGGATCCATCCAAACTGGCATGCAAACCTAGTACCTGCACACGAATTGAAACTGTAGTTATCCGTAAGAACTGCCTCAAAGAACAGTGGGTTCCTTGAGACAAAATATAAAAAAAAACAAAAATAGGACAAAATAACCCGATTAGTAGAAATAAAAAATAGGGACAGTCGTATACCTATCAAAAATAACCTACTACTCTAACTATGTAGACAGGGAAGTAGGGATCGTATTTAGGGCTGAGAAAAGGTCCGTTCTGGACCTGAAACCGGACCGGATCAGACCTGAATTTGGACCTGACCGGACCAGACCGCCTATTCCGGTCAAGGTCTAGGTCCAACAAAATTAGGGGTGCCGGTCTGGTCCAAAACCGGGGACTTCAGGTCCGGACCGTAGGATCGGAATAATTATTAAAAATATATATATATATATATATATTTTTTTTTAAATTAATAACTACTCTCTTATGCCTAATTGTCTATTGTTTGTACTCTGTATACGGTATACTCCCAAAACCCTAAAAAATCCAGTCCACTCCCCCACTTCGCGACCCCCATTCTCCTTCGTCGTCTTCGATCCGCCTTCCTCCAAGGTCTTCTTTGTCACTCTTTCATCTTTGGCGAACAAACAAAAGAACAATTGGCATCGAATTGAAAATCACAATTTCCATTTGGTGAGTGTATTTATAAACCCTAATCCATTTTCCCCTTAACAAGAAATTTGAAATTTGTCAAACTTTATGCTAGTTTTCATTCAATTATTGCAAAGTTACCATCTTTATTGTTTTTGTTGTGTTTAAACTTTGAATTAGTAGTAACGGAGTAAAGCGTGGCCCTTAATTCAGATTTTCTTTGAACTTTTTTCAATTTGTATAATATAAATATAAAAAAAGTGCAATATTTGAAGGAAGTCATACAATTTCATGAATCCCATAATAAATTGATTAAACCTTCGATTTTACTACGACTCTCCAAAGATCCAACAACCTTCCTTCCTTTTTCTTCTACCAAACTAGTGACATCACCCTTCTTTTCTTCTTCAACAATTTCTTCATTTTTTTTAATTTTTTTTTTCTGGGTTTATTACTGGGTTTCGTTTTATTGAAGATTATGTTTCGTAATTTGACATTCTTGCATGTTGATTGATATTGCTGTTTTGATTGAATTTAATGAAAATTTAGTGAATTTGGTGTTTTGGGTTTTTTTTTTTTAGAATCATGGAATTTGGTTTTAGATCAGATGAATTATTAGTTTGTTGTATTATACAGGAATTTGGTTTTATATTACAGTTTCAATTTGTTCGCTTTTATGATTTTTTTTTAATTTTTTTGGGCATTGGTTTTTGTTTCAATCTGTCATACAATTTGTGAATAATATAATTAAATTTGTGTTTATTTCAACTAGCAATATTGTTGTTACTTTTTGATAGTTGATATATAACATAAACTGGAATTGTTATGAACTTGTGTAACATGTTTTCCTATTTTTATTTATAGTTAATCGACTAGTAAAGCTATAGAGAGGTTTGACAAAATTACAAGTAAACAATAACTCAATACGGCAACACTACCGGATTCATTTTCTACCAATGTAAGCTTATGCAAGATGTTATTATGATTAGAATTTATTTGACCTTTTTTGATACATAAAGTTTGACATACATCTTGTTTATGTAGATGACGAGTTCTCGATCCAGAAGGCCCGTTGGTTCTTCTTTTGATGGAACGAGCAACACAATATCATATGCTACTATTCAAACCAACCTTGACGAAATAAAGAAGACATTGCCTCCGGACACGAAACTTAAGGAAGGACGTCGATACTTTAGTAGAGAGAAAACCTAGAAGAAGGCCGCATATTGGGACTATTACATTGAGTATTGGGACGATGAAGATAAAGTTCTTGCTAAATGTAAGTATTGTGATAAAACTTTTGCTGCTGATGGTAATATTAATGGGTCAAAGAATGTGAAAAATCATGCGGAGAAATGTAATAATAATCCATTTGCTAAAGATAAAGATAAAGGAAGTGGGAAACAAACTGAGTTACACTTTCGTGCGGGGGATGGGGACAAGGATAATGAATTGAAGTATGGGACTTTTAATGTAAAGGCTGTTAGAGAAGCATGTGTTCGTATGATTATTATTGATGAGCTTCCATTTAGGCATGCTGAAAAGGAAGGGTTTAAGGATTTTATGAAAGTTGCATCTCCTAGATTTACTATTCCATCACGTTTCACCATTGCTCGTGATTGTTTACAACTTTATTACACTGAAAAGGCAAATTTAAAAGAAGATTTAAAGAGTTGTCAAAGAATTTGTGTAACAACGGACACTTGGACTTCAATTCAAAGAATTAATTACATGTGTCTCACTGCTCATTATATAGATGTTGATTGGAAATTGAATAAAAAGATAGTAAATTTTTGTCCAATTTCTAGTCATAAAAGTGAAGCTATTGGGAAAGCAGTTGAGGCATGTTTGGAGTCATGGGGTATTGAGGATAAGCTCTTAACTGTTACAATTGGCAATGCTAGCTCAAATGATGTAGCTTGTGCCCATCTAAAGAAAATGGTTGAAAGAACTGGAACTATTAGTAAAGGGAAGTTTCTACATATTAGATGCATTGCGCATATTATTGATCTTATTGTGTGGGATGGTATTAGGGACATGGTGTGTGCATTGATAGAGTTAGGAATGTTGTGAAGTTTGTTAAAAATTCTCCCGGAAGAATTGCTAGATTCAAAGACCTAAGTTAAAAGGCTAATGTTGACAGCAAAGCATCCTTATCATTTGATGTTCCGACTCGTTGGAATTCCACTTATACAATGTTAGGTACCGCATTGAAATTTCAACGTGTGCTTAGTGGTATAAATGTTCCTGAAAGGTCTAGTGAGAATGAAAAAACATCGGATAGTGATGATTGGAAAAATGTGGAAAGGTTAGTTTGGTTTTTGAGGGGATTTTACCTTTTAACTCGTCGTATATCTAGTTCTTAATATGTGACAAGTAATAAAGGTTTGTTTGAGATTGCGGCAATTTATGATATGTTAAATAAATGGGAGAAAAGTGATGATTTGAGAAAATTGATGATTTGAACTTTTAATCCATGGCCATTTCAATGAAAAAGAAGTTTGATAAATATTGGGGGAATATTGAGAAGATGAATATGTTCATTTATGCTGTTGTGGTTCTTGATCCACATTCTAAAATGTTGGCTGTTGAGTTAACACTAACCGACATGTATGAAAAAGAAAAGGGCATGCAACTTGCTAATAATGTGAAAGAATATGCACATGAATTGTTTGATGAATATCGTGCAATGTATTCTTCTCAAGTTCCTTAAGCACCACCGAGTGGAGAATCTATGTCAATTGATTTAGATGACGGTGATAATATTAGTGGAGGGATTGACTACATGAGATGTATCAAAGATAGGGCTAAAAGGATGAAGGGATCAAGTGGATATGTGAATAGTGAGTTTGATAGATACATATATGAACAATTAGGAGCGGAAGAGGAAGACATGGATCGTTTGGCTTGGTGGGGTTGTAATGGACATCATTATCTGATTGTATCACGTATGGCACGTGATATATTGGCTATCCCTTTGTCAACCGTTGCATCGGAATCGACTTTTAGTGTGGGAGGTCGATGTCTTGATCCATTTAGAAGTTCATTGACTCCTAAGGTAATAAATTAAATACCCTTGTCTTTTGTTTGTATCAAATACATAATATAATTTAAAAATCCTCATTTATATCTTTGATTCTTTGATGTGTTGTATTGTATATTGTTCAAGATGGTTCAAGCTTTAATACGTACACAAGATTGGCTTAGAGCAAAGAAGGGAGCATCGGGTGTCGAAGTGGAAGAAAACATTAAAGAACTAGAAGAAATTGAGAAAGGTATTGTTTGACATTACTTGTGTTCAATTATATTTTGAAGTAAAAGTTTTCAATTTTTATGTTTCTAATATATTTTGTTTTTGTTTTTTGAATAGATGTTTCATGTATTGATTTGGAGGATGATGTTGTGTTTGTGGACACAATGTTTTGAAGAAGAGGAAGATGAAGCTATTATATATTTTTGTAGACATCTAATTGTTTAGTTATGCTATTATATTAATAGGATTGAAATTTGTGTGTTAATGTGTTATTACTTACAGGTGGTGAACTTGTAAAATTGTACTGTAGTTGGAAGTATTTGAGAACTTTAATGTTTGTAATCATTACTAATTAGATTGTATGTCGTTAATTTGGATCCTATGTGAAGTCTAAGTCTCTAAGATAAGTAAGTTAGTAAGAGCTCAATGGACAACCGGTCCAACAGGTTCAACTAGTCCAACAGGTCCAAAATGTTTTTTTATTAAATTTTTCAATTGAAAGAGCAAAAAAAATATAAAATAGGTCCGGTCCAGGTCTGCGGAATGAATTCAGGTCCAGTCCAGGTCCAACTTTTTTTAAGATTTAGGTCAGCCGGTCTAACCGGTCCCGGTTCGGTCCGGTTTTGGACCAGTGCTCAACCCTAGATACGATCCCTAATTACCACTATATTTGTTTATAATAAAGTAGGAGAAATTTGTATTTGATCAGGTTATTTACACGACATTTTTAGCCTTCCAATTTGGTTATCCTCGTATGGATTAGGTTGTAGAGTGGGGTCCAAACGGGTGAACGACACACATATTTGGTTATTCTTTTCAAGCAATCAACTTCAGATGTTGGACTTATTGCGACGTGGTACACTTTAATCATTAACCTTTATGTGGGACCAACTGTAGGTGTCTACAGTTACTTTTAATCATAATGATACTTTATAACGTCCCATGATAGAATAATCATGTCATGCAGTTTATATAGTTAATGAGATTGTTCATGCTACTTGCCTCGATCCCCTAATAAACATCTTTTGAAGGTCGTATTGTGTTTGGATTCCGTTGTAGGTGAAGGTGATATTGAGTCTTATAAGATGATACATGACCTCTTTAGTACAGAACTGAGTCTAGAAGAGAGCCAGAAATTTGTTGAGTTGCCACAGAGAATCTACTATGCATGTGAAGGAGGTAACACAACTCGAGATGAAACTCCTCCCCTCTAACTTGAAGTATGCATTTCTTGATAAAAAAGAGCTATACCCTGTCATTGTTAGTGCTTCTCTTACAGATAGCCAATTTGAGAAACTATTATTTGTGCTTAAATGTCATAAAAAGGCTATTGGATACACTATTAATTGATGATTTGACTAGTATTAGTCGTGATTTTTGCATGCATCATATTTATTTAGAGGAAGGTCAGAAATCATGCATATAGGGTAAGCGTTGTTTGAATCCTAACATGCAGGAGGTAGTTTAGAAGTCATTAAATTACTTGATGTTAGCATTATTTATTCTGTCTCTGATTTTAAATGGGTTAGTCCAATTCAAGTAGTACCAAAGAAGGATGGGACCACTGTTGTGCGTAATGACAAAAATGAATTAATTCCCACTAAAGTTGTTACAAGTTGGCGTATGTGTATTAATTACCATAAATTGGATACCGCCACTAAGAAAGACCCCCCCCCCCCCCCCCTTCCTTTTATTGATCAAGTGCTTGAAAGGTTAGCTAAGCATAAGTACTTCTATTATTTGGATAGATACTCCGGTATTTTCCAAATTCTCATTCATCCGGATGATAGAGAGAAATCTACATCTACATGTTCTTATGGTACTTGTGCATATCATAGAATGCCTATAGGTTTGTGTAACGTACTGGATACTTTTAAATGAAGATAGGATCAAATAAATCTTGAATGAACCTTGTTTTTGAGGTGGAAAATCTTAAGATTAGTTTATATAATGCATCGGAAAGGTTTAAGAATTTATTGAGATTATTCAAACAAGGCTTATTAGTGTATAATTTTCACGAAAAAATATTATAAAATTACCATTCACAAAATGAAACAAAAATATAAGTGAATTATCATTCACAAAAATATGAAAATGCCACACAAGTGAATTAGCATTGACAAAAAGTATGAAATTACCACATATGTATTACTGATTTTTGTTTCATAAAATATAAACTACTAATAACGAAATACTTTTTGTTTCATAATTATTAGTGTATTAATATCAATATTATTACTATGTCATTACTAATTGTCTAATCCATAATTAAAAATCATTAATCCATACCAAAATCTTTCAGTCTAGTTCAGTTCAACTTCAATCAATTTAATTTAATCCAGTTCAATTGTGTTCAACAAATACAAACAGACCCTTAATTACAACATCCGAATCTTAAGGAACTTTTGTTAGTTAAGACCTTTTTTATATCCAAACTGGTGACAAAAGACCTTTTGTACCATTTTTTGTGAATTAAGAATTTATCTAACTCAAAAGTATTAAAATTGAGACCTTGAAGTCGAAATCTAGCAATAAAGTTCGTTTTCCGACGCTGACAAGTCACGTGTATTTCACTTTTTCTCAAAAGCTACCTATCTTTCATTCTCACCTCAAATCTACTTACTCATTACTCTCTCCTCTCATAAATCGGATTCTTTTCTGGAAGCAAAACCACCAATTAATTTTTTTTAATAGGCACCACCAATACTATTTTAACCGTCCAAATTTTTCATCCTTGGCACAATAACTTCACCATCAACAACCACATCATCATTAGTGATAGACCCTTGTTAATAATCAACATTGGTAACATCAATTTCACCACCATCTTCCAGACCTTTATAATCTAATCAAAGTTGTTGGTAGTTGAGAAATTGTGGATACCTACTTCGCCATCAGAGCTCAAATTTAAATCACCCATGGTTATTTTAGTTGAAAAATTGGATTTTTGAGGGCATACTCAGTCACACTATTTACGGCGGCAGCACAGTGACATTGTCAAAAAAGAGTTTGGCCATGCGAAATTATTCAAATTTATAAGTACAATATTAAACCACAAATAAATCTTGAATGAACCTTGTTTAAGAGGTGGAAAATCTTGAAGAAAGAATCAACTTTTTAAGAGAAGAGAAGTAAGGGTGAGTAAATTAGAGGTGATAGTGAACAAGGGTAAGTTTGACGGAACGTGAAACACATGCAAATTGTCAACACCAGATGTGGACCAGGGGCTTTTGAGGGCCCACGTGCCCTTTTTACGGACATCAAATGTCTTTGTTAGTTTGCATAGTGTGAGTATGGTTGGCTTGGGGGTGAATCTAGAAGCTCAAAACCCAAGTAGAGAAGTCGCCACCGTGCTCTTTTCGGGAGCTCACAAAACCCCATTAGGTCTAGTTCGAAGGCAAATTGACGCCAGGGATAAGAAGATCTCTAGTCCTGGATTTAGGGACGAGGGTAAGGACAAGGTAGTTCATAATGACCCTCGCTGATAGCGGCCTCTACTTGACCTCATGTGTAATTTCATGATTATAATATTGAATTATAACAATCATATTCCTAGTTTATCCTAAAAACACAAATAAAGTTTGCTAGGCGAGTTATTTAATGCACACATATTTTTCTAATAACATGCATGAATGATCACTTTAGGATTAATCAAGATTAATAGGTACGTACCTAAATCCGTTGTCCAATATTTAACCTTTACNCATCAAAAAGGGGGAAATTGTTGACTCCCTAGTTTTGATGATAACAAACATTTTAATTATGTACTATGTGCTATTAGCTTATTATTATTTTTGGTACATATATGCTTGGTTGTGTTTTACAAGTTGGTTGCAGGTTGCTAGAGTTATTGAGCTACCTAAGACAGCTGGAACATGATCAAGTTCATAATACAAGCAAGAAAATCTCAAGAACTTCAGTTTATTTTATTTTCTAGATTTTCTTGTAAGTATGTCACAATTTCAAATTTGATTATACGTGCTTAAGTCTCATAAAATTTCTCAAGGAAACATTTTCCTAAATTGTTTCATAAAAGATTTGATTTTAAACTTTTGGGAATGAATAATATAATATGGTATCTTTTTTATTTATGAAAAGATTTCTGATTATATTATTTATGCCAGTTTTTGAAAAGGATTTTATTGTATAATCTCATGATCTTCAAATTAAGGAAATTTTATATTTTCTTAACTTTTAAAATGAGATTTGATTGACCAAATATTTTCTTATGAGATTTTGATATTCTGCCTGGAGAAGAAGGTTGTTCCCTTCTATATAAGCAGAATAACTCTTTCTCATACGCGGAAAGAGAAAAGAGAGAGGAAAAAGAGTGTGTGCTTAAATTGAAAAATCTTTTCTTGATAAACAACTTTGGAAACAATTTTAGAAACAGTTTGAGACTCTAGTTCATATTCAAGTTTGCTTGTTGTGACTTACGTAGGATTGAGTTGTTATCTCTTTCGCTCTTCTGAGTTTTTTCTGAGATAATTCTTGTGTAAATTTTTCTTACTGAGAGTTTGGTAAGATTGGGGTACGGGTGTACTCGGGTTTTAGCAACTGTTGGAGTAAACAGTTGGGGTTTGAATCTTGTTTTCTATAGTTAGAGACAAGTGAGTGGCTTGTAATCTAGAGGTAGGTTATAAGTGCGATTAATAGTGAAGATTTAGGAAATCCTACGAGTGTAGGCGGGGAGTAGACCATAGTTGGGTCGAACCTCGTAAAAAATCCCTATGTCTCCTTTATTTCTTGCACTTTATTTCCTTGCCTTACAAAACCGTTTCTTAACTTGTTTCGGGGGACTAATCAAGCAATATCATTTGATTAGTTTCACGCAAATAATTTAAGGGTAATTGAACCGATCTTTAAAACGCTACAAGAAACTCAAAATTAGGTGGTTAAACTTTTAAATTCCTCATATTGTTAAATCCCTTAATTCACCCCCCCCCCCTCTTAAGTCTCTTAGGTGCATTTACAGTTGGTATCAGAGCGGGTTACTCTCGAAAGATTAACATCTAGATAGGTTTGTCATGAATGCTCCTGAGAACTACCCTGAAGGGCACTCGTCTCAAAGATCCCCTTATTTCAATGGTAAGCATTATTCTTGGTGGAAAAATAGAATGGAAAATTATATTGTTGCACAGGATTATGAAGTGTGGCAGGTTATTCGAAGTGGTCCGTTCAAGTTCAAGAAGAAAGATGTAGAAGGAAAGGAGGTCGAAAAGCTTGAATCAGATTTGACTTCCGATGATATTCGAAAGAAGGTCGAAAAGCTTAAATCAGATTTGACTTCCGATGATATTCGAAAGAAGGAAAAGAACGCTAAAGCTATCATGCGGCTTCAATGTGGACTTGGCCCAGATGAGTTCAATCGTATCTCTGCTTGCACTACGGCGAAAGAAATTTGGGATACGATCAAACTTGCATATAAAGGTACTAGTGAGGTAAAGCAATTTAGAATTGATTTGTTAGTTCAACAATATGAATTATTTCACATGGATGACGATGAATCAATTAATAGCATGTTCACTCGCTTTACTAACATTACTAATGAGTTGAAATCCCTTGAGAAAGTGTATTCTACAGAAGATCAGGTTAGGAAAATTTTGAGGATTCTTCCTAAAAGTTGGAGGCCTAAGGTGACTGCGATTCAAGAGGCTAAAGACTTAAAGACAATGCCTCTTGAACAACTTATTGGCTCTCTTATGACCCATGAGATGGTTTTGAAATCTCAAAACAATGACACTTTAAAGAAGGATAAGGGAGTTGCATTGAAAGCTTCAAAGAAGAAGCTGAAACAGATTATGATGATGAAGAATTAGTGTTATTGACTAGAAATTGAGAAAATTTCTACAAGAAATATAAGCAAAAATTATCACAGGGAATCTTCAAGTAATGGTAAGACTTCAAAATCCAATAAATCTGTTTCTACTAATAAAAAGGGTTGTTTTAAATGTGGTAATACAGATCATCGCATCAATGAATGTCCTATGTGGGAAATTGAAAGAGCTAAGGACAAAAAGAATGTGAAAAAGGAGTTTAAGAAGGCGATGGTTGCTGCAGTAAGAGGAGAATCAGTGTGGGGCGAATCGGATTCTGGAGAAGATGAAGATAGTGAACCTGACCATGAAGCAAATTTGTGTTTAATGGCTAAGGCAGAGAAACAAGTTCAGGTCAGGACCGTTTCCCATTCAACATCCAAAACTGTTTCCAAGCAATATGAACTCTGTTTTGGCTGCTACAAGTGAAAGTGATACTGATTCTGACAGTGATCTCGAGGCACAAGTGAGGGGGAACAATAAAGGGAGCAGTATATGGTACCTTGATATGGATGTTCCCACCATATAGCAGGAATAAGTCTCGATTTCTCTCACTCACACCCTTGAGGGTGGTAATGTGACTTTTGGCTCAAGAAAGGTGAGGTAATTGGCATTGGAAAGGTCGGTAAGTCACTTACACACTCTATTGAAAATGTTTTCTATGTAAAAGGTTTGCATCATAATCTTCTCAGTATTTCTCAACTTTGTGATAGAGGCAACAAGGTAGAAATTACTTCTGATTCTTGTGTTATTACCAAGAAGGATTCAGGTCAAGTAATTGTTCAAGGAAAAAGGTGTAATAATGTGTATAAAGTTGATTTGAGTAGTCTTCCTAAAAATAACTTGACATGCATGAGTGTGACAAATGATGACCCATCTCTTTGGCATGAAAGACTCGGTCATGTTAGCTATGTATTGCTCAACAAACTCCGATCCATGAAACTTGTTGAAGGGTTACCTGAGATAAAGTTTGTAAAAATTGGAGTTTGTGGAGCATGTGCAAGGGGTAAACATGTAAGATCCTCTTTTAAGCCAAAGAATATGGTAAGTACGTCACGCCCTCTTGAGCTTTTACATATGGATTTATGTGGTCCAATGACCATTAGAAGTAGAAATGGAAATAGATACGTATTGGTTATAGTTGATGATTTTTCAAGATTCACATGGACCATCTTCCTTACAACTAAGGATGAGACCTTTGATGAATTCTTGACTTATGCGAGAAAGGTTCAAAGGCAAACAAATCATCAATTATCATCAATACGATCCGATCATGGCACAGAATTTGATAACTCAAAGTTTATATCTTTTTGCAGGGAAAATGGTGTGGGACATGACTTTTCTGTNAGGGAAAATGGTGTAGGACATGACTTTTCTGCTCCTCGAACTCCACAACAAAATGGAGTTGTGGAGAGGAAAAATAGAGTTTTGGAAGATATGGCCAGAACCATGCTATTGTCTAGTGGTCTTCCAAAGTCCTTTTGGGCTGAAGCAGTAGATACGGCTTGCTACATCATTAATCGTGCCTTGATTCGTCCTATACTCAAGAAAACTCCATATGAGCTCTTGAAAGGTAAGAAGCCGAGTATTGCACATCTGAGATCTTTTGGATGCAAGTGCTATGTTCACAACAATGGTAAGAATAATTTAGGAAAATTTGATGCTAGAAGTGATGATGTTGTGTTTTTGGGTTATTCTTCACATAGTAAAGCTTACAGAGTACATAATAAACGTACTATGTGTGTTGAAGAAAGTATCCATGTAATCTTTGATGAAACTGACAATTTAAACCAAGTTGTGCAGGTTGAAGATGATAATTTTGAAATTGGATTGGTAAAATATTATTCAAGAGATGATGAAAGTGAATCTACTGGAGTAAACAGAGTCGCACCTCCTGATAATGATAATTCTAATAATCCTGAAGAAACAGTGTCTGAAAATGTTTCACAGCATAATGTGAACTTGGAACCTTTTAGTGAAACAGGTTCAGAAACTGTCAACGAGGATGATAATAATTTGGAATTATCAGGGGGAACAGGTAATGAAACAGGTTCACAAAAGCAATCTAGTTTGGAAGAGGGGGAGAAAATAATTCCACAAACTGATCCCTCAACTCAACCCTTTGTACCTAAACCATGGAAACATCAAAGTTCACATCCTTTAGATTTAATTATCAGTGATATGAAAAAGGGTACCCAAACTAGAAGATCCACTCTTCAAAATATTTGTGCTTTCTCAGCTTTTATTTCTGAAGTAGAACCTAAGAATTACAAAGAGTCTTTAACTGATTCTGATTGGATTTTGGCTATGCAGGAAGAATTGAACCAGTTTGAAAGGAATTGTGTGTGGCACTTGGAGCCAAGGCCTACATCACAAACTGTGATTGGTACAAAATGGGTTTTTAGGAACAAGTTGGATGATAATGGCATAATCACAAGGAATAAAGCTAGATTAGTTGTACAGGGGTATAATCAGGTGGAAGGAATAGATTATGATGAAACATTTGCTCCTGTGGCAAGAATTGAAGCTATCAGAATGCTTATTGCCTTTGCTGCTTCCTTTAATATTCAATTATTTCAAATGGATGTTAAAAGTGCTTTCTTGAATGGTTATTTAAAGGAAGATGTTTTTGTTGAGCAACCCCCAGGTTTTGAAAATCAAAATTTTCCTAATCATGTGTATAAACTTGATAAGGCTCTTTATGGTCTTAAACAAGCTCCTCGAGCTTGGTATGAGAGACTTTCAAATTTCTATTGGAAAATGGTTTTAAATGTGGAAAAATTGATAAAACTTTATTTATAAAAACTAAGGGGGAACATGTGTTAGTTGTGCAAATATATGTTGATGATATAATTTTTGGTGGAACTAACAAAATGTTATCTGATGATTTTGCCAGGTTGATGACTAGTGAATTTGAAATGAGCTTAATGGGTGAGTTAAGTTTCTTTCTTGGCTTGCAAATTAAGAAATCTAAGAATGGCATAATGATCCATCAACAGAAGTATGTCAAAGAACTACTGAAGAAGTATAAATTAGAGAATTTCAAGATATATGAAACTCCTATACCTACTAATTCAAAACTTGATTTGGATGAAAAGGGTAAGAAAGTTGATGAAACTATGTATCGAGGTATGATTGGATCTCTTCTTTACCTTACTTCTAGTAGACCAGATATAGTTTACAGTGTTGGAATGTGTGCTAGATTTCAGACTTGTCCTAAAGAATCTCATTTAAAGATGTAAAACATATCTTGAGATATTTAAATGGTACTTCTGATCTTTGCCTGTGGTATCCAAAGGGTGCAAATTTCAATCTCATTGGGTTTTCAGATGCTGATTATGCAGGTCATTTAGTTGACAGGAAAAGCACATCAGGTATGGCTCATTTTATTGGTCCTTGTTTAGTTTCTTGGGCTTCTAAGAAACAAAATTGTGTTGCTCTTTCAACTGCTGAAGCTGAATATATTGCTGCTGCTTTGTGTTGTGCTCAAATATTATGGTTTAAGCAACAATTGTTGGATTTTGGTGTCTTTGTAGGTCGTGTACCTATTCTTTGTGATAATACTAGTGCAATTAATATTTCCAAAAATCCTGTTCAACATTCTAGGACTAAGCACATTGACGTTAGACACCACTTCCTAAGGGACAATGTAGAAAAAGGTTGTATAAGTCTTGATTTTTGTCCAACTGAGCAACAATGGGCTGACATTTTTACTAAACCTTTGAGCAGAGAAAGATTTCAAAGAATAAGACTTGAACTTGGAATGATAAAAATTAATTGAGACATATTACATGTTGGCTTTCTTCTATTTTTGACTAGATTACTCACATATGCATGATTAGAGTGTTTCTTTATGTTTGACTGTGTAATTTCTAGTTATTTTTCACTAATTGTGTCCTTGAGAAATAAATGGTTGAAGGACTCCTAAAGACTATGGATGCTGTCCTGATATTAGAGTCCTAAGTTGCCAAGGATGTGGTATTTTAATTTAGTAAAGGCATTTCCCAAAACTTTTTGATCCTACATGATTAAATTTAGCAAGACGTCTTCTTTTCCCATTCCCCTCCTTGCTAAATTATTTATCACATTTTCTTTCTAAATTAATGGGTCATATTTTGCTACCTATCTTGGCCCAAACCACATTCTAGCCTAAAAAGCCACCCTAGAGCTGATTATTTTTTCACGGTTTGTCATTTGAAAAGTTCTTGATAGTCTTTTTATTTAAAAAAAAATCAAAAAAAGAAAAAACGAAATATCAATGCTGACATTGAAGTCCCAGATGCTGTTGACGGGTTGTTACTTTCGCCTTTTCACAAATTGTTGTTGGTTGTTGGTATTCGTTCTCTTATTCCTAGAGGCCAACGACGAAATGAGGCACGATATATAGATTTGGTTTTGTTGGAGTTGCTTTCCTTAGGGACCCCTATCGATCTCCCTACTATTATCACTTTGCATATGTTTCATGTGTCGAAAGCTTCTTCTCATGACTTGCCTTACGACATGTGGCTTAGTCCCGTGTTCCGTAAGTGTGGTGTCGTTTTAACTGGGTTCTCTTCTACTAGTATTACGGCTGCTTCTGAGATGCGTATTAGTAATCTTCACATGATGTTCTTAGCCATTGACAATAATAAATTGGTTCGACTTAAGGATGTTCGAAAGAAAGATTGTGAGCGTGAACATCCTGATGGCTCTTTGGGAAAGGATGATTGTACTATGATAGAGCTCCTTGGTTCGCTTGATCGGAGATTGGTCTCACTTCACCGAGTTGCCACCGTTGGTAACTCACTTTTGTGTACCATTCACGCTGACAACAAGAGGCATCATCAAGAACTAGTTTCAAAAATTTTATCAGCTCATCTCCCTCCTATCTCACACTCCCTCTTCACATTCACAAAATTAACCTTTGTCTTAAGCCAACCTAGTCCTCTTTGTTCTAAAAGCCTTTTGAACCTTATTGATCTTTTTACATCTTTTTGTTTATGCTTTTGCTAGGTTCTAATATTATTGATGTGGATTGTGAGTTGGACTTTAATGTAGCACCATGATGAGGCTATCGCACACCTATCAAAAATAAACCAAACAACACTAACTAATGTAGCTAGGGAAGTAGGGATCGAATCCTCAGGGAAGCAATTGAACTCTATTAGTTCTAAAAAGCTTAGACTGTGTAAAGGGCCTTTGAATGTTGAATTAAGACTAAAAAGTTAACTAAAACTAGAACTAATTTGATTAAGGGAATAAATCTATGACTAAGTCTAGGACATCGGTTCACCATAGATTAACAAATGAATTGCACACAATTAATTAATTAGATTATCAATTTCCTTGAATTAAGGTCCACTAATTCTCTCGAATCTAGTCCCCTTCAAAACTCCTCTAATGGCTCTCGCTCACTTAGACTTGTTTTGCCTATTGTCCTTATGATCTAATTGTGGTAATCTTACCTCTCGGCATCGATTTCAACAATATCAAACTAACAATTAAACCTGGCCAGTATTTAACTGAAAGCAATAAAAAATTGACAATAGGAATTTAAGTACATTAATAACCAAACTAACAATTAAGAACAAGCATCAAAATCAATCCATGGATCCCCTAGTCCTAGAAAGGGAACTACTCACGCATAATAGAAACTAAAGGAACCAATCTAATCATAAGAACTGAAACTGAAAACATGACTATAACAATTAAACTAATTAACAAGAACAAAAATAACTCAAAAGCAAGAACTAAAACAAAAACAAGATCTAAAATTAAAATACTACTAACAATTAAAACTAAAGAAAATAATTAAACTAATAAAAACAAGAGAAGAAAATAAAGAAGAACCTGAAATTGCAATTGTATTGAATGAATGATTGAGTTTTGACAAAAGTAAGTTCTAGAGAGAAACTGAATGAAAAATCCTAATGAGAGAAAATAATTTCTAGTCTAGTCTCTAATGTGTTCAAAAAACCTAACACAAACACTATTTATATAAAAAGTACAATGCTCGGGTCAAAAGGAGTGAAAAACGGGCTCCGGACAATCCGCCCGACCAATCGGGCAAAATCCGCCCGATCGGGCTCACAAAGCGAGTGATTTTGGCCTTGGAAGCAATCCGCCCGACTGCCCGGGCGAAATCCGCCCGATCGGGCGCGATCAGTGTTTTCGCCCCTATCTTCTTCAAAAATGCCCAGGCGAAATCCGCCCGACTGCCCGGGCGAAATGACTTTTTCGCCTAAATCAAGTTGGCTCGTCTTCTAGCTACTCCAGGCTTCATCATAGCTTCCTGATTACTTCAATTCTAACCCATGGCTTCTAGTATCTAGTTGTAACTCATATGATTGCCTCGGAATCAATGCAAAAACACCGAAATCCTGCAAAAAGTCACTAACAAGCACAAACAACTCCATACAACCAAATGTTAGCCAAAATAGCTCGGAAGAGCATAGGTTAGAGTCAAAATAAACTACAAAAGGGGGTAAAATATAAGAATAAAATACACTTATCACACCAGCATCCCTAGATAGCGGTTGAGCTACGAATACTAATATGACTTTTTGGACTACTACCTGTGAATTTGGTTAGTTATTATCTTTTAGTCTTGCTTAACTCTATTCTTGTGTTTGATGATTTTTGATGATGTCAAAAGGGGGAAAAATATATTGAAGTTGTCTCTTTTAATCTTTATTTTTCTCCTTGTTTTAGCTTTGTTTCTAACACTTCTCTATTTCTTTTTGGTTATTTTGAGCTAATTGTTGTTTGTTCTTGAAATAGGATCAGAAACCGTTTCCTGAAATGTGTTATCACTCTCTCTGTTTTTTCAATATTTTTCAGGTTGCGTTTCTAAAGTTTGGAAACCTTGTGTTCAGTACTTGTAGTGTTTACATGTGGTTTATTTTGTTCCAACTGGATATATGGTTGTTTGTTTGTCATCATCAAAAAGGGGGAAATTGTTGACTCCCTAGTTTTGATGATAACAAACATTTTAATTATGTACTATGTGCTATTAGCTTATTATTATTTTTGGTACATATATGCTTGGTTGTGTTTTACAAGTTGGTTGCAGGTTGCTAGAGTTATTGAGCTACCTAAGACAGCTGGAACATGATCAAGTTCATAATACAAGCAAGAAAATCTCAAGAACTTCAGTTTATTTTATTTTCTAGATTTTCTTGTAAGTATGTCACAATTTCAAATTTGATTATACGTGCTTAAGTCTCATAAAATTTCTCAAGGAAACATTTTCCTAAATTGTTTCATAAAAGATTTGATTTTAAACTTTTGGGAATGAATAATATAATATGGTATCTTTTTTATTTATGAAAAGATTTCTGATTATATTATTTATGCCAGTTTTTGAAAAGGATTTTATTGTATAATCTCATGATCTTCAAATTAAGGAAAATTTATATTTTCTTAACTTTTAAAATGAGATTTGATTGACCAAATATTTTCTTATGAGATTTTGATATTCTGCCTGGAGAAGAAGGTTGTTCCCTTCTATATAAGCAGAATAACTCTTTCTCATACGCGGAAAGAGAAAAGAGAGAGGAAAAAGAGTGTGTGCTTAAATTGAAAAATCTTTTCTTAAGAAACAACTTTGGAAACAGTTTGAGACTCTAGTTCATATTCAAGTTTGCTTGTTGTGACTTACGTAGGATTGAGTTGTTATCTCTTTCGCTCTTCTGAGTTTTTTCTGAGATAATTCTTGTGTAAATTTTTCTTACTGAGAGTTTGGTAAGATTAGGGTACGGGTGTACTCGGGTTTTAGCAACTGTTGGAGTAAACAGTTGGGGTTTGAATCTTGTTTTCTATAGTTAGAGACAAGTGAGTGGCTTGTAATCTAGAGGTAGGTTATAAGTGCGATTAATAGTGAAGATTTAGGAAATCCTACGAGTGTAGGCGGGGAGTAGACCATAGTTGGGTCGAACCTCGTAAAAAATCCCTATGTCTCCTTTATTTCTTGCACTTTATTTCCTTGCCTTACAAAACCGTTTCTAACTTATTTCGGGGGACTAATCAAGCAATATCATTTGATTAGTTTCACGCAAATAATTTAAGGGTAATTGAACCATTTTTAAAACGCTACAAGAAACTCAAAATTAGGTGGTTAAACTTTTAAATTCCGCATATTGTTAAATCCCTTAATTCACCCCCCCTCTTAAGTCTCTTAGGTGCATTTACATTTACTTTATGCGAAATTATGCTTTGCGGTATTTTAATTAAATATCGATTATATGTGATTAAAAACAATAAAACAATTAGCATTGAAAATCACATAAAAACATCTTAAAAAGTTAAGCCATAGTTAGTCAATATTTCATGAATTTAATTAAACATGGTCAAATTTCTAATTAGCAATTAAATTACATAAACTAACTCAATTAATTGAAGAATTCAAGATGTAGATGTTTGATGTGAATTGACATAGCAATCTTGCTTACCATGAAAAATAATTAGATTTAGTAATTAGTTTATTTTCGCATAGTCATTTTTATGTTGCCTGTAGGGTTTTTCCCTCTCACTATGAGGGGCTTTTCCTTATTGTTGGCTAGTTTTAATTTTGTTATTGGGAAAATCTGAATTAAATAATTATAAGATTTATTCAGTTAGCTTAGTTATATTTTTGCTTAAGATTTAATCCTAAACTTGATCTCTAAGTAAAGGATAACATCTATCTTGTTTATTTTAGAGTTTATGTAGTATGGCTACTCCTAAAGGCTAGATATACGTAATACTTTCATTGTTTAAAGGTGTGTTATGATTATTGAAATTTCAGAATTCTTTGTGAGAGAATTTGAGGAGAGGATCCATAGTTGAGCAGAGAAGCCAAAGGTTCTATCCCACATGAGGATTTGCCTGTGTCTAATCTTCTGTTGAAGAGTGTGGATTTGATAAACTATCTTCGCCAAGATATCCTTATCTTAGGTATGCGCCTTTTTAGTTGTTACTAATCCTTGGTTTATGAATTAATAACTCCATATCTATTTAATTTAACTCGTTCATCACAAATTTGTGAGAAATTGAAAATTATACAAACTATCAAAGACTGGATTTTTATCGGAAAGCCATTAATATCCACATCAATGTTGTTGATGTCAGCCTCATTTGAAGTACTTTGCGTGCGGCATTCAAAACTCTTTTTTGTTGATGCTTGTATAAGAACTTATAATTATAATTAATAATAATAATAAAAATAAAATTGTGTTTAAGAGATTTGTTTAAGGGAGGTTTAAAAAGTGTTTTTGTAGAGAGAGAAAGAGAGACGTCACCAATTACGAGGTGAATGGCACGAAATTCGAGATGTTGAGAATGGCCGGACATGGGCACGTATTTATAGGTAAAAAGTCATAAAATGAAGCGCAGGGGCACAAGACCAGCACACACATTATAACTAATCAATGTTGTCAACAAAATTACCTGGATGGGGTGCATGGCGAGTTATGTTAGACTTAACATGTCTTTAACATTTTACATGAATTCAAATTTGGTCTTTTTCTATATAGGCATACATATCATTAGCTAGAATTCATTTCAATTTGGGTTAGAGTCTTTATTATGTTAAAATATTTGACAAGTACATTGTTTTGGTTAAGAAAATTTTTATGAATTAGCTTTGTTAAGTTTATTATATATAACACAACTATTTATGGTTAATTATGTTGTAAATAATTAATTATAATTCACCTAATGCAAGATTTTATTATTTTTTTATACAATAAAATTAGATATAAAATTGAGATTTATTTTGTAAAGCGTGCATCGCACAGGTACATGCTAGTTTATTGCAACGTCCAGTTTTGTTGCTAGATATTTACTCATTTTATTGCAACATAGGTGTCGTTGCTAAAACAAATTACTCATATTACCCTACCCATTTAATTTCGAGGGCTGACCAGTAAATCAATACGATATACAAAGTTGTATATCACTATGGCATTTTAAAGTAACATGTTAAAAGTTCAGGGATAAAATTGTCTTTTTATATGCATTTTAAAGAGTAGTGTAATAATAAAGTTTTCTACTTATTTACAATGTGATTTCCCATTTATACACATCATATTAATTATAGATGTTATCCTTTAATTTCCTACAATTTAACCATCTTCGTGTTTAGACACCAGGGATAACGGAAGTAGTTAGAGTTTTGGTCTGATCAATTCTTACCATTCGCCTTCGCTCCCTCCTAACACAAAAAAAAAAAAAAAGAAAAGAAAAGAAAAAAATCTGTCTTGCCGTCCACCGTTCATTTGCACCGTCCTCTTTCGCCGTCCACCGTTCTCCGTCGCCGTCCACCGTCGTCGCGAGTCCAAATTGGTAAGTGCTCGCAATTTGCATGTACTGATAATTTTAGAACTGTAACCTCAGTTATTTTCTGATAGTATAGTATATGTTGTCTGATGGATTAGTTGTTTCTTAACTATATTTTGAGTTCCCTTTTCATAAATGTTTGTTCAACGTTTGATTTTTTTTCTTTTTTCAATGTTTGATATTAATGGGTATGGAGTATTTGTTATTTTCATGGAATCTATGCTCAATATTTGATATTGAGGTTTTAATTGTTTGTTTGATATTGGGGTTTTGATTGTTTGTTTGACTCAAATTTTGTATGTGTGAGTTTGTGTATTTATGTATGCATAATTGGAGTTGCGGTTTAAAGTTTAAACATAGTAATTTTTGATGTAATTTGACTTATCTTGTTATTAGAACAACTTTCAAAATTAGAAAGAGTTCTTCTTGAATGGTTGGAAAAGAACAAGTAGCTACTGTCACATCATTTTCATTCTGTAATCGAAACAGCGAACACCCTTTATATTGTTCAATATATGATAGTTACAACTTCCTAAATTGCTTTCTTAAATGAAACGAACTACTACTATTGCAATGCTTGTAATAAAAGAGTAAAGATGGATGCAAGGTAGAATGTATTTGATTGAAAGCTTAAAAGATTACAAGGATAGGTATGGCTTTACGCCATAAATTTCACAATGACTTGAGGTCATAATTCTCTCCAATGTTTCTTCTCAATTTTTTGAATAATCATCCTGCTTCTACTACAATACTACTACTAATACTACAATTCAAACATCTCCTTCCATTTTAGGATACTAAGACTATAGAAAGTAGAATGTCAAACATTCCCTTTAGTAATTATCGATTTGTTTGTCTTTCTCTCCATCAAACTTCTTGTCTTCTTTCTGTTGGTTGTAGCCTTGGGTCTCGTTGCTTCTCATGAGGGAGAGGTGGACTTGTGAGACTCTTTTCGCCTTTCGTGAATAGATTTTTTTGGGGTGGTTGATTAGGTGTGTGCTGTTCTATTACACTCTCATAAGGCATCGTCACTTGTCAATAGAAAATCAGTAGGTTAAAAATGCTGTAAGTTGCATTGCATAAAATTTTGGATAATGCTCTGCAAGGACTAACAATCTCAGCAAAAAAAATATACTTTACATTGATAAAAGAAAGGTTACATGCAAAGCAAGGTTTTTGTTGAAGCAGAAAAGAAAGGTTTAAATTACTAGCTTACGCACAGGTTTACATATTTGCCTCATATGTAGTATATTGTTCTTTAATGCTTGTTCCAATTCTTCATTAATGCATCTCGTTTGCGTTTTCTTTCATCTACTTTCAATATATGGGGCCATTTTTATTTGCTTTTCTTACTTTAATTTGATAATTTTGATTACTGGTGTTTATGTTGACGATTGATGATTGATGGATGAATAATTATTCCTTTTTAATTTGTTGTTTTGTGATTCTTTTATTAATTTAAATTAGTAAGTTAGTATAATTTAGTAGTATAAATGAGTACAATTAGTATAGATTAGGGTTTTTGTTATTTTTCAGACTAATATAAATGAGTACATTAGTATAAATATTTTTATGGGGATGCAAATTAGTGAAGAAAAAAGCAAAGTATTTCTATCAATTATTATCAAATACTTGATGAGAGGATATTGTTGAAATGTTATAATTGCAGAATCTATTGTAATTATAATTTAAATATACAAATGACCAAATTATGTGTAAAATTGAAAAGTAAAACAAATTGTGCATATGAGGATTTTATTACATTAGAAGATGGAATGAATCAAAGAGCGTTATGAGGATTTTAGTGCAGTATATATTGTAGTTCTAGGATTGATGATTGGAAGATTTGGAGTTTATTTTATTTTATGTTATTATTAAATTGAAGTTCTAGAATTTGGTGTTTGTGAAGTTGTCAATTGAAGCTTTAAATTTCCTTATTTATCCAAAAAATGTACGATATGTTAGTTGTTTTGCTGATATATATTTCAGTGTTATGGTTCATTGATTTAGTCCTTAATTTTAGGTTTCTTGAAAGATGCCGACGACAACGGCGAAAACCTCCAGCAATGCTGTGGAGTTATTCCTTAAGATTGGATTAGATGAGAAAGTGGCTAAAAATACTATTGCTAACAATAAAGTTACCACTAATCTGCTTGCAGTGATTCATGAGGTAGTACGCCGTAATTATTCTTATTGACTTGTCTCTTTTGTGAATATTAGTATACTTTTATTTGTTATTTATTTATACCATTTTTGGTGATCAATCAGGCGGGCGTAACGGATGGTTGTGACCGAACAACTGGAAACCTTTTATACACTGTAAGTTACCTTATTTGTGGTGGATCTAAATGTTAATCAAGTTGG
This sequence comes from Suaeda aralocaspica, assembly GCA_016808085.1. Taxonomy (NCBI): domain Eukaryota; kingdom Viridiplantae; phylum Streptophyta; class Magnoliopsida; order Caryophyllales; family Amaranthaceae; genus Suaeda; species Suaeda aralocaspica. The sequence continues at coordinate 252,236 of PYUH01000425.1, read as the reverse complement.
GTGAGTTAATGTCGAGTCCAATGTACCTGCCTAGAGATTATTCTTATTGCCATTTGATGATTGTATTTGTTTGGGAGCTTGACTATAATGTCCAGCTAATGTTATTAATTTATAAATTGATTTGGAACAAGAAACTTCTCTCTTTGTCCCTCTTGTGTGGATTTTAATTTGGCATGTGACAGGTCGCCACGAAATTTCCAACAAATGCCCTTGAGCATCGACCAACATTGGCTGAATATGTTGTTTCTTCAAAGGTAACTGATGACTATGCTGTGAATTTTGCCTATAGCATGTTTTCAAGTAGGGGTGTTAATGATGCGAGTCGAGCTCGAGTATCATTGAGCTCGACTCGAACTCGAAACTTAAAACTCTAGCTCGACTCGAGCTCGAGCTCGAAAGCTCGCGAGCTTTTAAAATGGAGCTCGAACTCGACTCGGTAGGACGCAAGGTGAGCTCAGCTCGAACTCGAATCGAATGAAGCTCAAATTCATAATAATGAGTAACTTGTAAATAAATTTATCATAATTGTCTTTAGAAGTAACTAATAGAAACAAAAGATTACATAATTATCTTAAAAACTTCCAAATTTATGTAGTTATGTGCTAAATAAATATTTTATAATTTTAAGAAATTTAGAACAATTTTTTCTTGTTTAAATAAATAAACAATTTTTTATTTTTAAGTTTTATTTATTAGCTTGAATTTTGACGGTTGACATGGAAATAAATGAATGGCTAAATCAACACATAAGAACTTAAGCCATTAAAGGTATAATTTTTAAAATTTGTTTGGGATACATTAAAAAACATTACTTATATATAATTATATATCGAGCTACTCACGAGCTTTTCTAGTCGAATAGGGGCTTGCTCGACTCGACTCGTTAGAACCCCGAGTCGAGCTCGAACTCGAGCCGAGCTTATTTGAGTCGAGTGTTGACCGAGCTTTGACCGAGTAGCTTGCGAGTAACTCACGAGTTGTCTCGTCTCATTAGCACCCCTATTTTCAAGGCCTTTCGTGGTTTGTGGCACTGCAATGATGTTAATGTACAGCCTTCTGTTTTCAGAATGATGAATCTCTGAAATTTTATATGTTACAGATAAAGACAATGGCTCAATTAGAAGCTGCTTTCTCATTCTTCGCAAGTGTTGGTCCTGAGAAATTTAACTTGAGTGACTTTGAGAATGCTTGTGGAGTTGGTAAATTGTTCTTTGATTCCTTGCTATTAACTCGAATCATCTATATGGTTGGGCTTCTAGTTTCTTTATATTATCTGCACATATTTACTAGATTTCTTCAAATATTGGTCAGGTATTGAAGTTTCTAATGAAGAGATATTGTTTACGGTTGATAAAATCTTTGAAGAGCTTAAAACAACAATTTTGGAGCAGCGGTATAAAAAAACAAATGGTTGGTGTCTCATTTTGTTGATGTTAAATTGCTAATATGCTCATTTGTTCAATGTGTAGCATACAAAAGTAAATAGCTTACTCTGTTAAAAAATAAGTAACTAAAGTAGGATGTCAAGTCGTTGCAAGGCCTCGCGCTTTCTTTCCTGCACTCTTATGGCCATTGCCAACTTTTACAAAAGTTTCTTAAAGTAAAATCTTATATGCGCCAAACTTGCTTGTGTATTGTGTCATGCCATTGGTCAGCTGTTCACACTTCACTGTTTTGCTTTACCAGTAGGTGACTTGTTTAGACGTATTCGAGAGAAGCAGCCATGGGCTGATCCAAAGATTGTCAAGGTACCTTTTCATTCTGTGAACTGAACGGATAATGCCATATATAACTATATAAGCTCCTTTGAATGACTGAATTTTATATTTTTATATATGTCATTGATTGTCATAATATCGTCTAATGTCGCAGCAAGTGGTAGATGCAAAGCTTCGTGAGTTACTGGGTGAAAGGACTGCAGCAGATGATGAGAAGCCAGTTAAAAAGAAAAAGGAGAAGCCTGCTAAAGTTGAGGTTGATGTCCTCTAATTTCTGTAAGAAAAATAGGTATCTTGCTCTGCTTGCTTACCCTGGTCTTGTGACTTGTCTAGGAAAAGACAATTGCTGCAGCTCCAACTCAGCCAACTGAAGAAGAACTTAACCCATTTTCTATCTTTCCATCCCCAAAGGATAATCTCAAGGTTTTTTTTTTTTTTTTTTTTTGTTCTTTTATGTTTTAATCACGTGTTGTTGTCGTAGTTGTATATACCCCACATTATGTTCTACACTTTTACTTTCAGAGTAAGTGATAGAAAAATCTACTATTAGTTGTTGGTTTGTCACGTATATTCGTTGAAGCTAGGTTGCAATTTACGGTTTTTTAATTGGGTACTTCTGTCTTTAAGTTTCATTAGTGTATGATTACTAAAAATTTAATCGCAATTTGTCAAAAATTACTTGCTAAATTGGATAAAGAAGGTCAATGCGTGCACAATGTCCATGTGAATGACTGCTAGAGATGGCAATGGGTCCACCTTTTTTTTTCTGACCCAATTGGTCGGGATAGGGTCCCAAAGAGTATGGGTAGGGTCTGGTTCCACACATGTCCACCCCGACTTTTCCCATTTCAGCTTTCTAATGTTGCAACTTGCTAAGTTACTAACTTGTAAAATGTTAGTCTTATGAGTTATATTTTGCAATTTGGTTTTGGTAATGTTTTACACTAAATTACACTTGGTTGGACGAATCTGTAAAATAAGGCGAAACATTAGATTCAAAGAAATGATTAAATTTTAAAACTAAGAAGGATTTATTAGGACCATTGGACCCGCATTGTGCTAGTGGGCTCAGGATGTAAAAAACTGGGTTCGGATCTAAGTCTAGGTTTATTCAACGAGGCCTGACCCATTACCATCTGCAAAAGTGATTGAAAACAAGCTATGGAAATGCAACTTCTTTTAAAAAAATAACATTGTTTCCCTTTCTTGTGTATTTCCATTTTTGTGCTGTTCCCTTGTCTTGTGACCACATTGCCATCTTGATCTACTTTGTTTTTAAGACCCTTTGGCCTTGAGCCTTAGCATACTTGCTAGTATATGCAAGGAATTGACCGGGTGTTCTGTACTTTTCAGGTGCACACTGAAATTTTCTTTAGCGATCGTCCTGTTTTAAGAGCTTGCAACACAAGGGAAATTCTTGCCAAGCACTTAAAAGTAACAGGAGGAAAAGTATTTACCCGATTTCCACCCGAGCCGAATGGGTACCTTCACATTGGTCATGCTAAGGTAACTACTAACTAGCAACTTGATGCTGTTACTTTAGTTTATATCTAAAAATCATCAAACAGAGCCTTAATCCCAAAAATTAGGGTCGGCTACATGAACCCAAAAAAATCATTCAATGTGGTCATCCACATAAATTTTCCTCCTCCATCCCCTGCGATCAAGGACCTCATTCTCTTGTAAATCTAAAAGCTTCATTTCTTTTCTAACTCCTTCCCACCAAGTCATTTTCGGTCTCCCCCTACCTCTTTTGAGGCCTCTATGATCCCACCCTTCCACTCGTCGCACCGGGGCTCCCTCATGTCTTCGTCTCACATGTCCGAACCAACGCAAGTGATTTTCCCTTAATTTGCTTGCAATGTCTGCTACACCAACTTTTCGACGTATGACTTCATTCGTGATTCTATCCTTTAGAGTGTTCCCGCATATCTATCTCAACATCCGGCATCCGCATCTCCAAAACTCCTACTTTTTGAATGTGCTCCTTCTTGTAAGCCCAACATTCTGTACCGTAGAGCAACACTCGTCTTATGGCAGATCCCCTGTAGAATTTCCCCTTCAACTTTAACGGGATGTTTTTGTCACATAACACTCCCATGGCTGCTCTCCATTTAAGCCACCCAGATTTAATCCTATGTGTCACATTTTGGTCAATATCACCATTTCTTTGGATAAATGACCCGAGATATTAAAACATTCCTGCATATCTAGGACTTTTCCGTCCAACCTCACCACCGCATCACTTACCCCCTATGAGTCCCAAAGGGGCATTCCATATATTCCGTCTTACTGCGGCATAGGATAAACCCTCTAGATTCCAACCTTTGTCTCCATTGCTCTAATTTGGCACTAACTCCCTCTTTAGTTTCATCCACCGATACGATATCATCCGCAAACAACATGCACCATGGTACTTCGTCCAGGATTGACCTTGTTACTTCATCCATAACCACTGCAAAAAAGAAAAGGACTTAACGCCGGCCTTTGGTGCAGCCCAATTGTTATAGAAAAGTCTTTAGTCAACCCACCACAAGTCCTAACATTTGTGGACAACTCTCGATTCATATCCTTAACCACGTTAATATACCTTCATGGTATTTCTTCATCATTGCCCACCAAAGTACATCTCTTGGAACCTTGTCATAAGCCTTCTCTAGATCAATGAAAACCATATGGAGGTCCTTCTTCCGCGTCCTATAGAACTCCATCATTTGTCTTAACAAATGAATTGATTCCATAGTGGATCTCCAAGGCCAATCTGTTAGCCAATCAATACCCACCTTACCCATCCACCTCCACTGGTATACCATTAGGCCCAACTGCTCTTTTTGATTTCATCTTTTTCAAAGTAGTCTCCACCTCTACCCTTCTAATCCTCCGCACATATCCCATGTTAATTTCCTTCGCATCCACCTGCTATTAAATAATTCATCGAAGTACCCTTGCCACTTGTCTTTTATGTCCTCATCTTGAACCAAAACCTTAAAACATTCTGTTAATAGTGTCAAATTTGTTATAAACTTCTTTTTGTTTTAGGCAATGTTTGTTGATTTTGGGTTGGCAAAGGACACTGGTGGACATTGCTATTTGAGGTAAAAATCATTGTGGTTTGATGTGAATATCGGTGTTTGATTCACCATCTACATCCTTGCGTAAACATCTAGTACACTATAAAACTTTTCATTTGTTTCATTTCCTTGCAATGTTAGGCATGTCCGCATGTACCTCATAGTTTCATGTGTCCCTGCATGCTATTTTTTTATGAAGACTCTTCTTGTTGCTAAGGAGTCATATCTTTGTTACCATATTTTTTATTTTTTTATTTCTTTTTATATGAAATTTGATAAAATATAAAAAACCAAGTAGAGGTTCTCAAACAAGGTAGAGGGATTAGGGAGATCTAAAACAAGGTAGAGGGAGACCGAAAATGACTTGATTGGAAGGAGTTAGAAAATATATGAAGCTATTGGATTCATAGGAGAGTGAGGTTTTCGATCATTGGTGATGGAGGAGGATAATTTATGTGGATGACCACATGGAGTGATCAATTTTGGTTCATGTAGCTGGCCTTAATTATGGGACTAAGGCTTTGATTGATTGATGAATGTGATAAAATGTATACTCCCTCTATCCCACATGGGCAGTATGTGAATAATGTAACTTGAAACTAGATTTAGTCATTGGTTTTATTTTACTCTACTTCTCTTTTTTTCGTTGCTACATATCTCTTAAATGAACGTCTTTTTGTAGTTACTACATATTGGGTTTACATATATGTACCTACTCAACCCATAATTTTGTCATCTACCCACTTTATTTTACCTATTTTACCCTTAATTTTGTCATCTACTCAATCTATACCCCAACTTTTTTGTGCTTCCTACCACTGATGCTTTTACCTAGGTTCTAGTGAAAGTGTAATCGATTGCAATTAATAAAAGGTGGCGGGAGTATAGGTTCTTTAAGTTCTGTATGAGAAGAGATCGAGATCTGATAGTATAGTTGTAGTCTAATAGATATATGCCAATGAATAGGCAGATAGAAAGTTGTTGAATGTGAAGAATTTGAGCCTTGGATAGTTGGTGTTGAATGATAAGAAGTTAAGAACTATTAGTAAAGTGGTGATCTTTGTGAAGGGCTCATTAGTTGGATAGGTGTACCTGTAAGCGGCGAGGGGAACAAATATTGAAAGAGAATTGATGAAGGATTTAAGGATAAAGCACTAACGGGTGGTCTTTGCATGCCCTTTTTCTTCATCCTACTGGTACTTTTGATATGAATCAAGGTATATATCAGGACAACTTCGATGGTTTGATGGATGTAGCTAAGAGCAATGCAACATTAGGTGAACCGGTGGCCAAGGCAATTGGGTGCATCTAAAGCTAGCATTTATGTGTGCATGGTCACATGCAACTAAAATCCTCATGAAAGATTTTAGTAGTGTTTATAGTGTTAGTAGATATGATTTTTGCCTATGGGTTTTTTCCTACTGCAGTTGCTAGGATTTTTCTCATTTCAGACATAGGTGTCTTCATTTTTTGTTGGGTCTTGATCATCATAATCATCCTAAAATGTATGAAGAATGGTTTCTTGAAGGTTTCTTGAATAAAAGATTAAATCTTGAAGCATTTCTTGAAGATTGGGAGAGTTCTTGAAATTGCGCAAAAATACAAAGAACTGTGGCGAGTAAATTTGACGATTTTTGGGAGCTTGGGCAAAATGAAAATGGCGTGTATTTTTAGGGAGATTTGCTGCTTATTTTGTTAATTAATTAATTAGTCAAAATGTTAGAATAGAATCTAGTTAGTTAGAGTTTGTTAGCAAGATAAGATCAAGTGGCAAGATGATTTGGCAATCTTATCTTGAGTTTGTTGTGCAACTTGTGCAAGTGGACAAGTTGGGGCGTGTTTTCATTGATTTTCACGTGTGTCTTTGTTTCTTTTAGTCCTAGGAAATTGTTAGGATTTAGTCTTAGGTTGTTCTATAAATAGCTTTGAGATTTCTTTGTAACAACATAGATTGTTTTGTGAAATAAAAATCAACATTGTGTTGTGCATTTTTTTCCTTATTATTTTCGTTCAAAAACAATATACCTTATTTTGTGAATTGGTGCATTAGCTTTATATTCACGTGAGAGCAAAAGTGAGTTTGAGGGTGCTTAAGCTTTGATCAAACAAAATTTTGTTCGAAAAATCCCTAGTCTAAACTCTTGGTGTTTCTTTATAGAGTGGAAACTAGATCCTTTGATTGTGAGTGGCGATTTCCTATCAATATTCACATCAACTCTCCTCAAAATCTTTCAAATGCACACATCGGGGTGTTCTGGGTTGACTTTATTACATTGTGTTGTGCTTTCTAGATGAAGTGTTCAGTTGAAAAGATTGATGGTATTGAACCCTCGTTATGTGGTTAAGGATTATTTTTGAAACTAGAGTAAAATTAACCATGTATCTAGGGATTTTTTTACTTGAATCGAGTATTTCAGCATCTAGGACAATCATAAATATATTGTACTCCCTCCGTTCCTATTTGTTGGTTACATTTTCCTTTTATGGTGTTTTCTTTTGTTGGTTATGTATAAAATCTTTCCTTTTCTATCTTTGTTTTTGGACATATTTACCCTTATGATTCTTGTCCAATACCTACACTTACAAAAGGGTAAAGTATAAAAGAAAAAATGACAAATTCAAGTACAACTTTAAAAGTAAAAGGAAAAAGGACATCACTACAATATAAATTTTAAGTACAATTTTTACTTTTTTCCACTTTACAACTAAAAATATTTTCTTACCATCTACATTCCTTACTCTACGTGCTTGATACCAAACGTAACCAAAAAATAGAAATGGAGGGAGTATAATAATTCTAATTTTGATTTATGTTTATTCAATCTCCTTGTTTTAGCTACTATTTCACCATTATATCTTGACTATACGATACACGAGGCATGATTAAGTGACAGATGGTCATATCGAAAAGGAACAACTTGAATATCCCAATTCACTACCATTTATTCCTAAGATAACCAAAAAAGAATCATAGAACGTACACTCCTATGTTTTTGTCTACCTATGTGTTTTACACTTCTAATAGCTCAAAGTTATCGATAGACATGTGGGGTGATGGAAGCATGGAACCATCAATTAGAAGCTTAAAATATTTCGTATCAACTAAAATGATAAATTAATGGTTAATTAGACTGCAAGCCAAAGATAGGAAACATATGAAGTAAATTGAGACATCCATCGAGGAAGATATAGCAAGTTAGGAAAGACGGAAGGAGTATAAATTTTGTTGCATTGTGGTATAAATTATTGGATATTGAAAAACGAATTATGTGCTCATAAAGAGGATAAAATGACATGCCAAATAGTTGAGGCCGTACACTATTGCATGGCCTGGAATTGAATTAGCGTTGACATGTAAACAACCCATACAGGAAACTTCAAGTCTGTAACCTGACTTGATCTGTTTGTCATTTGTACTAGTCTTTTGTTGAGGTAATATCATCTCTATTCTGAAGTTATGTAAATTTGAAAAATCCATAAGATTTATTCTCATGAAGTTTTTATTAGTCCTGAACCCTTTAATTGTCAAGCACTCAACTTCCAAGGACCAAATTTTTGCACACAGATGTCAAATGTGGCCAAATATTTTGAAACTGAGGCAACAATTGTCTTACCTTTGAGGTAATAGACTCATAGGTAACTGAGGTGAGAATCTTTACAATAGATGGTTGTATTCTTTTGATAGCGCAAGAATTTGGTTGTGTGTTGACATGATAGCTCTCTTGTGTTGCATACCTGATTAAGGAACTGTTAAAACTGTGTGTAACCTATGTGTTCAGGAAAAAAAAAGCTTGATTTTGAGATTATTAAACATTGATTTGCGTTCTCTGACATGCTCATACTTTAGGTATGATGATACAAATCCTGAGGCTGAAAAGCAAGAGTATGTAGACCATATTGAAGAGATAGTCAGATGGATGGGATGGGAACCATTCAAGGTACAAACGTTTCTACCGCGTCTGTGAGGTCTATAGCATTGCAACCTGCTGGACTTACAGTTTTCTGTCTGTTTATACTTTGCAGATAACTTACACGAGTGACTATTTCCAAGATTTATATGAATTAGCTGTTGAGCTCATAAGAAGAGGTCATGCTTATGTTGACCATCAGGTTTAAATTCTTATCCGTCCAACTTTGTTTCCATCGAGTTTTCGGTATTAGTCATCACTCTTTATTGTCTTAAAACAAATTGTCTTAAACTACGTGCATTGGAAAATGGATATTTGTTGTGTTTAAACTGCGTGAATTAGTTTGACATAATTATTCGCTATCTTGAATTTGTGAGTGCACGATTTAGATAAATTAGCTGTTGAGCTAAAAGAAGAGGTCATGCTTAATTGCATATGGTGGCCATCAGGTTTAAATTATTATCCATCCAACTTTGTTTCCATCTATTTTTCTTGTTTTTTTGGTATTAGTCATCACTCTTTATTGTCTTAAACAATGTGCATTGGGAAATGGATGTTTATTGTGTTTAACTTGACTGCTATGGATCGATCCCATTGCAAGATATGGGACTTAAATCCCACATTGATCTTATGGGGGGTTGGTGTGGGGTTTATATAGGATAGTAGGCTCTCCTCATAAGCTAGCTTTTGGGGATGGCTGTCCTATTGTCATATAACAATGGTATCAGAGCCAACCTCGGTGTGGTGGCCCACGGTGTGGTGGCCCACGGTGTGGTGGCCTGGAAAGAGCCTGCCATGACCAACGTGCCTATGACCAACATGGTCGTGACCAACGAGGACGTTGGTCCTTAAGGGGGGACGAATGTTATGGATCTATTCCATTGCAAGGTATGGGACTTGAATCCCACATCAATATTATGGGGGGTTGGTGTGGGGTTTATATACGATTGTAGGCTCTCCTCCTCATAAGCTAGCTTCTGAGGATGGCTGTCCTATTGTCCTATAACATTGACAAACCTTTTCTAGTTTCTTTTGGTATTGGTTTGACATAATTATTCACTATCTTGAATTTGTGAGTGCTGGATTGCAGAATGCTGATGAAATAAAAGAGTACAGAGAAAAAAAGATGAACAGTCCTTGGAGAGACAGACCAGTAGAAGAATCTTTGAAACTTTTTGAGAAAATGAGAAGAGGAATGGTTGAGGAAGGAAAAGCAACTCTAAGAATGAAGCAAGATATGCAAAGTGACAATGGTAACATGTACGATCTTATTGCATACCGTATCAAGGCAAGTGCTTTTTCATACATAACTGTTTGGTAAATGGTAATCACTTGGGTTTACTTTGTTTACGTACTTGTGGTGGATACTTGACACTCCGGCAAGGGTATGGACCCCTTACCTGGTTTTTTGACTGCTATCCGACACTTCAATTATTTTTGAGCCACGTATCTGTATAGAAAAGTATGCAATTATAGGTTAACATAAACACTTATGCAGTTATTTGCTAGAAATTTGGTTATACTTCTAACAAAATGAAGCAATTAAATTAGCCCATAAAATGGCTATCCTAAATATTTTTTATTTTGAGGAAAACATATGTATACTTGTCTAGTATAAATACTACCTCTACTTTTTTTAGATGCAACATTTAAAAGTTGCATCACTTATCTACAAGCTTTGACTTAATTTTATGATCAATGTATAAGGAGGAATATGGTCAATATGGATCTTGTTTGATTTATCTCGGTGTGTACTTTATACAAATGCATAATTAAAGCTATAAGCGGTTTAAGATGTGCCCCTGCTAGTGTGAAAATAAATTTTTGCATTAAAAGAATAATGGAGGTAGTAATATTTATCATACAGCCTCCGCACCCGTGTTAAATGTTAAAATAGGACCTTATGTCTAAAATTTGAGCCCTTTGTGAGACTGACCTGTGCCTCTGTATCCATGTCTCACACTCATACTAGTGTCTATTGTACATAGCCGCTGTAGATACTCTTCATGTTTTTCAGTTGATCCTTCTCATCTTGTGAATACATTTATTTCGTGCAGTTTACTTCTCATCCTAAAGCTGGAGATAAGTGGTGCATTTACCCGAGCTATGATTTTGCACACTGTACTATCGATTCTCTTGAAAATATAACCCATTCGGTAGGTAAAATTTTATTATATTATGTTCTTATGCATGCTCTTTAAAGATATAGGCGCCTATATACGTCATGATGATGTTCTAAGAATTGTTGCTTTTCATAGCAAAGGATAATACTAGAAAATTGAGCTGAATAATCTGATGAAGTCCAGTAGCGGAAAAAAGACTTTGAAATCTGCTTACCAAAAAGAACGAGCTTCCTAACATGATGGGTGCCTAACTACTTATCCTGGCCTAGAGTTGACTACTTTCATACCAGTGCCCGTTAAAAGACCAGTAGCCAAAAAGATGAATATACTTCTCTTGTTTGCCATATAAATTTTGTATAAGGGTGGCACCATAACTTCTTTCCTCCTCTGCTCCGTCTATAAAAAGAAAAAAAGAAGGATCAAAGAGAGATGTGTCTAGCCTTTTTCTTTTTCTTTTTCTTCTTCCTTTTTTTTTCTTCTTTTTTTTTTTTTTTTTTTTTTTTTTTTTTNTTTTTTTTTTTTTTTTTTTTTTTTTTTTTTTTTTGTGCACATTCATGTAGCTAGATACATCATATTATGGTAGTTGAGCTTAAAATGTACCACTGAATCTATTGCTTGGAAAATGTTAAAGTTGGTTTATCTTGCATAGGCAGATGACTTGAATTTTTGGGTGCTTAAACTTCCAGTTTGAGGTGCAGCGAGCATGTAATTGGGTACAATAACATTTCGAGTGAAAGATCTACTATTTTAAATAGTTGATACACACTTCAAAAATTGATTAAATTGATCAATAATCTTATCACTTGTTAGGTGGGCTAAATCCACCCACTATGTATTATAATTAATATCAGAATAGTTATTAGAGTATTTGGGTTTTATTTTGGGCCCAATAAGAATTCTAATGTATGTCGACCCTACGTATATAGATTAAGACATTTCAGGTGGATGTGGGGTGGGGCGGTTGAATATATGACTGCTAATCCACCACCTACGCACTATCCATAGTGGATCTCAATTCTTATGTCTATATCCTCCTACCATCCATCAAAAGTCATATTCATACCCACTCCAAGTGGGGTGGATACAATGCGGAATCCACCAAATGTTACGCGCCTTAAATTCCTAATTTTTACAAGTTTAAGTGAATTGACAGGACACTGCTTAAGAGGGTCAGGTTTGTGTTAAGGGGTTCAACCCGTTTAAGTGAATGGGTCAACACGAATCTGACACAACTAGACCCAATATCCAGCTCCACTAAAATTAATGGAATCATTAGGCTACATGATACGTCTGCCAACTTGCCACAATGGCATTGGTCATTTTCCTTCTTCTTTTTTTGAAGTAGGCATTCCTGCCCAAAGCATGTAGCTTTTGAAGATCTCCATAAGGCCCAATTGATTAATAAGGAGTTATGGATGTTTATCATATAAAACTAATGCATAGAAGTGATTAGCATTAGCTTGACCAATGTATTGCCTTGATGTTCACTATGCACCTTTGGGTGCTTATCACCGCTTATTGCAACTTCTATGCAGCATATGGTAATAACGGGTGTAAATGAATCCCTACCCCTCTCTCTCTCCAAATTTTCCCCTATTAATTGTCTGCATCATCACATTCTTTGATGCTATTGCTTCCAACACTTGTGCAATCTTTAACAGAACTACAGAATTTCAGAGAAGTTAATGAATAGCCCAAATAGCCCTTTCTATGCATGCCGGAATGCGTCGTTGTGCTCTTGAAGAGAAGATGGGATGGGTCATTACACAATTATCCTTAGCTGTAGTTTTTGAAGTCTCATTCATTTATTTTGTAAAGCTGTCAGTTTTCTGAGTTCTGATTGATTCCAAGGAGTTGAGAAACCATCAATTCCACGAGATCCTAGGATTGTGGACATTACTTCCTCATGAAGAGCTGACAAGAATCGTAGGATATCCTATGGAAGTACAGATGCTAATTCTTTCTGATAATAAGTATTTTAGTCAGGCAATCAGGAACTAGACTCTCCTTGGTACTTCTGGCAAAGTACATTACCAGGAAATTTTACATCACGTTTTCATGAGTAATATATTTTCTGTCTTTTGATCAATATTAGCTTAAATTCTTTGAAAGTGAAATTAAATTCAATGCGTGATTTACTCTTGAATGTCGTCAAAATCCATCTGAAGACATATTGACCTTTCCTGTCTCTTATTGTTAAAAAAAATAAATAGTTTGATTACTTTCGTTTAAGCTTTCAATCTTTCTATGCAGCTTTGTACATTGGAATTTGAGACACGACGGGCTTCATATTACTGGTTATTGCATGCACTTGACCTATACATGCCTTATGTTTGGGAATACTCGCGGTTGAATGTGACAAACACAGTGATGTCAAAGAGAAAAGTAAGATTATCAACAAAATGGTTGCTGATAAATTTAACCTCTCAAAATTCTCTTTTAACTCTTTGAAGGTAAGGTCAGTGGAAAAGAGTTGGTCAAGTTTTATTGACTTAATTTTACTTCAATGTGTTTTCAGCTTAATCTTATTGTGACTGAGAAGTATGTAAATGGGTGGGATGATCCACGATTGATGACACTTGCTGGGTTACGTCGTAGGGGGGTGTCACCAACAGCAATCAATGCTTTTGTCAGGGGAATTGGAATCACTAGAAGGTTAGTCTTATTTTGTATTTTCTGTTTACATGTTTCGCTCTCAAGAGATTTTGTAGTTAATGTTCTGTCGATTACGACAATAGATGTGCAGATCACTTAGGCCAATATACGTCTCTAAAATATTTTAATTTAGGTCTCTTAAAATGCTTAAAGGAAACCATAGTTCTGGTTTTTTAGTTTATAAAACTGAACTTTGAAGTGTTTAGACTGGATCTGATGACATCTCTATTTTGAGAGATCATGTGCATAATGGGGTCTTATAGACTGTGTTATACTGTTATGTGACTCTTAGCTGTTTTGGCTGCAGTGATAGTAGTTTGATCCGTTTAGATCGCTTTGAATATCATATTAGAGAAGAGCTGAATAAAGCAGCTGTGCGCACAATGGTGGTCTTATATCCTTTAAAGGTATGGGGTTTCACTTGTTCAGTTTTGTTAAAGGCTAGAACCCAAGTATCCGTCCATGTGCCTTATGTCCTCCCCCAATTCAGGTTGTTCTCACCAATCTTGAGGCAGGTAGAGTAACTGAACTTGATGGTAAGAAGTGGCCAGATGCTCCAACTGATGATGCCTCAGCATTGTACAAGGTCAGTGTTGATTTTCTACTTTTTTCCTGGTTGATTATGAAGAGGATGTAATTTTAAATGAACCTGTAGATGTCTCTTTAAGCGTGATAGAGTATATAAACTATTCTTGTGCTTCAACCATCAGCTTAATCTTTTGGTTGAGTTGGCTCTCTAATATGGTATCAGAGCGCCGGGTTTGATGGGCCCTCTTTACCATCAAGTTTATATACTCCATCAAAGCCATCTCTTCTTTTCTGGATATGTTTCCATTGACGTTTCTATCTAAGTTAGCCTGCTTGTAATGTCTAAATAATAATTTTTCCTACTTTGGTGTAGGTGCCATTTTCTAATGTTGTGTACATTGAAAGATCTGATTTTCGGATGAAAGACTCAAAAGATTATTATGGCCTTGCTCCTGGAAAGTCTGTTTTGTTGAGGTGATAACAGACCCTATATTTATCTTGACATTGCAACTAGACAAAATGACACATAACTTAAATTGTTTGCACACGCAGGTATGCATATCCTATTAGGTGTACAGATGTAATCCTTGGTGATGACAATGAGACAGTTGTTGAAATACGTGCCGAGTATGACCCTGAGAAGAAAATGAAACCAAAGGTCTGTCTTCTTATCATTACATGTCAAGCTTGTGGGAGAAAATAAGGTGATTAATTGATGCTTTCTTTTGCAGGGTGTCCTCCATTGGGTTGCCGAGCCTTCTCCAGGTGTTGATCCACTTAAAGTCGAAGTCCGGCTATTTGACAGATTTTTCCTCTCGGAGGTGCGTAGAGCTAGCTAGATTTTGTCTCTTCTTAACGAGACCAATTAATGAATTCTTAAACATTTTCTAATTGTTCAGAATCCAGCTGAGCTTGATAATTGGCTTGGTGATCTAAATCCCAACTCAAAAGTTGTCATACCTGAAGCATATGCAGTTCCTTCTCTTCGGAGTGCTGTCCTCAATGACAGATTTCAGTTTGAACGTCTTGGTAAGTTAATCCGTCGTAATTTGCCTAATTTTAAACATTGCAGACCATTCTGGTTATTTTCATGCCGTAATCTACTCTATTTGTCCTATAATTGTTATTGCCACTATCTTATTAACAGCTCGTTTTCAAGTATGGAGCAGGCACTATTTGTCTCCACATCTACCCTTTTCTCACTCCCAAAGCCAGCACACTCACCTACTATATATTCTCTCTCTGCCACTTTTTATTTGGTGGTGGTTGTAATCCCAGTCTACTCTAGATAGGGCATTTATTTTAAGATGGAGGTAGTATAGTTTTGTATCCATGTTTACATTTGTATTAATTAAGACCTCTCGTAATAGGGTGAATTAGAGTGGTTCGACTTCTGAAGCATTAATCTTCTCCACACTAGACTCGAACCTTTTCATGCAATATAATGGAAAAACTTGTCATACTCATTGTTCTGCAAACTACTGTCAAATTAATCAATGAAATAAACTAGGAAAATTTAGTGTATCTTTGTTCTCTAACGGAGTAGCATAATTTAATCACCAACCCCTTGCCTTTTCTTAGTGGTCAACCTGATTTTGTACCTTTGTTTCTCACTTGTCTGCTTCTTGCCATTTTTTTCATTGATTCTGTTTGTCTCTTGTTGCAGGTTACTTTGCTGTAGATAAGGACTCAACTCCGGAAAAATTGGTTTTCAACCGTACAGTGACTTTAAGAGATAGCTATACCAAGGGTGGAAAGTAGACAATGGGTTGCTAATTATGAGAATGCTCCTTAGCGTTTTTGATAAATGTTAAAATCGATACATGCAGATAATGTCATGCAATTGGAGAACCAAACAAGACTTTGAAAAACTAGTTGTAGGTGTTTAGTTTTGGATGTGCTGCATTTTTCAGGGAAATTTTCTCAGACTTAAATTGAAAGTCTTTGGCTTTAAGTTTTGGAATTTGCAAGGCAAATGCAAGTACCACGTACATCCATTCTAATGGATTTCTTAGTGCTAGATTTGTACCAGAAAATGGGATATGGGTTGGCTTCACAGCTTCACGGGGTTGGAATCATAATCATAATCTGTTTAAGGAACAACAATAGATTGAATTAGTTACAAATTATGACATTTAGTTAACATTAGAAAATATAATACTCCCTCTGTCCTATTTTACTCGCTACATTTCCTTTTTAAGTTTGTGGTCTCCATATAACTTTATTCTTATTTTATCATCTTTCAATGCAATTTTTTTCTTACTTTACTCTTATTTTTGTCATTTAATACCCTACTTTTTCACCCAATTATTATTAATGGTCCTTACATGATGGATTCTCATGCATAAAAATCCGATACAAAATGCCCTAATGCCATGTATTAAGCATCATCCCTTCACATTAGAAAATATAATACTCCCTTCGTCCTATTTTACTCGCTACATTTCCTTTTAAAGTTTGTGGTTTCTATATAATCTGTTCTTATATTTGGGAATGTGCACCCTAGCCCGTCTTTAACACGCGTTGCGCATTATGTAATCTTCAGGATTTTTTATGTAATGTTTAGATTTTTTGTAACTAATGTTCATGTTTTTGTAAGTAATGTTCATTTTTTAGTAGGTGTTCAGGTATGTTTGATGCATTACTTATTAAAATTTGCTACGAATTTAATGTTTATAAAATGACATTACTTGTTCAGAATTTTATATATGATGTTGCCTAACAAACATTACAAATTAATATTCAATATCATAAAAATATATGAAGTTCATTATTTGTTTACAAAAATCAACAATGATTTGAATCAAAGTATGTCAAGAGGATATTAAAAAAACAAGGAGCAACTGTAGCAATTTATTTGTTGTGCATCTATTGTGTGATTATATGATGTTTCTTTTAGTTGGTGATTTTTTTTAGTTTGTTTTATATTAGTTTGAAAACTTTGTACAAATTTAGTGTGTACATTTGTTTATGGATAGGTATTTGATGTAGTTCATGACTTCTATGTTGTTTATTTTTTAATTGTTGATGTTCAGATTCAATTAAACAATGTTCAGAATTACAATTATCATGATGTTTATTTCTAAAGGATGATGTTCATTTTGTAATAGTTGTTCATATATTTTTACTACATTGCTCATTAAGTTATTTTGAATCAGATGTTCAGAAAATGTCATTAGTTGTTCAGATTTTTATATTTTGGAGTTGTTTTGCAAAATTTCCTCATTGTTCAACTTCCATTCGCACTCACTCGTACTTTATCTTTTATAATGCTAAATCCTTTTCGAAAAGCATATTTGTTATATAGATCAAATGCTTCTTCATCGTTGTTCACTTTGATATTAACAATTCAGATTCATTAGTTTCATTTACAATTCTCTGGTTTGAATTATCTGCAAAAATTGTAAACATTAAAATTAATAATCTAAACATTAAGTCATTTTTTCTGAACATTTAGAAATTCATATACAAAAGTTTAGAACATAACTGAAAATTATAGCAAAACATATTATATGCAAATGTAATTTCTTAACATTAAGTCAGTTTACATTTCTTAACATTAAGTCAGTTGTTCTGAACGTTCAGAAATTCATTACAAAAGTTTAGAATATAACTGAAATTATAACAAAACATATTGATGTATTTTATGAACAATAAGTCATTTTTTCTAAATGTTTAGAATTTATGTAAAAATGTTCAGAAAAATAATTAAAAGATTATAACAAAACCTATTGATATAGAAATATAATTTCAGAACACTAAGTCATTTTTTCTGAACTTCAATAAATCTTCAGCAATATATATGCAAATTTTCAGAACAATAAGTGAAAACTTTTAAACGTTTATTAATAGAAATTATGAAAAATTTGACGAAAATTAGAGCTTGCAGTTTTCTGTAAAATCTTCATTGATTTTTTGAGCGTCCATATGCAATTTATAACAAAACATTAATTGAAAAAATTTATGAACAAAATATATTAACGTCCATATGCAATTTATAAACACTAATTGAAAAAATTTGAGCGTCCACCAATTTACATTGAATATTCAATCAAAAACAATTAATCAAATTGACATAAATTATGAAAAGATATGATATAATAAATCTTACTTTTTTTTGTATAATCATCATTCAATATGTAGTGAATTTGTTTTTCGCCTGAGTTTTTGTTGTCGAATTGGTGATGATTCTTCCATAAATTGCTGCCAATGTTCATAAATTTGAGATTAATATTCAAGTTAGAGAGAGAAATTGGCGAGATTTTAGAGAGAGAAAGGGAGAAAGAATATGGTGATGTAGCAAAAATGAAAAAAAAAAACAGAAGAAAGAAGATGCATATATATATATATATATATATATATATATATATATCTCAATGCTATGATTATTGAACAAGGAGCACATAGAGCAATGTGCTCCGGGTGTACCTGCAATTAAAATGTAAAATCAATCATTATATATCAAGGGAAAATTTCAATTTAAACTAATATGCGAAATAATTCAAACTAACATTTTTGTAATGATGATTTATTACTTGATTTGCTTTTAATATCCTTCCACTTTTAATTTCTAATGAATATTTTCCTTGTAACTTTAATAGATCTGAAATTGGAGAGAGTGCTTGGAATGGGAAGAAGAGGAACTTTTGAAATTGAAAGAAAAATGAAGTTTTGATAGAAAATTTCGCACATTGTCACATGTGGGCTTTTGTTGATGATGTCAGCAAGGTCTAACAAGATGCACTGACGCACGCGTTAGACTGTATGATACAAGACCTACTATTTATCATATAAAATTTACAAAAAAAACTATTGTGAAATATAGACCTGAAGAGAAACAAACAGGGAAGATATTTTACTATCTAATATATGAGATACAGAGTAAATGAATTGTGTAATTTCTAAGCTCAAACATTGCAGTATTTATAGAGCATCTTTACTGTTTACAAATAGTAGGAGCATTTATTACTATGGTGAATTTCATTACACCGCCTATATGCATGGATACATCTTACTACATGCATTTTTTTCATTTCATAACACTCCCCCTCTAATTTCAGGCTCTTTTCAAATATATGCTTAATAATACTACCTTATTAAAAACCTTGTTAGGAAAATTTAATGGGATACCTGATCGAAGGGGAAAAGAGTGTATTGCATATATTCTCCCCCTGAATTTAGCATAGGTCTCTAAGATGACACATTCCGATATTTTGCACCAATTCTTCAAACTTCTTTGATGGAAGTGATTTTGTGAGCAGATCGGCAAGATTATCACATGACATGAATTGTTGGATGTTAATTTTCCCATCTTTCTGAAGATCGTGTGTAAAGAAGAGTTTTGGTGATCAATGTTTTGTTATATCGCTTTTAATATAGCCTTCACTTACTTGGGAAATACAAGCTGTATTATCTTCATGGATTCTTGTTGCACTTTCTATAACAAATTTCATACCACATGCCTCCTGGATTTGAATAATCATTGACTTGAGCCATACGCACTCACGACCAGCTTCATATAGTGCAATTAGTTCTCCATGATTTCATAATGTGGCTGTTAAAGTTTGCTTTGTTGATCTCCATGAGATTGCAGTTTTTCCATAAGTGAAGACATATCCATTTTGTGGTTTGGCCTTTTGAGGATCTAACAAGTATCCAACATCTGCAAATCCGATTAGCGTATCATCTTTACCTAATCGATAAAGTAAACCTGCAATTCTTCGAAGATAACAAAATAAATGTTTGATCTTGTTCCATTGCCTTCTTATAGGTGCATTACTATACTTTGCTAACAAGTTTACTGAAAAAGCTATGTCAGGTCGAGTGTTATTTGCTAGGTACATTAGTGCATCAATAGCACTCAAGTATGGTACTTTAGGATCAAGAACTTTTTTGTTCTCTTCTAGATGTCGAAATGGATCAACTTTTATATTTAGAGATCGAACAATCATTGGAGTATTTATTGGATGTGCTTTGTCCATATAAAAACATTTCAACACTTTCTCAGTGTAATAGGATTGATGGTTAAATATTCCTTCCCTTAAGTGCTCAATTTGTAGATCAAGGCAAAGCTTGGTCTTCCCAAGATCTTTCATTTCAAACTCTTTCATCAAGTATTTTGTAGTTCTTTCAAGCTCTTTAGGAGTTCTAACAAGGTTTAGATCATCAACATAAACTGCAATGATGGCAAAACCCGTTTCCGATTTCTTAATGAACACACAAGGGCTAATTTGATCATCTTTGAAACCTTGCTTTATAAGATATTCACTAAGTCGATTATACCACATCCTCCCTGATTGTTTTAAGCCATAAAGTGATCTTTTCAACTTTATAGAAAACATCTTTTCAGGTCCGTGGTTTTCTGGTTATTTTATTCCATAAGAGACTTTCATGTAAATATATGTGTCAAAGGACCCATAAAAATATGCAGTAACTACATCCATTAGATGCATTTGCAGATTCTCTTAAACAATTAGACTTACCAGGAATCTTAATTCAATAAGAATTTTCTACTACTCTAAGATAATAAGTGAGTGTTTTGTGCTAATTTGTTGACGGAATTGCGATGAATGAGTTGATTTATGCTTCAATGCCCTTAGAATTGATGGAATGGGGAACTTTTGGATTTTTAATGGAATGTGAATTGATGATAGAGCAATTCTCTTTAATGCATATAATTCTGATGATGCTAAGATATTGGAACTGGTTATAATGGAATTTGAACGTGGTTGTGCTTTCATGAGAATTGTAGTTCTCAAGGGGATTAGTGGATTAAACAAGCGGGTCATGCCAAATTTTTCGCTCAACCTTATTTGTATTAGTTAATTGATGACTACAATTCTATTCTATTCTTATCTTTTGGTGATCATGTAACTCAAGATACTTGTTTTCTCATGAATATGTTTTGTAGGATAATGAGGAAGACCGTTGGAAAATTGTTTGAAGGAGGCCCTAAAAAGTAATAGAAAACTGGGGCATCATCTTCGGCTTCCAAGGGGAAGCAGCCTTCTTCTTCTAGAGAACCACCTCCTAACCGACAAGAAAGGAAAAGGAAGTATGACAAGCTCTCCAAAAGAACAATAAGGTCAACAAGATTCTTTCACAAGGAAACTTGTGATAGATTGGGAATCATAGATCAAGTAATGAGGATGGCGTACAGAAGTGGATGGGGGAATTGGATTAATGCCACCATGCTAGACCCCGATGGTAAGACACAAGAGGTACCTCACACCTACAAGGAGCTCACCTTCAAGTTCCTCTCCAGCTACCACTTCAGGGTAACCCAGGAGATCCCTTCAGCTAGTAGAAAGGGGCTGGTCAGCTTTACTATCTTCGAGCAATACATTGAAATGTATGTTGATGAATTAAATGAGCAGTTCATGTGGAATCCACACAACATAGTTTGGTCAACCGCGGAGCACGAGTAGGGCCCTTACTTAGAGGGGGCATGGTGGGATAAAATTACTGATGGCAGCGTGATGTAGTGTTTATTTGTATATATTTCTATAGCTTTTTAGTGCGTAGTTTATGTAGTTTTTGACTCGTTTTCCATATTTTTCCCTTATTTCGTGCTTTATTCTATTTAACCTGTTCCCTTGCATTTTTATAGTATTATACCCCGTCTTATCTTGTTTTACGTGTTATCTCAATTTTGTAGGCATGTTCTGTTTGATTTGGAAGCTGAGGTAACATTGAATGATAAGTTACGGAATATTTTGGTTTGGTTCGAGCCAGCCTAGAGTTTTAAAAGCGTTGTGGTCAAGACGGTTTTCCCTTTTGTCTTCGTCTACTAGTGATATCGCGGGTTTGGCTCATGATATCGCTAGCCATTGCTCAGCGACTAAGAGAACTTGAAAGCAGCCCCCTTGAAGGCATTTTTCCAAGAGCAACTTCGCGTTTTGATGAAAACTTCAGGAACGGTACAGAGCAGGAGTTGCAGCCGCAACCCTGCCTCCTCCAGCAAACTACGACTTTGCTTCCTTCTTTATCCAGTTGACCACTTGTTTTTGTACTTGGAGAATGATATAAGAAGATGTATTTTGCTCATGTAAAAAAATAAAATCTCTCTAGAATAATTATAGTAAACCACAGACCTAGCTTTACTCTTTGAAAGTTTTACATAAATTCTTGTTCTTAAGTTTATTCCTAGATTATCTTTGTACTGCAAACAATATTAGTGTTAATTCTATATTTGGTTCTTCAAGCTTTGTGTTCTTCATAAGTTGTACTCTAAGATTTATGCACTTGGAATTTGGATATTGTTGTATGGAATCAAGCTTCTAGTAACTCTTCTAAACTCTTATAATTCTTGCTTATTTAAGTTCATACCTTGAATTCTTAAGTTACTTAGCCTCCAAGTTTCATGCTTTGAGTTGTTTTAATGATATAGCTTGTTGTTTATTGGTTTAATCCACCTTAAGCAAACCCTTGTTCTTTAGTCCTTTAATCCAATTCTTATTTGCTATAATTGTGTAAAGTACTCACTAGTAATACTACTTCCCTTGTTTGTTTCATTCCATGATGTTTACTAGTTTTAATTTGGTTTTAAATATGAGTAGTGAGTAGTCTTGTGCAGGGGTATGGGTGAAGCCCTCACTCATTTCATGACTTATTTAGTTTTTAGTAAAAATCGAGCTTGGGGGTGATTAGAGTCATACATGGGGTTTTGAATCACGTAGCTTAGGTTTGCTACCTTTGATGATGTTTTAGGTTCCTTAATGAAGGATCGAGAGATGAAGTTGAGTGAAGACTCCCCATGTGTGTTTAGTTTATGTACCATGAGAATAGGTGTTTGGATTAAGGGACGTTAATAGTCTTCGAGAATTTGTTCTTAGGAGCTGTTTTGTGTATGCGCCATGAGAATAGGTCGTGTGCTTGGTTCCGCTCATCATGCTAGCTCGAGAGAGTAGACATGACTCTTAGAAGATTTCCCCTAGATGTTTTCCCCCTTGATTAGTTTGGTCTAGAAATCTGCACCTTCATGTAAGAAGTGAGCGGTGAATCTCGTACCTTAGACTCCTTAGTTATAGTCTAAATTCGTCTTATTTTAGTATTTGTGACAACAAACCACTTCTTTTCCCCATTTCTGGCTTAATTTGCTAGGTTTGACTTTCTTTGTATTATCCCTTCTTCCAGTGGACTCGACCCCAACTTGCCCTCGCTAATAGCTTAGTAAGCCTAGTCGGGTTTATCTTTGATAGTCACAACGATAGGCTATCAAATTTTGGCACCGTTTTCAGGGATTAACGGTGCTAATTGAGTAAAATTCATTTTTAGGGAGTTTATAGTCGTAGTTACATTGCTACTTTCCTTTTCTTGTCTCTTGTGTTATTGTCATTGCTAATCCTTTGTTTAGCTTTGTATGCCTCGTAGGTCACAAGATCTTCCTCTCGTTCCATGCATACCAGACATTGACAAACTTTTGCGAACTTTGAGAAAGTTAGCACGTGAGCGTTCTATTTTGAGAGAAGAAAGTAGTATTCATAATCTTGATCATATTCCAAGTAAATCGGATATGACTGAGGAAATTCCACAAAAGTCCCTCAGGGACTATGGCCACAACCAATAATCATGAGTTCTCACTGTATATTATACGGATGTTTAAGGATTCTCAATTCGGGGGAAATCCCACCGAATGTCCATTTTCACATGTGGACAATTTCCTAGAATTATGTTCCATGGTGAAACAAATTGCTAATGTGACTAAGGATTTTATCCGGATGCACATGTTTCAATTTTCACTAAGGGATAAGGAAAAATTCTGGGTCCGGTCACTTCCGGAGGGGTCCCTCAAAATGTGGGACGATATCAACAAGGCCTTTCTTGAACGATATTGTCCTCCGGAGAAGACCTCCGAGTTGAGGCGAAAAATCTCCAATTTCGCCCAAGATGATGATGAGACTCTAAGTGAGGCGTGGGAACGGTTCAAAGACTTACTTCGTTCATGCCCTCACCATATTTTTAACCAATGGATGGTTTTCACCAGTTTCTATGATGGTCTTCTACCGAGTTCAAGAGCTATCTTGAATCGGGATGTGGAGGTCAACTTAAAAGGCTACCTCTTGATAAGGTTGAGGTAGCTATTGAGGAGGTTGCCAAGAATTCGGCTTGGCACTCCGATTGGAGAATACTTGTGAGGAAGGGTGCTAGTACTAAAACTGACAATCACTAGTACAAAAATTGGATTTTGCTGCGCCACATTTGCTGCGGTTCTTTGGGATTTTTAAAGAACCGCAGCAAATAGTATATATATATATATTTTTTAATAGTAATAGTTATTTGCTGCGGTTTTCTTATGTTATTTGCTGCGGTTGAATCGCAGCAAATAATCGAACCCCAAAACCGGCTAAAATAACCCTAAGCCCAAGCCCATAATATTAGCACCTATATAAAGCTACTCCCTCATTTTTCCACCTCCCCTTCTTTCTGATCTTTCTCCCTTTTTTTTTTCTCTCTAACCCTAACTCCTCTCATTCTCGCATCTTTCACTCCTCTCATTCTCGCATCTTTCCCTCTCATTCTCATTCTCGCCTCTTTCTTCTCTCATTCTCGCCTCTTTCCTCTCTCATTCTCATTCTCGCCTCTTTCTCATTCTCACATAAGAGGTAAAATTTCTCTTTTTGGGTTTGTTTTTTGCAGTTTTAAATTAGTTTTTTTTTATGGTTTATGTTTTTTTTTTTTTTTTTGATTTTGTTTGAAGATCGAAGATCTCTCATTCGAAGGTCAAGAGAATCAGGTGACAAATTGTTGGTGATTTCGACATGATGGTTGGTTTTTAAGGTTTTATTTGGCTTTTTATTGTTTCAATTTATTTGATTTATGTTTTTTTTTTCGTGATTGTTGTCTGTTCTTCTTAAAATGTTATTGGGTTTTCTGATATTTTTTGTTGATTCGACTTTTGTTTTTTTTTTTCGATTTAGGGTTTTTGTTATTGTATTTTCCGACTTTTGTTATTGGGTTTTCGACTTGGGTTTTTGGATTTGTGTTGGGGGTTTTTTTAGAATGGTTTTGTGTTGGGGTTTTTCGGAATGGTTCTGTGTTGGTGGTTTTGACGTAGTGTGAGTGTGTCAGTGAGTGGGTAAGACTGAGTGAGGGTGAGAGTGTGAGTGTGTGGGTAAGACTGTGAGTGAGTGATTCAGAGTGTGAGAGTGTGAGTGAGTCAGTGAGTCAGTCTCTCTGTGAGATGTGAGAGTGAAATATCTCAATGTTCAATAGTTCAGATGCTCTGCTTAATGTATTGCAAGCATTTATACATGTATAATGTAGGCTTATAATGTAGTATTATAATGTATTCAAATAATAATAATCATTATAACATCAATTCATGAAATTTTCAGTTACTAAACACAAAAATGAGGTAATTTATTTGCAATAAAATCACCCACATTTAATCAAACAGATAGTATGCATGAATTATTGTTTGGAAAAACACCCATAAAAATTAAATCTTTCAACAACCCTTTAAATTCCCAGAAATTGTAGAGCTTAATAATAAGATTTTAATGAAGTAAAAGCAGCTAATTCAAAGGGGGAAATTACCTGAAAAAAGGGGACTAAATCAGAGAAATTTCAGCAGAAATTCAAATGAATTTAAAGAAGAGATAAACAAAATTTAACTTTGAAAAGGAAAGATAAGAGGCTAATTAAAGCAACTCCATTTTTTTGTTTATAAAGCTTGGATTTTCAATCAGTATCTAAACATTCAGTTGGATATTCGTCACAATTATTATTATTTTTTTTTAAATTAAAATTTTAAAAAAAAAAAACTGTAGTAAGTTTGTTATAGTCTACTAAAAGTCTATGGCTTAAGGCCCAAAAAAATTAGTTCACAAGGCCCAATATTTCAGCCCATTAAAAAGTCTAAGTAGTATCTTTCACAAGGGAACATAGTTTGAAAAAGTCAACGCTGTGGAGAGCATATAAATTCTTTGGTGTATTTGAAACTTTGCAAGTATTTTGATTAGATAATCATTGGGTTAAATAAGCTATCAAATAGCATATTAGTAATGGGTGTAACTTGAGTATAAGGATGACATTGAAAAATTTCGAAAATTTTACATTTTTTTAAACAAATAAATTGCATTCATTTGAATTTGAATCGAAATTGGATACTTAAAAAACAAACATTTGAATCCAACTCTGACTACTTACATTTACTAAAAGTCTAAAAGTATAAAATAATTGAATAAGTGATTTTTTGTAACATTTTGAAGTTAACTATGCGTTTAGCTAACATATAGTTTAAATTATGTGTTATCTACAAATAATTAAAGAGAGTAACTTCAATGTTATTTAGAAAATAAAATTATTCATTTTACTTTTATAATAATAAGTTAATCATTAGGCGGAATAAGATTTGTAAATCGAAGTTGGGTGTTCATGACATGTTTTTTAAATCGTTGAAAGATCGGGCATTCAATTACAAATCAACCTAGTCAGTATATGCATAATTACAAATCACCGCAGCATATCCAACTCGCCTATATGAATATGACCTGCTGAGAAGTAAAGTGAGAGAGGCTGCATTTTGTCGTCCATTATTTATAATACTACATTAATTATTTTATGTAAATTGTTGTGCTATTGCTACATTTTTGTTGTTTGTTGCTGGAATGGAATTACTGAACTTATTCTGCCATTATGTGCAAATTGGTGACACACTGTGGATGTAAAACATTTATTTGTTGTGAATTCTCTCTTATGAATTGGTTTAATTGATTCTGTCTCAAGGAAACTTAACTGTCGAAAATGAAGCATTGAAGCGACTCTATAATAGATGTCATTAGGGAGGAAATTTTCAAGTTATGTTTGCTGAAGATAAGGGTTGTATCCTAATTGAATTTTTTAAAGGCGGTTTCCTGATTTAACTGAGTGTTTCAGTGACTGAGTGTAAGTGAGTGTGTGAGTCACCGAGTGAGGGTGATTGTGTGAGCAACTGAGTGTGTGAGTAACTGACTGTACATTTCTTTCATAGTTTTGTGATCGTATTACTTTGATGAGATTCTAACCTGAATATTTGATTGCAGATTTTTGTTGGCAATTTGGATTCCAATGTGACTGATGAGCACTTGAAGCAAACATTCAGTCCTAATGAGATTTTCATGGGGTATATTATTCTAATGAGATTGATGTTATTATTCTAATGCTGCTGTATTCTAATGAGAAGTGTTTTTTGTAGTATAATTGTATTTGAGATTGATGTTATTATTCTAATGCTGCTGTAATGTTGTTATTACAACTATTGTACATATACAAACATTCTGGCTACAATTTAGCATTAAAAAGGAAAAAAAAAAAATTTTTTTTTTTTTTGGGTGGTTATTTGCTGCGGTTTTCTAGAAAACCGCAGCAAATAAACCTTTTTTTTTGGTGGGAAATCCCACTATTTGCTACGGTTTTACAAAGAACCGCAGCAAATAGTGGGATTTCCCACCAATTTTTGCCCTTTTTTTGCTGCGGTTTTGACTACAACCGCAGCAAAAAGTCCATTTTTTTTGCTGCGGTTGAACCGCAGCAAATAATAACCTACTTTATTGCTGCTGCTCCAAGTGCTGCGGTTAAAAACCGCAGCAAATACCCCTAAAAAAACCGCAGCAAAAGTCGATTTTTGTACTAGTGAATGAAGTTCAAGCACTTAACTCCAAGATTGGTCTCTTGGCTAAACATCTAGATAAAGCGAATCTCGCTTCCTCTAGCTCGTTGAATCATAAAGTGTTATCTTGCGAAATGTGTGGAGGTAATGACCACACGACTTCTTACTGTGTTTTAACTATGGAAACTGTGGCCTTCTCCCAAGGCTACAATCAAGGTTGGAATCCCCAACCTAATTTCGGATGGAATAAGGGAGGTGGTCCTTAAAACACTTATCAACGACCACCCCCTCAGCAATAACCAACCCGTCCTTATAGGCCCCCTGGTTATAACCAAGGGGGACCTATGCAACCTAGACCGCCTTACCCTCCCCCTTCTCAAAAATCGAGCCTGGAACAAGTGTTGGAAACTTTCATCCAACACCAAACCAAGGCTAATGTAGATAATGAGACAAGGGTTTGTGATCTTGCTACCTCGGTTCAACAACTACAAGCTCATAACAAGATGATAGAATCCCAACTTGCTCAAATTATGCAGCATGTTGCTGGTTCTACTTCTAAACCCGAAAATGAATTTCCGGGGCAAACTGTGGTTAATCCTAGGGAGCACGTAAAATTTGTTTCCGTTGTAAGCGACGTACCTATTTCTGTTATGGTGGAAGAAATCTCAATTAATGACGGTAAAGGCGAGGTTGTTTGTGTGGTAGTTATTCCAAAGGCTTTGGTTAAGGTCTATACACCCCCGTTACCATTCCCTAACCGAGCTTTGGAGCATAAAGATGAGCAGTTGGGTAGCTTCATCGTTCCCACTTTTATCGAGAGTTTGGGCGCAGTGCAAGGCCTTTGTAACCTTGGTTCAGGAGTGAGCATAGTGCTCCTCTCTCTAGCCAAGAAAATGGGCTTGGATGGAATGAAACCTTCCAACATGAAAATTAAGTTGGTCGATAACACTATAAAACAAACTATTGGCATCTTAGTTAACATCCATGTGCAAATTGATGATATTTCATCCCATTCGACTTCTTGATAGTCGATATGGATGAAGATACTTCAATCCCTCACATATTTGGAAGATATTTCTTGCGCACGGCTGGTGCGCATTTCAATGTAAAGACTGGAATAATGACTTTCTGTTTTGGAAATAAAAATTTCAGCTTTACTGCTGTTGGTCATCACATGACCAATGCAAGGGTTGATACTCCGATCATACCTAAACTCGAGGCTTGCATTATCCCTCATTATGCACCCTCGAGCTTACATAACCCCATAATAAAAGGTATGGAGAAAGGAGCTCGACCTTTACGTGAAAAGATGGAAAACGCAGCTCGTTTTCGCACCCATAGCTCTCACCCTTTTGATCCTATTTTCGAAGATTCAACACTTGAATCATTGAAGGTATGGCTCAACACTTCCTCTTCTCTTAAGGAAGTGGCATAGGAGAAAGGAAAGCCTTAAAAAACTAATGGTCGAATCCTTAATGAATTATTTCAAAAACCCTCTCTTCTTCACAATATAGTCTTCCTTGTAGATGACTTCGATGTAACTTCGGTCACATCTTAGCTCCTGTTTCTAGAGCATGAGTCAGGCTCGGGACGTTAAACAAGCGCTCATGGGAGGCACCCCGGGCTTACATGTAAATACTTTTGATATTTTGGCTCATTTGAGCATTTTTTAGCTCCTTTTAAGCAATTTTGGTGATTTTGGGTGTTAATCGTCCCAATCTTGCCCTTTTGAGCTTGCAAGCCAAGGTATCACCTTGGAATCATGAAAGATTGTTTTTTGGGACTTATAATGGTTTTTGTGTCATTGGGGGTACGTTTTGGTGATTTCAAAGGCTTTCCGGGGATTTCATCGTCCTGGATTAGCACTTGAGCATTTGTTTACCGAACTAATGCTCTCATATCATCTTATGCCCTCAATATGAACTTTTGAAGCCATTTAGGTTGCGATTTGGCTCTTACATGACACATTGGGGTGTTACATGTCAATCTTTAGGATGTTTGGCTCATTTTAAGCATTTTTATGGTGATTTTGGGGTTTGATCATCCCAGAATCATCCCTTTTAGCTTATGTGTCAAGGCATCACTTCGGAATCATGCATGCTTTCGGGAATTTTGTCATCCCGACGCAAACCTTACCAAGCTAGCAACTTCCCCATAGCATAAAATTCCAGCTCATATGCGGCCGCAAAGCAAAAAATTGAGATCGCAATAGACATTGCGGCCGCAACCCTTGAACAATGAGACCGCAACCCCCATTTTGTACTCAGTCTGTCCCCCTGCTATTTAAAGAACATATAACGAAGAACAGAGGAATTGCAGCCACAATCCCTGAACCTTGCGGCCGCAACCCCCACTTCCGCAGTTTTTTTTTTTTTTTGCTTGGTGGCTGTTATTTCAACCGCACTTCACTCAAAAACACGAGCACATCTCACCAACCTCCTTTCTCCCCCGTCTTCCCCTATCAATCTCCATCATCTAAACATTTAAATCTTCACAAATTTCCATTACTAATTCATCTAAACACTTCACAAACATCAGTTCTGAATAATTTGACGAATAATAATGGAAATTTGCACTCATCTTCAAGAACTCCAACACAATTCAACTTGGGAAAAGTTAGGTTTTCATTGAAGGTTTGAATTTGCTACCTTAAGGTTCGTTCTTCGTGTTTATAGAGTGTTTTTACACTCTATTGGGTATCATTTCTCAAACCCTAACTACTTTTCAATTGTTATTAATCATGTTATGTTTTGAGTTCTTATTTGTTTTTCATAGTTCCATTGGCTAGTTTAAAAGCTTCTTTTCATTCTTAATTTACATTAAGTTTTCTTATTAGCTTTTTCTTTGTTAATCATTGAAATCATGTTGGTAAAATTATGGTTTTGTTGAAACATTTAGCCCTCTTCTTTCTCCTCCATAAGCACCGGGACGTTGCTTCATTCTAGCTTCGGGAGGAAGTGATTTAATTGTTGATTTATTTGTGATTTAATTGTTTTTATATTTGAAGACTTTGGTCATAAATTGAGAATGTGTATGGTGAATTCATTGTTTTGGCAATTATTTCATAATTGTCAATTTATAACCGCGGGATGATGTTTTTGTTGTGATATGTTTTCAATGATGAGGATTATTTTTTATTTTTTTTTTTTGCGGATTCTCCTCCTCTTTCTCGAAAACCCAAAAGTTCTTCTCCCCTCTCTTTCTCCCTAAAAAAATCCAAAATTTCTTCTTCCCCTTTCTTTCCTTTTAATCTAAATGCATTTAGTTACTTAGAGCATGTAGTTTATTTTCTTAGTTTATTTTCTTTTTATTTGTTTATTCCTTAGTTTTTTTAAGAGCATTTTATTTTACTTTTAAAGCATGCATATAAAAAAAATGAAAAAGGCAAAATTTCAAAAATATTTTCTCTTTTTAGGATCTTTTTAGTTTAGCTTAGATCCCTATGATGTAAGTAGCGGTTAGTTAGCTTCGAACTCCTTTTTCCTCATGTGCCTTAACTCTTATTTCATTTTGGAAAAGAAGTTCCTATGTCTCGAATTCTTGAATCAACCACGCGTTTAAAAAATTGCTGAACTTTTGAGTGAATGTCGATTTTAGTCCTCCTTTTTGGTACAACGCTTATGATGATCTTTTGAACCTTGGTGAATTTTTAAGCCCCCATGCATTGTTTTGACCACCAGCCACCTTAGTCAATTTTCTTTCATTATTCACTACAAGAAATCGGCAAAATAGCGACGGATTTTTGCGACGAAATTTTGCGACGGAATTTTGCTTGTTTGCAACGGAAATATCCGTCGCAAAAAAATGACAAACCAAATCAAATGACCAATTGATTTTTGCGACGGAATTTTGTATTTGCGACGGAATAAACCCTCGCAAATTTGCGACGGAATTAATTCCGTCGCAAAATTCCCTCGCAAAAAGCGACAAACCCTTTTATTATTTTGTTGCGAAAAAATTCCCTCACAAAAGCCCTTCTCCCTTCTTCTTCTAATTTGCGACCAAAAACCCTTCTCCTTCCAAACTCGGCGTCTTCTTGCCATCTCTGAATCTCTCACTTTCATTTTCTCAATTCGCCATCTCTGAATCTCTCAAGCAGCCTCGCCTCACTTTCAAATTCGTGAAAAGCATAAAGACAAAAGTTTAGGGTTAATCTCAATCCAACAGCTATCAAATCATCGATTCTCCTTTCAAGTCGTCCCAGAAAACGTCCTCGATTAGGTTGGGATGTTGCTCCTCAAACACCTAAGGTATCGAATCTTTTCTTTTTTTTTTTTTCGATTTTTTGTTTGTTTGTTATTGATTTTGATTGAATTTGTTCAATCTGCTTTGATTTCGTTGATTTGAGTGTTTTTGAATTAAACGATTGTTTTTTCATCGATGATTTTCCGTGAACGATTTGATTTTTGCAATTAGATCTGATGATTTAGGGTTTGTAATTTTATGGTATGATTTTTGGGTGATTGAAGTTCCAAACTAGGTTGCTTTTGTAATTGAATTAATTGATTATCACAGAAAAAAAAAAAGAAAAAAAAAAACAAAAACAACAAAAAAAAAAAAACAACGCTCTTCACTTCAACATTTGGTCTTCAACTTTTCTGTTCCACAACTTTCCAATCTTCTACTCTTTCATCTTTGGTATGTATTTTCTCCACTCTTTAATTGTAATTCGTTTAATTTTTTGATAAAACCCCCATTTTCTGGGGTTTAGGTTAATGCCCAGATTCTTAATTTTGCATAAATCTTGTTTTTTTTTTTTTAGGATTTTTAGTTTGTAACAGCTTAATTTGAGATTGGTAGTTTTAATTTTTGCTTAATATTGAAATTTGCCCTTTTTTTAAGTTTGTTATTCATATGAAAATGAATCTGTTCATGGGTAGTTAGCTAAATCGAGGGTTTTTGGAATTCGCAAATGAAAGGGTGATCTTTTTATGCAATTAATAAGGTTATAAGGTAGTCCAAAATTTCCAAATTACTGTGATTATGTAAAGAGGAGATTTATTTACTTTACTAGAGAAAACAAAAGGCTAGAATTACTCAAATTGGGTTGAATTTGGGAGACATACTGGTGAATGAGGCTAGAATCAATTGTGTGAAGTTTTGATATTGGGAATAGAAATTGTTGGTGTAAACTAGGTCTCTTTTTGTGTGTTTTCTTCTGTGTGGGTTGCTTCTGTGTAGACATAAATGATTCAATGAGTAGATGTGCTGCATCCGCTGCTCCCACCACATCAGTTACTCAAAAATTAGCAAGACATAGTGACATACTTCACGAATTGACCCAGGTATCCTTTATTTTTCAGTTTCTCCTTAACCGTTCTGTTTGGATTTATTGTCTAATGCCTCTAAGACATTTTTTATGGTTTACTGTCTAACAAAGTAATATGATATCTATGTTGCTTCTGTGTGGGTTGCTCTTGTGCACAATTGGTAAATCCCTCTGTTATGGTGCCATTTGTATCCGCACATGGCTTGGGTTGGCTTCTTCTATTTTTGAATTAACTCCAATGTTCCTGTGAAGAAAAAAAATTTAAAAAAATAGTGGGTCTCCACCCGAGTTGTAAACTCATTGCCAGAGATGGAGACAGATAGGTAACTCATTGGGTTGGTTTTCAAGTTGCCAGTCTAGGAGCTCTGGAGGCCCTTATCAAACTTCGCTGTTTCTTTTTCATTCTTGTCTTAATTCTGGACTATCTTCTGAAAGTGTGTTTGTTGGTCAACTTTAGAGCTCACAATCTATTTTGTTATTAATATGAGATTTTTCGGATTCTCCTTGTTTGTAACTCCTGTCATCATGTATTGGTTACATTTCTTTTTTCTTATACAATGCCACCATCAGTTTTTAAGTGGCAAGGGCTTGTACTATGGTCTCTTTTTTATTTAAAACTTTGTGACTTAAACACGTCTTTTGCTTTTAGGAATTCAGGCGTATCAAGGGAAATATAAGTTCAATGAGGGAACATGCAGAGCTTCTTAGCTCAGTGAGGGATGATATTAGTGAATACAAGGTGAGCAATTTTAATGAATGGATATTGTATAATCTATTTTTTAACTGTTGAAGATAAATTCATTTTTTTTCTTCATGTCTATACTTGTATACTTCATGCTAAAACAACTATTCTCAAATCTATGCCTCGTTTTTGTACTAGTCATATCATTCTAAAGTTAAAGCAAACCGTATCTAATCTTACAGTGCATTGAAAAACAATGGAAACCGATTCTTCTACTTCTGTAGCAAACCGTATCTAATCTTAGAGTGCATTGAAAAACTCCTGAAAAACTCATATTAGCAAACATAGTAACATGTTTAAGTGCAGGTACCTTTCAGTATGACAAGTCTGTTAGTTGCTTGCTGACTCGTTCAAATCCTTGTGGTCTTGGCAAGGGTCACAGCTATTATTGTAATTAAATTTGGGAGTCCCGAGCGATCAAATGGAGCAGCACCGAATGCATTGACAAATTAGGGATATTTTTGATGATTTTTGTATAGTTCAGTTTTTTTTGGTCTACTTTGTGCAAAACTGAGTCAGTTTTGCTTAAGTAGATCTTAGGATGTAATTATTCTCCTTTTTGTTGATAAAACTGCTTACTATTTTACCAAAAAAAAGATAAATTATTATTGTTATTCATCAATTTAATATAGTATTTGTTATAATAATTTTATTTTTTTTCTTTTCAAAAATCGCTATTAGTATCGTTTTCTGAAAACAAACGATACTAATAGCTATTTTTTTATATTTAAAAAACCGCTATTAGTATCGTTTTTGTAAAAAAAAAACGATACTAATAGACTGTCTATTTGTATCGTTTTTGTAAAACGATACAAATAGGTCATAAAAAACGATACTAATAAGCTATTTTTCTACTAGTGTTTCCGTCGCAAATTTGCGAGGGAAAATTCCGTCGCAAACTTCAACAGTTCCGTCGCAAATTTGGAAATTTGCGACGGAAATATTAGCGACGGACATTTTGCGACTGAATTCCGTCGCAAATGGGATTTTGCGACCGGAATGTCCTAAGTTTGCGACGGAATTTGTCCGTCGCAAAATAGCTGTTATCTTGTAGTGATTGTTGTTTTTTACCCCGTATTGGCATCCAGATCGAGAATTTGCCTTGTGACTATGGGAATCGTGCCCACTTTGCTCTTTTTCGAAGTCGTGGCTTTCACTTCGCCCTTTTGTTTTAGAATCCAACTTACTTAGGTTTATTTGTTTTTGTTCCACATTATTGTATATCCTTTTGTTCCCATTTGTTCCTTGACCCTTGTTCACTAACCCACATTCGAACCACGACCTTCAACCATCATCACCCTATGTAGATTATATTAGTGAAGCTTGTGTCTTGTTCTTGTCCTTGTATAGTTCGTTTGTTGTGTATTAAAAAAAAGATGAAAGTAGAAAAAAAAATGTAAGAAAAACATATTTAGTGGACGAAATATAAGTTTTCAAAGATAGTTTAGTTATTTAGCTTTTGTAAATAAGCTTAATTAGAAATAAAAGTTGGTTCTCCTCCATTTAATTTGAAGTGTTAGTGGCTTTCTCATCCTCATTATTCTTATGATTATCTTAAAAGATGGGAAGTCGATTGTCTTAGCCTCCTAGTCTTATTTTGTAATACCCCACATTTTCACATATTTTAAGGAAGTATTTTTGTATTTTATACGAGTAATTTTAATATTTTTATTGAGAGATTATGTTCAATAAGAATATTAAATGGAAAAATAATAATAATAATACAAAATAAGCTTTAATTAAAAATAATTATTTGTGTTTATAAATAATATTTTATGTTTTATAAAATATTTTAAAAGACTTCTAAAAATAGAATTTTCAAAAGTTTCCTAATTTATTTTAACGCAAGAGCCTAAAGGTAATTTCCACTTTTTAGGATAAGTATGGACTTTTTCAAATCCTACTTCGGGGCCTCTAAATACCCTTTAAAACCCAAATTTTCACATTTCATCCATCATAATTGTCATTAGGATTCCAAAATCTAGAGAGAGAAAGAGAGAAAAAAGAGAGGAGCAATTTCCGAAAAAAAAATTCTTTGCTCGGTTTTCACGGAAAAAAAGAGAGAGAAGTTCATTTTTGGGGAATCGTGCACCGGAGCCACGCCGGACCGCCGGCCACCACCGCCGGCTACTTCCTCCCCTTGTTTTCGGTAATTTCGGACTTTAAAAAAAATTTCTTCTCTTTCTTTTTGATTCAATCCTGCAAATTCATGTTCATATTTATGTTTAATCATGATTTTATAAGTTTCAATCATGTTTTATGAAGTTATGATTTGTTTTCAAGCATGAATTAATTTGTTGTTCATGAAATTTTAGTTTAGGGTTTATAAAATATGAAAGTTTTGATGTATATGATTTAAACTTCAATATTATGATTATGAATTGTTGTTGTGTGAATTTATGATGATTTTATGAAGTTTAGATTGATTTTTAAAGGCTTTAAATATAAAATAAATTGCTGTCCAAATTTTGTAATCATGAAATTCAATAGAATAAATATTATGAACATGTTTTGGCATATGAAAAATTATTCTAAAGCATAGTTTGGTTTCATAATGAAGTTAGTTGATTGTAAAAGAGTTTTGCCATAAATTTATGATGTTTCCATGAGTTTTCCATGAATTTAAAGTTAATTAATAAATCTGAAAATTTTATAAAAACAAGTTAAAATAAGTTTTAAGTGTTCATATTATGCTAGTATGATCACCTATTAATTCTGTGATGTTACTTATGATTTTTAATATGTTTCATGAAGTTTAAAAGTTATTTTAAGCATGTTTAACATGCTGTCCAGATTTTATAACGTGAATAATTAGGCTTTTAAAGTATGTAATTAGCATGAATTGATCATATTATAAATTAAGTAGTACATTGTATGATTGATTTATGTTGTTTTTGAAATTTTTCAAGGAGTTTTGATAATTTTAAATTGCTGTCCACTTTTCTAAAGTGACATAAAATTTATGTTAAGGTTTTATAAAACATAAATAAGTCCCGAAAACCAAGTAATCTTGCAATAGAAAAATTTAAGT
Source organism: Suaeda aralocaspica (assembly GCA_016808085.1). Lineage (NCBI taxonomy): Eukaryota > Viridiplantae > Streptophyta > Magnoliopsida > Caryophyllales > Amaranthaceae > Suaeda > Suaeda aralocaspica. The sequence continues at coordinate 215,600 of PYUH01000425.1, read as the reverse complement.
GTAGTATGGAATTGAATAGAGACCACATAAGAAATGTTTTGGACAAGTTTCCAATATAGAAGTCAGTTTAGAGTTGTTGTAGAACTTAGTCAACATGGTTTTAATTTAGTTTCGGTTTTCTTCATGTAGGAGACTTTGAACTAGTCAACTTTTAGAAGTTGTGGCGGAGCACCACTATTTTACAAGGTACGTAAGTTCTAAAGACAAACATAAGAGCTAGAATTCATGCTTGGATGATCCTTTGTGTTATGAAATATTGTTATGCTTGTTTGAATCGTGAATTGTTGTGCATGACAAGTTTTATTAGAAGCATGATTTCATATTATGTTGACATTCCATGTTAAATAGCAATATACATTTTATAAGATTGAATTGGAATATTATGATCAGTTTTATAGTGCCAATAGATTATTAATAAAGAAAGGAAGTTATTTTAAAGTTGGTTAATTACTTAATCAACAAGAAAGATAGTTGTGAATTTTTATTCACATGATTAAAAGGAGTTATGAGCAAATATTTTGTATATGTTGCCACTCATAGTTTAATGTGTGGTCAAAGAGAAAGTAAATATTTAGCCACTCACAGTTAATGTGTGGTAAAGGAAGTTCAGTTTAATTAAAGGACACACATGAGATTTATTTTGAATCACCTTAAATTAAAGATAATTAATATGGCTTGCTTGATTTGATGCATGTTTTTATGTGATGTTGTATGTGAGTCATAACATTCGATCTTAAACGGTTAATCACGTAAAGTGTAAGAGGATTTGCACCAAAACTCTTGGAACGTATATACCTTGAGTATGAACAATGGGGGAAGTCGTAAGGAACAGTGATCTATGACTTCTAATTGGAGTACAAGACGTTGTACTCTTTTATATTTATAATGCGTTGGAATTCCGTCACTTTATGTGACATAGTAATACCTTCTTGGAGTTGCTCCCAAGTTGGTGCTCAATAGGGCGATTTTTAAGGAAAGGAAACTTGTTCGATGCATAATCCAAAGGTTTAAATATAATAATTAATTTGTTGAGTCTATGCACAGATGAAAGGTTGTCAAAGGTAAGATGTGTGTATGTTTTATTTCATGTTGTGTTGTTGCATAGTCTTTAGTAGTTATGTACTCAGCTTTGCTGCCTGTTTGTTTTGTGTGCATGGCTTTGTCTTGGACTTGGCCCTATAATGACCCACTTGTTGATGAGTAGTTGTCTAGAATAAGAAAAGCTACAGGTACAAGTGGGCATATTTCATTTTATGCTGGGCTGGAGTGAGAGCGCTTGTTGTGTTTTGTAGCTTTATTTATATTGCTTATGAATTACCAACCTTTATTTGAATGATGTTTTATTTCAAAGATTTTACTTTTGGTTTTTAAGGGCCATTAAAATGGTTCCGAAGTGTAATAAATTTTAAGTTGATTTTTATTTTGGATGTTGATTTGAATATGGTTTGAGACTTGTTTTGAAGTTTAGTTTAAATTGGTTTTTAGTTTTAAGACTTTCGCTATAGTACTTTGATAAATGCCTTAGTCATTATGACGGTGGCAGTAATACTTTGGTTTTTCCGTTATTAGGAGTTTTAATAATTATAATTCTTTAATATTTATAATATGTTTTCCGGAAAAATGTATAGTAGAAAGTGAGGAAATTCCAGGGTGTTACAATAGGACAGTTCATGAGCTATAATAAGTCTTGAGTCGATTCTTCCACTTCTTTACTTCATGTTTATTAGATGATAGTGGAAAATCGAGTGTTGTTATGATTTGAGGTCGTTATTCATTGTAGAAGGTTGTAAAGTTGCTATCGAGTTGTAAAAGCTTCACTTAGGTTTACCTCCACAAAATAGCCAACTTTCCAACTTTCACCCTCACCGTAAGCGTCATTACAACCCTCAAAGACCATGTGAGACTGAGTTGCAAATTGAAAAGGCTACTTGATCGGTATAGTCACTTGTCAAGCATATTGAGAGGATGTTTTACGTGAGATGTGAGTGATTAATCATTTCTTATCTCATTTTTGCTCTTGTTCTTCATGAAACTCCCTCACGGAGTATATTCCGCGATCATCGCGTTAAGGAAGGGCACAAGATAAGTATTTGATTGAAATACGCAAGTTCATCTTCATCTTCTTGGTTATCTTTGAATTTTTGCTTGTGAACTTTCCTTGATGAGTTGAGTTTTGGTTAAGTCGAAATTTTGTGAAGTCGATGCTAATTGCCTCTCTAAGGGATTCATTTTACTCCTCCTTTTCTTCATAGTTTAAATTGCTTGAGGCAAGCAATGTTCTAGCTTGGGGGATTTTGATGTAATGTTTATTTGTACATATTTCTATAGCTTTTTAGTACGTAGTTTATGTAGTTTTTGGCTCTTTTTTCCGTATTTTTTATTTTTTGCTTTCTATTCAACCCGTTCCTTTGCATTTTTATCATATTATACCCCATTTTGTCTTGTTTTGCGTGTTATTTCAATTTTGTAGGTATGTTCCGTTTAATGTGGAAGCCGAGGTAACATTGGATGATGAGTTATGGAATATATTGGTTTGGTTCTGGTCGGCCTAGAGTTTTAAAAGCTTTGTGATCAAGACAGTTTTCCCTTTTGTCTTCGACTACTAGCGATATCGCGAGTTTGGCTCACGATATCGCTAGCCATTGCTCAGCGACTAAGAGCACTTGAAAGCAGCCTCCTTGAAGGCATTTTTCCAAGAGCAACTTAGCATTTTGATGAAAACTTTAAGAACGGTACGGAGAAGGGGTTGTGGCCGCAACCCTGCCTCCTCCAGCAAACTACGACTTTGCTTCCTTCTTTATCCACTTGAATACTTGTTTTTGTACTTGGAGAATGATATAAGAAGATGCATTTTGCTCATGTAAAAAAATAAAATCTCTCTAGAATAATTGTAGTGATAAAAACCATAGACATAGCTTTACTCTTTGAAAGTTTTACATAAATTATTGTTCTTAAGTTTATTCCTAGATTATCTTTGTACTTCAAACAACATTAGTGTTAATTATATATTTGGTTCTTCAAGCTTTGTGTTCTTCATAAGTTGTACTCTAAGACTTATGCACATGGAATTTAGATATTTTTGTATGGAATCAAGCTTCTAGTAACTGTTCTAAGCTCTTATAATTCTTGCTTATTTAAGTTCATACCTTGAATTCTTAAGTTACTTAGCCTCCAAGTTTCATGCTTTGAGTTGTTTTGATGATATAGCTTGTTGTTGCTTTATTGGTTTAATCCACCTTAAGCAAACCCTTGTTCTTTAATCCTTTAATCCACTTCTTATTTGCTATAATTGTGTAAAGTACTCACTAGTAATACTACTTCCCTTGTTTGTTTCATTCCAAGATGTTTACTAGTTTTAATTGGGTTTTAAATATGAGTAGTGAGTAGTCTTGTCCTAGGGTGTGGGTGAAACCCTCACTCATTTCATGACTTAGTCGGTCTATCTCTTTTGTATATATGTAGTTAGTTTTTATGCTTTGAAAAAAAACAAAAAAAATAAAAAAATGAAAAAAAAACACACAAGAAAATCAGAAAAATTTAGGGAAAAAAAAAGAAAAAAGAAAAAGTGTTTAGTTTAGTTGCTTTTATTTTAACCCTTTTCTCTAGGAGTTTGGTTTGTTCTTCCTTAGCAGGTTTGATTTCAAGCAAGATGTATTCTAGGAATTTTTGCTTTGGTGGACTCTTGTTTGGAGTTGAAATTTGGTTTGGTTAGATCATTCTAACTCTTCTCTTCTTTTCATTTTTGTGTGCTTTTGTTAGTTCTACTCATTTCATAGCTTAGTTTTATTGCTTTCGTAGGACTGTTGCATGGTTTGTACTACTCGTTAGGAGTAAGAGTTTACATGTGACAAAAAAAAATGCACTATTTTTCTTAGGACTAGTTCTAGAGAGAGTAATTCTCGTCCCGGCTTGAGTTTTATTTTGAGAACTTGACTACCCCTGTAACCCTTTGTTATTATTGAAAACTTTATGACTCTTGACTGCGGATGGATCCACATGTATGATTTGCTGGCTATGACTTGACTTTTAATCGCTGGAATGCTTTGTATTAGTCAACTCTTTCAACCTTGCTTGGGTCTTGGACTTGAATTGTGTTAACAGGAGGATTTAAGCCACTTCTATTTATATTGTTATTCATATTTCCTTCATGTGTGCTTAGTTCCTGGTGCAATTATGATCTTGAGTTTGACGTTGGATTCTATTAGCTTTAGTTATGGTTTTGTGCATGTTGTGAATGATGAAAGGCCTTCATTTCTTTTAGAAGCCTCAAGAGTTATATATTTTAATTATTCCATTACATATTTTTCCCTTGATCCCATGTTTCGAACTTTTATCCTTCATTTTTATTTTTAACCGCATTACAACCATATTAGCCGTGTTTTATTATTTGTTTACAATGCCCAAGCTTGGCTTGCGGGGGAGGGNGGGGGGGGGGGGGGGGGGGGGGGGGGGGGGCGCTTTGGAGTTGTTGTGATGTTGTTGATATAATTTTGATGGTGGTTTTGGAGGATTGTTGATAAAAATTGTTGGAATTGCTATGTAGGGAGGTTCTTTTGGTTACAAGTTTCACATTAACGCCGGCTCTGCATACCAATGTCTAGGCTGTTGCAAATTTATTGAAAAGTTATATTCTTTTTATGGCCTAGTTATGTACGTGTGATGATTTTGTTTATTGTTTATTTTATTTGAACAAGGACAAATCATTAAGAGTCGTGAACAGGCTATCACACACCTCTCAAAAATAACCGAACAACTTTAACTAATATAGCTAGGGAAGTAGGGATCGAATCCTCAGGGAGGCTATTAAACTCTACTAATTCTAGAAAGCCTAAAGTGTGTAAGGGGCTTTGGTGGAAATTTCGGTAAATGATTACTAAAACTAAGAAGAATAAGAATGAAACTAAGGAAATGATGGGAAATTATTGATTAAACTCTATTAATGGAAACCTAGGGCTATCGGTTCACTATGATCAATCAACAAACTCAATTAACGCTCACTAATCAATTCATTGGCATTCATTGAATTAGGGCTCACTAATTCTCTCAAACTTAGACTCCCTTAAAACTCCTTTACCGACTCTCGCTCGCATAAATTCGTTTTTGCCTATTATTCTGTGGTCTAATTGTGGTAATCTTACCTCTTGACCTCGATTTCGACAATAACCTAACTTACAACTAAATTTGGCCACAATTTAATTGCAATCGCTAGAAATCAATAATAGGAATTCAATTAAAAGCCAAGAACTAATTAGAGAACATAAATTAAATTCACACCATGATCATAGATCCCCTAACCCTAGAGAAAAAGACTACTCACTCATAATTAAGGGAACAAAAACAAAATCAAGATTAAACAACATGATCATGAACAAAGAATTAATTTAAACTAGAATTAAAACTAAATTAATTACTAACAAAACTGAATTAAGAATAAAAAATAGCAAAATTAATTAATCTAAACTAAAAAACTAAGAAACTTAAGATATTCATGAAATTAAAGTAACTGAAAAGCATAAGGAAAGAGATTACCAAAATAATGAATGAATTGCATTAATTGAAAGCTTGAATTGTTGAACAAAGTAATTAATTCTAAAATTCTAGAGAGAATAATCAATTTTGGATTCCTAGGTCTAAAAGTATGATAAAAACTAGTTAGGGTTGTGCCCCCTTTACATAGAGTATATATAGTATTTAGGTTATAATTAATAAAAACCCACGAGCAAAAACCGCACGGAAAGAAAAATCGGACCAAGAATCCCTTCACGTGCGCCCGCATAGGAGAAACTGCGTTTCTTCCCTGCGCCCACAGCCTTCACGGTTTGCAAATTCTTGAGCTGCTGATCTATGTTGCGGGCGCATAGATCAAAATGGTGATTAAGGGCTACGCCCGCATCTTGCTTGCATGCCAATATTTTGACGATCCTTCTTGTTTCTTCGCTCGATTTTTTGAATCTCGTTCGTGACTTTTCGTGACTTGGCACGCATCCCGAGGCAAGAGCTTTTTGACTTGTTTTAGCTTCTAATGACTTCATAACTCTCTATTACACTCCTGAAACATATAAAATAAAACTGAAAATCACGCGTATTAACCGAAAGAGTATAAAATAACCGAAAAAAGGTTGTAAAAGTCAACTAAAGACGCAATAACTGTTCCAAAATATAACTTAACATCGAAAGACGATATTTAATCAAAACAAGGCCACAACTTAATATTTAGCACAAGAATCAACCGAAAATGAGGGAAAAACACAACATAAAACACGTATATCAAATTCCCCCAAACCGAACTTTGCTCGTCCCGAGCAAAACACAACGAAATTGACTACACCCCATAAAAAAAAACAAAATAAGCATCATAACTCAAGAGAACATCCGAAGATTCATGGATCAAAGCTGGCCAATTAAGCATCCAATACCGTCCTTTCTAAATACGGGTCAAACAAAACTAACCAACCAAGTTTAATGAATCGATGACTAGAGTAGCTCAGGGTTTGTCACTCCACACAATTAATGATGAGCTTATAACAATGAAGCTCTAACCCTCACCTCCCAACCAAATATGGAATGCAATGCAAAATGTGTTTAAATGCAATTTTAAGAACCCGAAACTCACATCTCACACCTCACACCTCATGCAAGTGTTTAAGGGTATCCACTCATCCTAAATGTTGACTCGGAATGCAATTAATACTCTACGACCTTGACAAAGGATTCACTTCACAATAACCATAGCATGTGGACGAAGATCAAAAAGGACTTTAATAAGGTTGTAAAGTGGCTAGGGTGATGGGTAGAATAAAATTTAGGGATAACGTGGTGGAATGCGAGGTATACGCATATAAAATCAAGGAAAACCTTCAACATTCTCCAACACCCAATTCAACCAAATCAGACCAAACTTTTCTATGTTTTTCTCATCAACACCATAAATCTCATAATTCAATCATCAACCACTACTTCACAAATTTTAAACTTCTTTCTTTTTATACCATCTCTTTTTTTCAACTTTATTATGCTTTCATAATTTTTTTTTCTTTACTTTATTTTTGATGCATAAAATAAAACACAGTTTCACGACTCTTAATGATTTGTTTTTACTTAAAATTCAATAAACATAATCATCACACATACATAACTAGGCCATGAATAAAATATGACTTTTTAATTAACTACAATAGCCTAGACATTGGTATGCAGAGCCTTATATGTGAAACTTTATAATTTAACTTTCAACAATAACATTTCCACTATTTCACCATCAATCCATAACACCCTTCAAAAGTATATTTTAACAACATCACAACTACTTCAACTCCCCCAAACCAAGTTTGGGCATATAATGCATTATGTAGCAAGGCTAATAGGCTTGTAATGTGGCTAATAGGCTTGTAATGTGGCTAAAATACAAGTGAAAGGGATAAAAGCTCAAAACATGGGATCAGGGGGAAAATAAAAATGTAGGAAATGAAATTCTGAAGCTCAAAAGAGGAAATGAGAGTCTTATATCATGCGCAGCATACACAAAATCCACAATTAAAGTTACTAGAATCCAAAGTCAAACCCAAGATCATAATTGCACCAGGAACTAAGCACACATGAAAGGAAAATATGAATGAATTTATATTCAAAAGCGGCTCAAATCCTCCCGTTAACACAGTTCAAGTCCAAGACCCAAGCAAGGTTGAGAAGAGTTGACCAATAAAAGGAAATCAAGCAATCAAATTCAAGTCATAGCCAACTAATCACACACGTGGATCCATAGTCAATTCCAACAATAAAACTCAACTGGGACATGAATAATCCATTAAGCCAATTCTCTCTAAAATTAAACCTAAGAAAGCAGTACAATCTTTTTGGTCACATGTAAACTCCCATTCCTAACGAATGGTACAAACCATGCAACAGTCCTAAGAAAGCAATAAAACTAAACTAAGAAAGCGATTAAAACTAACTAAGCACACAAAACAAAACAAAAGAGAGGTTGGAATGATCTAACCAAACCGGTATCAACTCCTAACAAGAGTCCAACTAAGTACTGAATCAATAATACATCCCGCTCGAAATAAATCATGAAAAGGAAAAGAAACAAACCAATCTCCAAAGAAAAAGGTAAAAAAAATAAAAGGAAAAAGAAAAAGAAAAATAAAAGAAAACAAAGCAAAGCAAAAATAAAAATAAAAAAAAAACTAAGCAGAAATATACAAATATACATAAATCCTCCCCACAAACAAAATTTTGTCCCGTCCCGGGACAAATAACCATGCAAAACAGAGGAAGGAGGTGAAGCCAAGCTCTACTGACCGGGTCCCCAGTACTTAGGATAGTACTGGTCATAGAACGGCTGGTAGGGATAAGAGGTGGGCTCGGTGTTGGGATCATATGTAGGGGGCCAGTTAGGATGGTTCGGGAATCCCTGAACCGTCCCAGCTACAACATTGCTCGTGTTCTCCCTGCACTGGACTCTCTGTAGCAAGTCAACATCAGAACGGAGTCCTCTAAGTGAATGATCTATCCTGTCGAACTGCTGCTGGTTATAGAGATGCATGTCATCAAATCGGTTCATCAGGGGAGTCATGTCGAATGTGGAGGAGGAGTGACCAGCGTAGCTATGTCGTGGTGGCTCAGGTCGTGGTGGAGCTGGTGGACGCTGGGGCTGGCCGCCTGCTTACTGGATCAGGTTGACCATCTGCACGACCCTCTTCTCTGAATCTGCCCTCTCCTGTAGTGGGATGTTGTCAAGTGGGATCCTCCAAGGGTTCTGGCCGTCTGGATGCTCCTGGTAGGTGAGACTAATATAGGCATTAGGCAGGTAGCACCATGAAATTTCCCGAACACACCAAACAAACTTCTCTCTGTGCCCTCTCTGATAATGTCTAAGGAAATTAGCAGCTCTCAGGGCAGTTGTGTCAAGGTAAGGGTTTTCCTCGACCGGGTTTAGCTGGTGGATCTGCTTAGTATGACCTAGAGTGTGGGCCAACCATGTGATCATGCCACCTATATAGATAGTGCCGGTGTTAGTAATCCCCTCTACAATTTCAGCAAACCGGCAAGCTAAAAAAACCCGAAGTTATAATGGAGAGGCTGTCTGGCATATCCTTCTGTCACCATCCACAATAGTCGGATCTCATCAGGGTAAATTTGACCTAACTCTCCTCTAGAAAATAGGCAGTAAACCACGAACCTCAGGAAGTACCGAAGGGCAGGATGCTGGACCTCCGATGTTTTGGCATTGGTAGAAGTGAAGGTTGAGCTGCCATCAGTAATTCTCTCCCACCAAGCTCCCTCAAAATACGGTCCCCACTCATGCTCAGCTGTAGACCATACTGCATTTTCGGGGTTCCATAAAAATCTCTCATTTAGTTCATCAACATCCATGTCATAGTGATGTCCGAAGATGGTGAAGCTGATGTGTGTCTTTCTTTCAGCATTAGGAGTCTCCTGGGAAATATGGAAGTGGTAACTGGATAGGAACTCCAAGGTGAGCTCTCGATATGTGTGTGGGACCTGCTGGGTTTTTCCATCAGGACCGGGCATGGTAGCGTTGATCCAGTTTCCCCATCCAATCCGGTAAGCCATTCTCATCACTTAATCATTAATACCAAGCTTGTCACATGTTTCTTTGTTGAAGAACCGTGTGGATCTGATTGTTCTTTTGGAAAGCTTATCAAGACGTTTCTGCCTATCCTGACGGTTCTGAGGTGGTGTTCTGGAGGATGATGGATGCTTTCCCTTGGAAGCTGAAGAGAGTGCCCCGGTTTTCTGAGACTTCTGATCTTGGGGCCTCCGCCAAGTAATTTGCCAATTGATTTCCTCATGATCCTACCAAACATATGCAGGAAAAACAGGAATTGGCATTCCATTAAAGCAAGTCTCGAAACCAAAATCATACGAATCATGAAAGCATAAAGAGTAATGGGATGTGAAAGCATGATCAAAGAAAACAATTAAAGCATTGTAGTCATCATACAATCAAAGTTACAACCAAGGTTTTGCGGAAATTTTGGCATGACCCGTTTGTAAATGCAACTAACCAAATGAGAACTACAAAGTTCCAATCAACTAAAGCCAAGAGCGCAACCAAAAGCATTCAAACTTAAGCATTACTTGCATACTATGCCTCCAAAACCAACATGTCTAAGCTCATATTCACAAAAGAACATCAAGTGCAACACCAAAAACCAACTTCCACCATAATATGAATTCAACCATTGAACAATTAATGCCTTAAAAACATCCAAACAACTTCAATGAGACTTTAAGAGCAAGTAGAAATGACTAGTTAAGATAAGTAGCAACTACTAACCAATTTATAAGCATAAAGTTCAATATGAAAGTTGCTAGTAAAAATTCATGAGCAAAGCTAGAATTCTAAGTAACCAATGAAGTAATCCAAAGCATGATTTTAAGCATTCTAAAGACTTTAAGCATGAATTTAACTAGTTAACTCTCCTAATTAACCACAACTTCATGAGCAATCATCAAAAATTTCATGGAAATATCACTCAACAATAAAGCACAAAAAAACTTCCAATTACTTATAATTAACAACTCTAAACATGATAATGAAGCATAAAAATAGCTATTAAGCACTCACGAACAACAACAATCAAGTTTAGAATGATCAATTAAATTCGTAATAAAAATACCCAAAAATTGAATATTCATGAAAACTTCATAAGAATTGGATAAAAAGGAAGTTATACCTTAGTAGATGATAATAGAGCAAGAAATTTGAAGAAATTTGAAGAAGCAACCCAAAAATCAAGCCCAAAATTAGTTCGAATTTTTGAACCCTAGGTTATGCAATTCGTGATGTTTTTCCAAATTTTAACTCCAAGATGTTGCTTAGAGTAGTGAGAGGAGTGTTGTGTTAAAATTTGAAGTGATTTGGAGTAGTATGGAGTGAGTTATGGTGATTTGAAATTGAAGGTTTTTGGGGTTTTAATGGTGTGAGAGAGGAGGAAGAAGATAGATTGAGAGTTTAATAGATTAAAAGGTGAAAATAAAAATAATATTAATAATAAAAAGATATAATGATAATAATAATAATAACAATGATAATATAAGTATAATAATATTAAGGGGGGGGGGCGAAAAAAAAATAACGGGCGGATAAAGAAGGAGGCCCCACGCGATAAAAAGAAAAAAAAATGATGACTGGTTACCGCAGGGGCAACCTGCGCCCGCAGGGAAGAAAAGGGCGATGAGGGTTGCGCCCGCAGGTTCAATCTACAGAGTTTTTCAAACTCTCTGATCTATAATGCGGGCGCATAGAAGGGGGTGGAAAATGAACGCTGCGCCCCCCGGTCGTCTCTGCAGGTACGTTTTGCTGATCTTTTTCTTTTTCTCCTTAATTAATGACTTAACTTATAAATTATTATTATTAATCAACACTTAAGCACGTTTTAACTCTTAAACTCTCCTTAATTACCCCAATTAAGCATGAAACACTTAGACCCTTAGCTAGGCTTCACAAAATCAAAACAAAAGTTAAACTAAGCTAAACTAAACTACGAAAGCACACTAAAACACGCAAAAACATGCAAAAAGAGAAAAGGAGGGATAGAAAGCTCGGGTTGCCTCCCGAGGAGCGCTCTTTTAAGGTCACTAGCTTGACCGTGGCTGCATTAGTGATCAAGGCGTCTTAGGATCATGGAGTTGGATGACTTCAACCAACCCGATGACATCTCCTTCATAGTATGGCTTCAACCTTTGACCGTTAACCTTGAATATTTCACCCTTTTCACTTTGAACTTCAAAAAAGCCAAATTTGCTGACATTTATCACTGTAAAGGGGCCACTCCATCTAGATTTCAGCTTTCCAGGGAATAATCGAAGTCTTGAGTTAAACAATAGAACCTTATCACCGACTTGAAACTCCCTTTTCATGATTTGTTTATCGTGCCATCTTTTTGTCTTTTCTTTGTAGATTTTGGCACTATCATATGCTCCTAGCCGAAATTCATTCAATTCATTCAACTGTAGCAACTGTTTTTCACCCGCAAGCTTAGCATCCATGTTTAATTCCTTGATTGCCCAATAAGCTTTGTATTCAAGTTCTACTGGAAGGTGGCACGCTTTTCCATAAACCAATCTATATGGGGAAGTGCCAATTGGAGTTTTAAATGTTGTTCTATACGCCCATAAAGCATCATGAAGCTTACTTCTCCAATCCTTTCTCGATTTCGCAACCGTCTTCTCTAGAATGGACTTGATTTCTCAGTTTGAAACCTCGACTTGACCACTGGTTTGTGGGTGATATGCCAATCCCGTCCTGTGGTAAACATTGTATTTCTCTAGCAGCTTATCCATCCTTTTCTCATGAAAGTGCGTTCCCCCATCACTGATTATAGCTTTAGGGACTCCGAACCTAGGAAAAATAACCTGCTTAAACATTCTTAAAACGGTGTTAGCATCACTATGGGGAGAAGCAATTGCTTCCACCCACTTGGAAACATAATCCACAGCGACCAATATAAAACGATTACCGTTAGAAGAAGGGAATGGACCCATATAATCAATACCCCAAACATCAAAGATTTCAACTTCTAAAATACCTGTTTGAGGCATTTCATGCCTTTTTGAGATATTACCTGCCCGTTGGCACGAATCACAAGACATGACAAAGTCTCAAGCATCCTTGAGTATCGTAGGACAATAGAAACCGGATTGCAATACCTTAAACATTGTTTTGGCGGGTCCAACATGTCCTCCATAGGGTGATGAGTGGAAATGGTGCAGAACTCCATAGACATCCCAATCTGGTACACACCTGCGATATAACCCATCTGCACACTCACGAAACAAGTTACGGTTATCCCAAAAATAATGCCTAACATCATGTAATAACTTTTTCCGATGCTAATAAGAAAGATCGGGAGGTAGCACTCCTCCAACTACATAAATAGCATAATTAGCAAACCATGGAGTATTAAAAATCAAAGCTAGAAGATGATCATCAGGAAAAGAGTCATCAATAGGATTTGAAATCTCCCCATTTTCATATCGAATTCTAGATAGGTGGTCTGCAACCACATTCTCTGCACCTTTCTTATCACGGATTTCTAGATCAAACTCCTGAAGGAGCAAAATCCACCTAATAAGCCTCGGTTCTGCTTCTTTCTTTCCAAGTAAGTAATTTAAAGATGCATGGTCAGTGTAAATAACAACTTTCGAACCTATAAGATAAGAGTGAAATTTATCGAGAGCATACACTATAGCAAGTAGTTCTTTTTCAGTTGTGGCATAGTTAATTGGAGCTGGATCTAAAGTCTTACTAGCATAGTAGATAGCATGCAAAATCTTGTCTTTCCACTGACCTAACACGACACCTACAGCATAGTCACTAGCATCACACATAATTTCAAAGGGTAATTCTCAATCGGGTGATTGAATGATTGGTGCTGAGATTAGTGGTTGTTTGATCAAATTAAAAGATTCAAGGCATTCATCGGTGAATTTAAACTTGGCATCTTTTAATAGAAGTTGGGTTAAGGGTTTAGCAATTTTAGAAAAATCTTTGATGAATCTACGGTAAAACCCTGCATGACCTAGAAAGCTTCTAACACCTTTTACACTTACTGGTGGAGGTAATTGTTCAATAGCTTAAATTTTAGCTTTATCTATTTCAATACCTCTTTCAGAGACTAGATGTCCTAGGACAATTCCTTCCGTCACCATAAAGTGACATTTCTCCCAATTGAGGACCAAATTCACCTGTTCACATCTTTTAAGCACTTTAGTCAAGTTAGCCAAACATGAATCAAAATCAGTACCATATACACTAAAATCATCCATGAAGACTTCCATGCTAGACTCTATGAACTCAGAAAATATAGCTATCATACATATTTGAAAGATAGCAGGTGCATTACATAGACCAAAAGGCATTCTACGGTAAGCAAAAGTGCCATAAGGGCATGTAAATGTAGTTTTTGATTGATCATCAGGATGGATAGGTATTTGAAAGAAACCAGAATAACCATCTAGATAGCAAAAATATTTATTAGTTGCTAGCCTTTCTAACATTTGATCAATAAAGGGGAGAGGGAAATGATCCTTTTTGGTGGCAACATTTAATTTCCGGTAATCAATGCACATTCGCCAACCTGTAACAACTCTATTAGGAATAAGTTCATTTTTATCATTTCGCACAACAGTTGTTCCTCCCTTCTTAGGGACTACCTGCACTGGACTTACCCATTCAGAATCTGGCACAACATAAATGATACATGCATCAAGAAGTTTGAGAACCTCTTTCTTCACCACTTCCTGCATGTTAGGGTTAAGTCTCCTTTGTTCCTGTATACAAGGCTTATGACCTTCTTCTAGATGAATTCTATGCATGCAAAAATCAGGACTTATTCCAGTTAGATCATCAAGTGTATAACCAATAGCCTTTTTGTGAGTTTTAAGCACAACAAGTAACTTTTCAAGTTGACTATCAGTAAATTTAGAGCTAACTATAACTGGATACATCTCGGCATCATCTAGAAAAGCGTATTTCAAATTAGGGGGAAGGGGTTTCATTTCAGGTTGTGTTACCTCTTTGATGGCATATGATTGTTGAGGCAATGATTGATACCTTTGGCTCTCCTCTAAAGTCATCTTCTCATTGTTCAATTCATGGCCTATAGCATCAATTTTCGAATCTCCTTCACCTGCATTAGCATCCAAACACAAAAGGGCCTCTAGGGGATCCTTTGTAAGGGATCGAGGCATGTCATCCAAAACAATTTCACCAATAATATCGATCTTATAACACGACTGCTCTATCACGGGATTTTCATTGCATCATTAAGATTAAATGTCACTTTGTCATCCCCTACAAAAAGAGTTAAGCTTCCATTTTTAACATCAGTGATGGCACCTGTAGTATGTAAGAAAGGTCTACCTAGAATGATAGGGATATGAGCATCTTCATAAATATCAAGGACAACAAAATCAACTTGAATGAAAAAATTTCCTACTCTAACAGGTACATCCTCTAAAACACCCTTAGGGTATTTTACAGTTTATCCGCCATCTGCAAAGTAACATTAGTAAATTTAAGTTCTCCCATGTCAAGCTTCTTACAAATTGATAAGGGCATCACACTTACACTAGCTCCTAAATCACATAGGGCCTTATCAATAAATAGAGGACCTATATTGCATGGAATTGAAAAACTGCCAGGATCCTTCAACTTAGGAGGAGATTTGTTTAGAAGGATCGCACTACACTCCTTGGTGAGTGCACTGTCTCTGTTACATTCAACTCACGTTTCCAGCTCAAAATATCTTTCAAAAATTTAGTATAAGTAGGCACTTAAGTAATTAAATCAGTGAAAGGCACAGTAACTTGCAAATTTTTAACTATTTCAAGGAATTTACAATAGTGGTTATCGTTCTTACTCCTAGTTACCCTGTTCGGGAAGGATAACGACACCTTTGAGGGAGGAATTGTATCAGTAACTGAATCTGCTGCTGGAGCTTGCTTCTTTGATGCTTCCTTCTCCTTTGAGACTTCATTCTCCTTTTCTGCAGCTACTTCCTCAAGGTCTTCAATAACAACCAAACTAGTCTTCTTTGTTCCATCGGCAGCCTTGTTAGCATCATCATTAAGTATTCTAGGACCTTCATAGTAAGTACCGCTCCTTGTTGCAATGGAATTGCAATGATCACGAGGTGGATTGCTTGATGAAGCATTTGATGGTGCAGGTTGAGGAGGAAGTTGGCCTTGTTGCCTTTGAGCTGATGATTGAGCAATTTTGGGCTACTTGAGTCTCCAATTGTCAATTGTGGGCCTGCATAGCTTCCATGGCTTTATGCATCTGCATCATATTCTTCAGTTCTGAAATCTCATTGCTAGTTGGTTGTGGAGGTGCTGGGAGTGGTGCTGGAGGTGGTGGTCTACTGAAACTTGGTGGTTGAGGTGGAGCAAACCGTTGAACCTACTGTTGTTGTTGTGGCACAAAATGTGGCTGCTGCTGCGGATTTTGAACATTGTTAGTATTCTTGTAGGAGAAGTATGGATGATCTTTCCAACCAGGATTGTATGTGTTAGAAAATGGGTTATTCTTGTAAGCTTGAAATGCACATACTTGCTCCATAGAACTATGACATGCTTGCATACTATGCCCAAAAGAACCAGATAGATCACAAAAGACATCTGTAGCACCCGAATGTGCAGCCATTGCAGCTACCGTCATTGGATTGGAGGATGGTGTGTTGATCTTGTCTAGCTTCTCATGAATTGCATTGATTTGTGAAGCCAAACTCTCATATTTATCATCTATCACATGTTTTCCTCCTCTCTTAGCATGTCCTCTAGGATTACGAACCAAATTGAGAATTATGAATGGCAATCTCCTCAATTAGATCATAAGCAGCATTGACTTCCTGGTTCATAAATCGACCACTAGCAGCAGAATCAAGCAAAGTTCTACTCTCATTACTCTCATTACCCAAGCCATTATAGAATGATTGCACTAACAACCACTTCTCAAGTCCGTGATGAGGGCACATTCTCAACAAATCCTTGAATCTCTCCCATGCATCATAAAGAGTTTCGTCGGTTTCTTGGCTAAAATTCGTAATTTGACTCCTAAGTTGTGCGGTTCTCTCCGGAGGATAGTACTTCCTTTGAAAAGCAAGAGCCAAGTCACCCAAACTATTAATAGTATCCATGTTCAAACCATTCAACCAAGATCGAGCTTTCTCCTTTAAGGAAAATGGAAACATCGTACGTCATATGTAATCTTGAGATACACCAGCTTGCTTGATTGTATTGCAGTACTGAATGAAGTTATTCAAATGTAAGTTCAGATCTTCCTTCATTGTGCCTGCAAACTGATTCCTTTCAACCATGTTCACCAAAATTCAGGGCCTCTATATTAGGAACTCGGTATCCAACTCCCACTGTTGCAAAACTCAGCTGAGAATAATCTTTTAAGGACCTTGCTTGTGGTGGCGGCGGCGGCGGTGCATCATTCCGTGGTGGGTTGTTCTCGTTGAACTGTGATTCTGACATCTCTTCCTTATCTTAACTATCAGAAATGTTCAACTCAACAAATAATTGTGTCAAATCAACAAGTGTTCGTTCGGAAAGAATGGCTCTTCGTGATCTCTACTTCCTTCTACGACTCCTCTTATGCAACGATCTTTCCGATTCAGGGTCAATCCAAACCGGCATACAACCTAATACCTGCACACAATCGAAACTTCGAAACCGAAATGAGAAATACCTCAAAGAACGTGAAGGTTCCTTGAGGTGAGAAAATAAAATCGAAAATAAAAACAAGAGAACACTCTAAACCCGACTAATAGAATTAAAAATTGCCTCCCTAGCAACGGCGCTAAAATTTGAACAGGCTATCGCACACCTCTCAAAAATAACCGAACAACTCTAACTAATATAGCTAGGGAAGTAGGGATCGAATCCTTATGGAGGCTATTAAACTCTAATAATTCTAAAAAGCCTAAAGTGTGTAAGGGGCCTTGGTAGAAATTTCGGTAAATGATTACTAAAACTAAGAAGACTAAGAATGAAACTAAGGAAATGACGGGAAATTATTGATTAAACTCTATTAATGGAAACCTAGGGCTATCGGTTCACTATGATCAATCAACAAACTCAATTAACGCTCACTAATCAATTCATTGGCATTCATTGAACTAGGGCTCACTAATTCTCTCGAACTTAGACTCCCTCAAAACTCCTTTACCGGCTCTCGCTCGCACAAATTCGTTTTTGCCTATTATTCTATCGTTTAATCGTGGTAAACTTACCTCTCGGCCTCGATTTCGACCATAACCTAGCTTACAACTAAATCTGGCCACAATTTAGTTGCAATCGCCAGAAATCAATAATAGGAATTCAATTAAAAGCCAAGAACTAATTAGAGAACATAAATTAATTTCACACCATGATCATAGATCCCCTAACCCTAGAGAAAAAGACTACTCACTCATAATTACGGGAAAAAAAAAACAAAATCACTAGTAGAAAAATTGGATTTTGCTGCGCCACATTTGCTGCGGTTCTTTGACATTTTTAAAGAACCGCAGCAAATAGTTGTTGATGATACACAAGAAAAATATTTTGCTGCGGTTGATTTATTTGCTGCGGTTCTTTTTATTATTTGCTGCGGTTATAACCGCAGCAAATAAATCAGCCCAAAAAAAATCGTTCAAGCCCAGCCCAAACGAAAAGGCTATATATACACAAACCCTCCATTTCCCACCTAACCCTAATTCCCTTCATTCTCCCTCATTTTTCTTTTCCCTTCTTTCTGATCTTTCTCCCTCTCAATCTCTCTAACCAAATTCCCCTTCATTCTCCCTCATTTTTCTTTCCCCTTCTTTCTGATCTTTCTCCCTCTCAATCTCTCCAACCCTAACTCCCTATCTCAATTCTCGTCATTCCCCCCCCCCCTTTTCCCAATCTAGGTTTTCTACGCTTCGTAGAGCCCATATCCCCCTCCCCCAACACAAGTTTCCTTCTCTCTCCTCGTTTTCTCTTCACTTTCTTTCTCCTCCTCATAACCATGGCTGCTGTTTACTCCAGTTCCCATTCCAGTTAAAGCTATGTTGATCCGTTGCAAAACGAAGTCAAGCTTTCACACAGATGGAGTTGTCGAAGATGTTACTGTAAGTATTTGTTTGTTTTTCTCTTTAATTAGGTTTTTGTTTTCATGATTTTTTGATGATTATTGTTTGTTCATATGATTTTAATTAGGTTTTTGTTTTTATTGTTTGTTCAGAACAAAATTATTGTTTTGTTTCAAAAAAAATTAGAGATCTTTTGAACTTTGATTATTAGTCGCCTTTTAGTACAGTATCATCTTAATTAATAGTTTGATTTATTGTTACTCGTCTTCTTTTCTCTCCTTCTTTTTGTTTTATTTTTCAGTATTAATTTTTATTTTGTGTTTTAATTTTTGTGTTCTGATTTTGTGGGTTTTGGAGGCGATTTTTATCATATATTTTGGTTTACATGGTGAGAGTTTTGAGCGGAAAAGGGAGAAGTCGGATGTGGCAGTTGCTTATCATCATCATCGTCATCATCCGGCGAGTGAGACGGTGCCGAAGGCAGTGGAAGGAGAACAGGTTGCTACTGGTTGGCCTTCTTGGCTTGCTACGGTTGCTGGCGAGGCGATTAAAGGATGGGTGCCTAGGAGAGCTGATTCTTTTGAGAAGCTTGATAAAGTATGATATTATGTTTTTTTTTTGTTTTTTTTTTATTTTACTGTTTTTGTTGTATTTTAATTGTCGGTTGATTTTTGTAGTTGAATTACTGAACACTAATTTGGGTGCATTGCATTGAATTGTAAATTGGAATTTTATTGGAAATTGGATTAGTGTTAGTGTTCAGCTGTAGTTATTTTAGTGTGTGTTACGAATTTTTAAGAGACAATAGTTTTGTGTGAGATGAGGAAATTAGAGTGGATGTATATTGGATAATGTTTCTTTCGAGTTTCCGCTTGATCTTTTGATTACTTTTATGGGTTTAGACAATGGAGAATGGGTCAGAGGAATTAAAAAAAAAACTATGGTGGAAAAAAAAATCTGAACATTATGAACTATGATTCATTAGAAATATTCAAATATTTGTGTTGAATTTTGACTTTGAGAGGATATTTTAAGTTACCTTTAAGTCAATAGTAAGCCTACTACTTTTAGTGATCTTTCGAACACTACTTCACTATCTAATGATGATATTTTGTCTAATGGTGACCTTTAGGATCTCTCTTATCTGCACGAATTCTGCTTTATAGCCTGTAAGAGGTTCTTTGTTGCTTTGAAAGGTTTCGATCAAGGTCTATGCTTTGTTTCCTAGTGATGTATTGACTTCTGAGGTTAGCTTTGCTTTGTTTTCTTTTGGTTTCTATTTTTATCATATATTTTGGTGTTGATTTTGTTGTTTTTGTATGTTGTTTTGGTTGTTTGTTTTGTGTTTGGCTGGTTGTTTGTTTTTGGTTGTGGTTGTGGTGGTTTTGGGTTTGGTGGTTTGTTTTTGTTTGTGGTTTGTGATTTTCTAGACTTTCTCTTCAATCATGCCTTTCCTTTCCTACACCTGTTCTGTTTGTGTTCGTGTTTGTGTTTGTGTCTCAGTAAGGACCTACTTCATGGATGCGTGTGTTTGGAACTTTTATAGGCAGTTTATCCTGCTTGACCTTGTGTTTGTGATTCATTTACATTTCTGCAGACATGGTGAAAAACAAGGGTTTCTTGCCTTCTGATCCTTCTTACTTGATTCCCTTATGGTCAGACAATTGCATCTCTTATGGTGATGCAATTGTTGAATGATGATCGAGTCCCTTATAGTCCGACAATTGCTTAATAAAAAATGAGTCCTTTATAGTCCTTTATAGTCCCTTATTTCCAAATGATGATCGAGTCCCTTATAGTCCCTTATAGTCCCTTATTTCCAAATGATGAAGGGACTCAAGTGATGACCATGGTCAACATCATTGAGGTTTGAGTTGCTCCAGGCTTAAAAACCTGTTGAAGTAGCCTAACTCGAATGGTGGGTGATCGTAACCACTTCCCTGATGGAGATTATGTCAGCAAAACATAAATATATATAGTCTATTGCTGTGTTGTTGTGGCTGCGGTTGTGTTCTTGTGGCTATTGCTGTGATGTTGGTTGAATGATGAATATATGAATGCTTGTGAATGAATTTTGCTTGTTTATATATGAGTTATGAATGAGAACACTATATAAAATAAATGATTGAATGAGACTACTATATAAATAAATGATTGAACAAAAGAATGGTTGAATGAGTAATGGATGCTGGAATGAGATATTTAGATGAGATTGAGCTTATGATTGATTTTATGAATGAATGAATGGGTTTATTTATGAATGTTAATGCTTGAATGAATGAATAAGAATAGGAATGGTTGAATGAATGTATAGATATGGTTGAATAGAAGTGTATTTTTTTGTGATAGAAGTGTAATTCAATTGAAAATAATTGATTCTATGTATGTATAACATTTCAGCTTCTAATTTTGCTTTAAAATGCAAAAAAAAAAAAAAAAAAAAAAATTATTTTCTTGGGTGCTTATTTTCTGCGGTTATTCACAAAACCGCAGCAAATAAGTGTTTTTTTTTGTGGGAAACTGCACTATTTGCTGCGGTTTTACAAAGAACCGCAGCAAATAATCCAGTTTCCCTCCAGTTTCTGGTGTGTTATTTGCTGCGGTTACCTGAATAACCGCAGCAAATAAAATTTCATCATTTGCTGCTGCTATAAGTGCTGCGGTTCAAAACCGCAGCAAATACCCGGGAAAAAACCGCAGCAAAATGCATTTTTTGTACTAGTGAATCAAGATTAAACAACATTATCATGAACAAAGAATTAAAACTAAACTAATTACTAAAAAAAACTAAATTAAGAATCAAAAATAGCAAAATTAATTAATCTAAACTAAAAAACTACGAAACTTAAGAGACTCATGAAATTAAAGTAATTGAAAAGCATAAGGAAAGAGATTACCAAAATAATGAATGAATTGCATTAATTGAAAGCTTGAATTGTTGAACAAAGTAATTAATTCTAAAACTCTAGAGAGAATAATGAATTTCGGATTCCTAGGTCTAAAAGTATGATAAAAACTAGTTAGGGTCGTGCCCCCTCTATATAGAGTATATATAGTATTTAGGTTATAATTAATTAAAACCCACGAGCAAAAACCGCACGGAAAGAAAAATCGGACCAAGAATCCCTTCACCTGCGCCCGCAGCCTTCACGGTTTGCAAATTCTTCAGCTGCTAATCTATGTTGCGGGCGCATAGATCAAAATGGTGATTAAGGGATGCGCCCACATCTTGCTTGCATGCCAATATTTTGACGATCCTTCTTGTTTCTTCGCTCGATTCTTCGAATCTCGTTCGTGACTTTTCGTGACTTGGCACGCATCCCGAGGAAAGTGCTTTTTGACTCGTTTTAGCTTCTAATGACTTTATAACCCTCTATTACGCTCCTAAAACATATAAAACAAAACCGAAAACCACGCGTAATTACCGAAAGAGTATAAAATAACCGAAAAAGGTTCTAAAAGTCAACTAAAGACGCTAAAACCGTTCCAAAACATAACTTAACATCGAAAGACGATATTTCATCAAAACAAGGCCACAAACTTAACTATTTAGCACAAGAATCAATTGAAAATGAGGGAAAAACACAACATAAAACACGTATATCAAGTCGCGAACCAAGAGTTTTATTATGCATGAAAAGTAAGAAAAATTATAAACGCATGATAAGTTCAAAAGTTGAAAAAGGGGAATGAAATAAAAATCAAAATCATAATTCAAGTTCAAAAGAAGTAAACTTCATGAGAAAGAAAGAAGTTTAAAGCTTGTGAATATAGTTGGTTGTTTTATTGATTATGAGAAATATGGTGTTGATGCTAATTAAATAAGAAGTTGGGTTTAATTTGGTTGGAAGTAAATGTTGGAGAATGTTGATGATTACTTTGAAGTTGTTGACGGTTTTTCCTTGGTTCCACACTCCACCCCATTATCCCAAAATTTATTCTACCCATCACCCTGGCCACATTACAAGCTTATAAAAGTCCTTTTTTGATCTCCATGCATATGCTATAGTTATTGTGAAGTGAATCCTTTGTCAAGGTTGTAGAGTATTAATTGCATTGAAAGAAGCTCATCATTAAATATTTAAATGTGCGGAGTGACAACCCGTCAGCTACTTTAGTCATCGATCCATTAAACTTACTTGATTGGTTTTGTTTGACTCGTATTTAGGAAGGATGGTAATTGAGTGCTTGATTGGTTGGCTTTGATCCACGTGTCTTCGAATGTTCTCTTGAGTTATAATGGTTATTTTGTTTTATGGGGTGTAGTTAGTTTATATGTTTGCTCGGAACGAGCAAAGGTTCGATTTGGGGGAATTTGATATACATGTCTTATATAGTGTTTTTCCCTCATTTTCGATTGATTTTTGTGCTTAATACTTGATTTTGTGGCTTTATTTTGGTTAAATATTTTTCCTTGGTGT
The DNA here is from genome assembly GCA_016808085.1 of Suaeda aralocaspica. Classification (NCBI taxonomy): domain Eukaryota; kingdom Viridiplantae; phylum Streptophyta; class Magnoliopsida; order Caryophyllales; family Amaranthaceae; genus Suaeda; species Suaeda aralocaspica. Next base: position 192,589 of record PYUH01000425.1, on the reverse strand, counting down.
GAATTTGTGATTTGGATGAGTTTAAGCGAGTTTAGTTGATTTTTAATGCTCTTCATGTTTATTTTATGCTTTAATGGTTATTACGGGCGATTAGTGGTTTGATTCATGTGTTTTAGGTGCTTAAATGATGTGAATTAGAAGCATCAATTTGACACGCATTAATAAATAAGAGTTATGAAGTCAACATGAGCTTAAACGAGTCAATTTGGCTTTTGTCTCGGGATGTGTGCCAAGGTACGAGAAGCTACGAGCGATAATTAAAAGAGTCAAGCAAAAAATAACAAAGATCATCAAAATGGGCTCTGAAGACCCTCATGCGGACGCATTAGTCAAATTGGGTCTTTCCTCTATACGCCTGCAACATAGACTAGACTTTTCACAAAAGCCAAATAGGAGTTGCTGCGGGCGCAGGGAAGAAACCCGCGTTGTTCGATGTGGGCACATGAAGGGCGATTCATGGGCTTTTGCTGATTCTCCGAGTTTGCGAGCGGGCCTTATTAATTCAAGCCCATTGTTTTATATAAATAAGATATTGTTAAGATCGAGGACGGTTTTCTACCTTTTTTTAGCAATTTTTTTTAGAAATTAAATCATAGTTTGAAATCCTAATTACTCCTATTACTTTCTCTCTCTAGAATTATTAGATTAGTTTGTTAATTACTCTCAATTCAATTCAAGTTTAATTTTGGTAATTTCTTTCCCTTTTTATCTTTACTTTTTAGTTTCATGATTTTAGTTTTATTTCTTTAGTTTAGTTTATTGATTTTGTTTGTTTTTGTGTATGTGTTTAGCTTAGTTTCTAGTAATTAATTATAGATTTGTTAATTGTTTTTGTTTTTGTTTATGTTTTAGTTTTTATAATTATGTGTGAGTAGTTAGTTTTCTAGGGCTAGGGGATCTATGAACATATTATGAATTAATTTGATATTAATTAATTCTTACTTAGTAATTGAATTCCTATTATTGATTTCTATTGATTGTAATTAAATTGTGGCCAGATTTAGTCGTAAGTTAAATAATTGTTGAAATCGAGGTCGAGAGATAAGATTACCACAATAAGACAACTAAATAATAGGCAAAACGAATCTATGCGAGTGAGAGCCGGTAAAGGAGTTTTGAGGGAGTCTAAATTCGAGAGAATTAGTGTGCCTTAGTTCATGGTGAACCGATTGCCTTAGGTTTTTAAAATTTGAGTTTAATTCATATTTCCGTTGTTTTTCTAGTTGTTAGTCAATTAGTTAGAAATTCAACCAAGGCCCATTAATCAATTTTTACTTTTTTAGAACTAATAGAATTTAATAGATTCGATCCCTACTTCCCTAACTATATTAGTTAGTGTTGTTTGGTTTATTTTTTTTAGAAGTGTGTGATAGCCTGCATCAAGTATCGAGTGAAAAAGGAAGGTAAATTTGTCCACTAATAAAAGACGGTAAATTTGTTCGTTGTTAATGACAAAAAAAAATCAAAAAAACAAATATTGTTAAAGAATGGTCAATATTAGAAATCGTCAGACAATGCCTGACAAATAAACAAAAGATAGCTTAAAAAAACAAAACAAAAACAATGTAATAAATGCGTTTTGCCAAAAATATCCTAAAAAAGTTACCAAGGGTCAATAAATTTGTGTACTTTTTTTGATGTTGTAATTTATGTTGTTATGGCATGAACATAGTTATTAAAAAAAGGTTTTCATATTGCATACTTCATTCAATATATGTTAAAGACTCATAATTGTTATTTTTTTAATATAAAATAAAATTAAATAAAAGTATTAGCGATCTTACAAATGCATTAATATACCATTTATAAAATTTAAAATTAAATTGTAGTTTACCGGTATATTAATTTAACGGGTAGATAGGGTTAAGAATACATGATAGATATAGGAAAACACAAAAAAAAGTAGTGTTGAAGAGGTTCATCTTTGTGAACAAAAATAAGAGACTAATACTTTGTTTAAATTTTCACCAAAAAAATAAAAAATAAAAAATAAAAAACTTTGTTTAAATAAAAGCAAGTGGAAGGAAGAGGGTTTATAAGCTTATTCTTGATGAGGTCTACTGATACTTGAGGTCTTAGCTAGGGCATTGAGGTACAAGATGGAGATAATAATGACAAGTATTTTCATTACAAGGCCTCATATATGAACGCTAAATTCTATCAATGGAATATTTGATGCTAATGGTGGAAACTGGTATATGAGGATGAAAATGTTTTTATGTCTTGAAAGTTATTGGCGACCATTATAAAGAGCTTCTTATATCTTGAAAACCAATAGGCCAAAATCTCCATAATATTCTCAAGAACATGCCTTGCGTGTGTGTTTAGCAATACTAGTTGCCAGCTGTTAGCTTTTAAATAGCTATTATCTGTTGAGGTAACTGTGAGTTGTGAATAGTAGCTGTTAGAGATTAGTTATGTAATTAGGTTTTGTAAACATGAGTGTTTGAAAAATTTAGCTGTTGAAATAGTAAAACAGTATAAATATTTAGTAGTTTTTTGACATTCTTTACCTCAAAAGCTAATATTTGTAACTTTTGAAAAAAAGTAACTCAATTTCTAAAAGCTACTCTAATCATTACCCCAAAAACAGTTTGCCAAACACTAGTATTTTTTCTTGTACAATTTTGAATTGGTCCAATCTATAAAAGTTATATCAAAAGCTAATATCAAACATACCCGCAATCTTCCATCACTAGTGAAATGGGTTAAGAGTTATTGAAGCCAAGGAGTTGTACAAAAATCTCTATTTTTTTCTTTTAAATACTACGTATAAAATTCGACCTCAATAAAGAACTTTTAAAATTTTAATATAATCCAAATATTCAATTACCTTTAAAATCAAATTATCTTAATTTGCTATCTTATATGAATAAGGCGCAACCTTCAATGTCCAATTATTTTAATTTTTCTCTTATACCTCTAAGGTACAAAGGTACAATTGAGAAAAAAAAAATTTTTTTGAACACTTTAGGAAACTAAATACTTCGAAGGCATATCTTTGAAAACCCCAAAAAAATATTTGGATTAAATGATAGCTTTTGTTTAATATTTTAACAGATAATAGTTAATTTATAGTTTTATACTAGTCTTGTACCGTCGTAGGGAACTAAAGTTGATTAATAATAGTACCTCAAAGTCTCAAACCCAAAAATTAACAAAATTTTTGTTCATTTGTTTAAAGCTAAATTTCAACTCATTTCAAATGAAATAAACAACTTTTTACCCTTTTAATTTTTTATAGATCTCCTATTATATAATAAGAGAGGGATAGCTGAAATAAACTATATTCCCAATTTTAAATTTTTAATAGATTTTAATATCGATTCTCAATCCAACTTTTTCCCTACCTAACACTAAAAAAAACTGATTATATTACGTAGTAGTTTATATTTTGTAGTGATTTAAATTTTAATGGCGTAAAGTGTGCTGTTCACAATCCATCCCTTAGGAAACTGTTTGCTTATTTCGCAATTTGACACAAATCTCCTCTTTATTCTTCTTTCTCTTATCAAATCAAATTTCTTCTGAAATTTTTGTCTAAGCTTGAACTCTAATCATCTTCAATTCCAATTGCAGAAAAAAATTAGGACAAAATTACTTACTCTACTTGAAATTAGCTTGATCATTTACTATTTCGCAGTATATAAGTTAATAGGTTCTTCTCATCTATTTCGCAGCTTCTCAAGTTTCAAGCTTTCTTTCCCTTTAAAGCTTTTTGCTCGAGGTAATGCAATTAACTAACTTTATTTATTTATTTATTTATTTATTTATTTATTTATTTATTTATTTATTTATTTATTTATTTATTTATTTATTTATTTATTATTTTATTTATTTATTTATTTATTTATTTATTTATTTATTTATTTATTTATTTATTTATTTATTTATTTATTTATTTATTTATTTATTTATTTATTTATTTATTTATTTATTTATTTATTTATTTATTTATTTATTTATTTATTTATTTATTTATTTATTTATTTATTTATTTATTTATTTATTTATTTATTTATTTATTTATTTATTTATTTATTTATTTATTTATTTATTTATTTATTTATTTATTTATTTATTTATTTATTTATTTATTTATTTATTTATTTATTTATTTATTTATTTATTTATTTATTTATTTATTTATTTATTTATTTATTTATTTATTTATTTATTTATTTATTTATTTATTTATTTATTTATTTATTTATTTATTTATTTATTTATTTATTTATTTATTTATTTATTTATTTATTTATTTATTTATTTATTTATTTATTTATTTATTTATTTATTTATTTATTTATTTATTTATTTATTTATTTATTTATTTATTTATTTATTTATTTATTTATTTATTTATTTATTTATTTATTTATTTATTTATTTATTTATTTATTTATTTATTTATTTATTTATTTCTTTATTTATTTATTTATTTATTTATTTATTTATTTATTTATTTATTTATTTATTTATTTATTTATTTATTTATTTATTTATTATTTTTTATGTTTTTGTAATTATTTTATTTTTTTGTAAAATATCTTTTTATGCCAAATTGCAGTTGATGTAGTTGAGCCATTATTATGGAAATGATAATTGGTTTTATGGGTTTTATGCCCTGTTTTTTTTGAATTGAAATTTTTTGCATTTCTGTTTGGCTGTATTCAGTTCAATTCAGCTCATCTCTATTCAGCTTATCTCTGTTCAATTTAATTCAGTTCATTTTTATCGTAATTTGTGGTTCATTTCAGTCTCCTTGGATTCATTTCAGCTCAACTCTTTTCACTTCAATTCAATTCACTTCAATTCACTTCAATTCAGTTAAGCCACGTTTCAGTCCAAAAGAACATAACCTTAATTTGATTGCTTTATTTGAATTAAATGTAGTATTCAAAAAGCAAGTGATTAATTTATGTATAATAGTGATATTTTTGTAAACGTATGTTGAATGGTTGTCAAATAATTAGACTATGTATTGAATGTTATCGTAACAACTACAGGAATTAAGTAAGGAGGAGAAATAGTGGATTTTAGAAGACATAAAATTGGAACTAGAATTATAGTAATTATTGTTATTTTTTTCCAAGTGGTTGTTAGAATTTGGAAATTGATGAACCTAAAAGAGTCGGATTTTTGAATTTGATCAATTGAGTTATAATAGAGAGTGAGGGATGACCCAGATGGTTAGAGCTTACATCCCTGTTTAAGTGACCCACTGATTGATTCTCATTACCGCCCTTGTGAGTTGTGATTCTCTAAAGTCAAAACGTCGAAGTAAATAAATAAATAAGAGTTACAATATCCATAAGAGCACAAAGAGTTTGGCTTTTGATTTATCTCCAAGAAGAACAAAACTTGTTTATCTCATGACATTTTTCACATGGTGGAAGTGAGGATTATGTTTGTCATTATACGGTACAATAACAAGGTAGTTAGGTTAATATAGTTCATTATAATTGTAAAGATGTCATAAGATCAACTTTTTTTGTTTCTCTGTGAGAGAAATTAACAATTTCATGCTCCAAGAGCACCATGGAGTTTTTGGAGTATTTGTCATCAAGTGACGTGCATGTTGGAGATTGAAGGGTAGCTCAATATGCTACATTTCCCTCCCTAGTCTAATAGTTGTTGGGATTGGTTCTCAGGACTCGCCTCAAAAGGTTTCTAAACATTATGAGAAAGAAAAAATTGTTGGTCGTTTGATATCGAATTCCTAGCTTTCAAATATCAAATTTTCTGATTGGCATGCGAAATGTGACCTACATGATACTATGAGAGTTTCTGTATAATATAGCAGTGCTTGTTTGCAGACCTTTTGCATAAACACATAGCTATTGAGAATTTCTAATATTACAATTTAATTTGCTTATATGATTGGCGGCATTATTTTTTTCACTCATACTTAGGCTAACTCAAGACTATGTTTTTTCTTCTCAGTACAATTTTGATAAGTTGAACCTAAAGCAATCATTAAGGATGAAGATCATAAACTTAATGATCTTGGTTATATGGTTTTGTTCATGGACTTTATCCTCTTCAGTCGTTGCAAACAATAATGGCTGGATGAGAATTGAGCTAAAGAAGCGGCAGCTAGACTTCAAGCGAGTCACTGCTGCTGGCATTAATGCGAGACAAGATCATACAAATCTGCATTCAGCTATTGCATATTTGAAGAATTTTATGGACATTCAATATTATGGCAAAATTGGCATTGGTACCCCTCCTCAGAAACTCAATGTGGTCTTTGATACTGGCAGCTCAAATCTTTGGGTTCCATCTTCTAAATGTTTCTTCTCTGTGAGTTTGTGCTGTAGCTTGTAGGTGGCTTTCCGTTTTCATTTGATCCAATTGGCTCCACTGTAGCAATATGGTAATAGTATTTCTCTTCTAATTACGAGCAGATTGCGTGCTACTTTCACTCTAGGTACAACTCAATGATGTCAGGAACGTACACCAAGAATGGTAAATTTTAATCATTTTCTTGATGTGAGGAAAATTTTCCTAATAGATTATCTGTTGAAACTTTCCTTAGCTACATTGTGATGTGTTGTTGCGGAGTATTATTAGACAACAAAAGGAGAGCTAAGACAGTTCCCAAAGCTGTGTTTTAATGTTTGTCAACTAGTTGAAAGCTCACGACCCTAATAGGGCTTGTGTGCACTTAGTTTCTTTTTTGATTCCAACAGGTAAGATTTGCAAAATTCCTTATGGTTCTGGATACATAGGTGGTTTCTTAAGCCAAGATGATGTCACTGTTGGTGGAATCGTAGTCAAAGATCAGGTTTGTTTCTTTTTGTTGGTTTAGTAGCTAACTAAAAATTTCAATGCTTCACCGTCTCAATGATCAAATGTCTTTCAGGTGTTTGTTGAAGCAGAGATAGAAAAATCCATAGATCTTATACTTACGCAATTCGATGGAATACTTGGCTTAGGATTTCTGGATATGTCTATTCAGAATGTCACACCGTTATGGTACATATGTTTATAGTCTGCATATACTTTTTTTTTTCTTCATCTTTTCTTGATCCCTACCGCTTATCGCTATTTGATTTATATTTGACATTAAATCTTGTATCATTCTACTATAAAGTTTAGCAAGAGTTGGTCAATGGGTCAGGCTATAAACCTTGGGACAAAAATTTGTTCTCATTTAGTTGTACACTTGTACTATTATTATTAAAAAAAAAAAAGGTTGTATGAGTTCAAACGGAAAACTCATAAACTCACAATTGGTTACTGCATATGATGATGTGACTTGCCAAGTTCATCTTGTCCAATTTTCTTGTATTTTTTCCTGCTTGTCAAGAAGCTCCACATAATGATGTTACTTTGGAGGCAAACTTAAAGATCTATCTTTTGGAAAATCTGCCACTTCTATTTGCAAATTTTTATTTTCATGTCCATTTCCACTGAAGACAAAAATCTGTTGTTCAGTGACATTTATACGGCATATTGCACTGTGAGCTTTTTAATTCTCCTTTATTCCCTTTTTTAAGTTTCATTTGCCTTTTTAGGTTGCGATATGGTAATAGTTAACAACACAAGACACTTTTTGGTGTCGGAAGACCCTGAACATTAGTCATAAAGCATTATCCATAATGGATTAAGAGTCTCTTGGAAACTACTCTAATTTGCTGCTGTAGAAACTAACAGTTTTGTATAAGGCCTCAAAAATATCCACTAGTATTATCTGATGCCCTTGGTACTAAGTTTGCTCTTCCAAACTTTGATTTTCTAATTTTACTTCCTTCGGACATATCATCTTCTAATCAGAAATTCAGAAGATTTGTCATTCTCTTTACTAGGTACAATATACTGCAGCAGGAACTTGTTAGCCAACAAATTTTCTCTCTTTGGCTTAACCAAAACCCAAATGCAGAAATTGGAGGCGAAATTATATTTGGTGGAATTGATTGGAAACATTATAAGGGTGATCATACTTATGTTTCCGTGGCTAAAAATGGTTTTTGGCAGGTAATTAAAATCTGACTTTCTCGAGTTTGATAATTAATTTCATGCTCCTCTTTTTCACCTTTTAATAATTCTGAAACTTGAACCGTGTTCTTGGTATCGTCTTGCCAGATAGAGATAAAAGGTTTTGACATAGCAAACAAATCCACAGGTATTTACCAACTACATAACCATACAAGTATACAACGAATTGCGTTATCTTTTGTTTTAGATTTTTTTCCTTCCAAGTATCACTTGATTAGTTGATGAATCATATTGCATAATTTATAACGAAGTCCAGTGATTTGCAGGTCATTGTTTGGACGGCTGTGCTACTATTATTGATACTGGGACATCCTTACTCGCTGGTCCAACTGTATGCATCTATTAACATTTTATGGACCCAATCGGACTATTGATGATTACTTGAGCAGATCATAACCTGTTACTTGTTTTTCCCATGTCAGATGGTTGTGGCCCAAATTAATCATGCCATCGGAGCAGAGGGCATAATCAGCTTGGAATGTAAAACTTTCGTTTCAGAGTATGGTGATCGGATATGGGATCTTCTAATATTAGGGGTTTGGCTAGATTTTATTTGATTCACTATCAGTCTCTGGAAATGTGTTTCATAGTTATTTGAGAAACTTATTCTTTTACTTTACATATCCAGTTAGCACCCGAAAGTATTTGTACAGTAATCAGCCTGTGTAAATATAATAGCTCAAGGTATAAGAAGTTGATGTCTAGCTTGCTCTATTACACTTTTTCAATCAATTCCATTGCTAAAATTCTAACCACTTTAGAAGTCATGCAGTGGCTTGATTAAGACAGTTGTTGATGGTGACTATGAGGAAAACTCTACTGTCGATAACAACACGGTTTGTAGTTTTTGTGAAATGGCAATAATTTATATACAAGTGCAAATACAAGAACTAAAGGTCAAGAAAAAAGTACTCTCCTTTATGAATGAGGTAACATATCTATCTTGGCGTTCTTACTTCTGCTGTCTTTGCTTGTGCATCCTGCAACTAATTTTAGTCTCTCCATATTGAAGTTGTGTGAGGAACTCCCGAGTCCTAGGAGAAAATCTTTTGTCGATTGCAGCAAGATTGGTGACATGCCTCCTATATCATTCACCATTGGAAACAAAGTATTTCCTCTCATGCCAGAGCAGGTTAGTCTGTAGTTTGATTCAAAACTCTGAAGAGTTGAATTTTAGAAACTTGTTATGTTTCAAAACTCCTCTAAATATGTAATTTTGAAATTGAGTTTGTACCTCCATGATATTTTGCTTCCTTCGTATCTATAATACTTGCAAATTAAATATAATCCATCTGTTTGAAAAATCATTTCATTGCTCATCTAATTAGAATATAAGAGGTGCAGACAATGTAACAGCTAATTTTGAATAATGTACAACTACTGCAAGAATAACTACAATCTGTTCATTTGTCGACTCGTCTTACTTTTCCTTTCTCTGAAGTCTGAAAGCATGAAAGTTGAACTTGATATTTTGCCTTCTGTGTGATACAGTACATTCTCAAAGCAAAAGAAGGCTCTTCAAATGTGTGTTATAGTGGGTTTGTTGCTTTGGATGTGCCGCCGCCAAAAGGGCCACTTTGGTAATTACCACGATCAATAACTTGAATTAGCAAATCAAATTTTTGTTTCCGTTAATCTAACGGTCTAATGATAATTTCGCCCTTGTTATTGTGCCAGGATTCTTGGGAACATCTTCTTGGGGGCCTATCATACAGTTTTTGACTTTGGGAATCTCAGAGTAGGATTTGCCAAAGCTGCTTAGTTAACTATCTTGTGGCCTCCTGTTGTCTTTAAATTGTATTAAGTTATTGGTGATACAAATTTGTTGATTGCTTCCTTGCACGTGTTGTCGCAATTCAAAATTTTTAGGTTATCGATTGAGAAACGACAACCTAAATTTTTATGTCATATACCTAATTATATTAATAATAGAATTTACTTAATAATATTTGCACTCATTATAGATAATTAAAAAAATGCTTTCATGATATATATATATATATATTTTTTTTAAATAATTTCTAATTTTTACGTATTTTTACAACCATGTTCTAAAATTATTGTGAAAAAAATATTAAAAAAGCTGTTTGTTATAATTTATTTTTTATTAAATAATATAATGTTTTTATATGTCCCTATAATTTAATTTGACAAGAATAGATGAATTATATTCATGCATTTAGTTAATAAAACTCTTTCATAATGGTGGATGTCTATATTCTCCATGTGTTAATTCTCATCATAATTCTCACCGTAAGTGTCCTATGTAAATTCTCTTGTAACTTATGATTTTATTCGTCCATGCAACTCCCTTCATTATAGTCACATGTTCTTAGGGAATTACAAGGTAGTCACTTATGACCTTTCATTGTTCCTAATGTGGGGTAGACATACTTAAATAATACAAATGCTATATTTTCTTATGTATCTATACTCTTACTTTTTATATTTCATAGCACGTTATCACCACGATAGTTCTATCCTAGTTGAATCAGTTTCTATCAAGTCATATTCATAGACTATGCAGTCTCCAATCTAATAATGTTTATGAAAAGGTTCTTTCGATATTGATATTGCAATACAAAATAGTTTTTTTCCGTACTTTACAACTCTTATTATATGATTGTCTTATAAAATAGTTTTTCATGTTAATAATGTATTATGACATATACGTACAAACTTTTTCTATTATATAAAAAACAAATGTTATCAATCATGCAATGCCATACCATCTTTCAACATGTCTCGATATATATTTATTTTCATAAGTATCACTATTGACTAACGTTATATTTCTTTTTCTTCATTGAAACATCCTCTATATTCATTACCACAATGGATACTTGAGATAATTATCAAAGTCACGATTTTTTCCATGTAATAATATTATTATATATTATTTTAATATACATGTTACAAATCTCACTTCTCTTTTTATAAAACGTTATACTTTAAAGTACATGGAATATTCACTATATAAAGACATGATAAAATAACGATACTTTGATTAATATTCAAACATTATATTAATATTCTCTATATCTGACATTTTAATATTCGCATTAACGTTCTTAAGTATCTATTCACTATTCACTAACATGGTATATTTATTTATATAAGTCTCATTCATATATTACTTGTCATGTATTATAGTTAGATTATATATTATTCTTTTTATTTTTCTTTCTACACTTGTCTTATTTCATGCTTATATTATAGTTATTTTAATTTTCATTATTACCAATATGCTTTACAATAAAGTATATTTATTAATTGAATATTTTTACTTATTTTACTATTTTGTAATATTGTCTTTATAGTGAAAATGTCAAGCCTTGCCAAATTGGAATTTGTAGCTCTTAATATCACCGAAAAAAATTATTTGTTATGGATGTTAGATGCTGAAATATATCTAGCCGCTAAAGGGCTAGGTGAAACGATTAAGGAGGGTAATACGGCAACACCTCAAGATCAGGCTAAGGCCATGATATTCCTTCGCCATCACCTCCACGAAGGGCTAAAAAATGAGTATTTAATTGTTAAAGACCCATATGTTCTTTGGAATGGTCTAAAAGAAAGATATGACCATAAAAAAACTATTATACTCCCTAAAGCTCGTTATGATGGGTTGAATTTGAGGTTACAAGATTTTAAATCTATTAGTGAATATAATTCAGCTATGTTCAGAATAACTTCTCAATTAAAATTATATGGTGAGAAAATTACTGATGCAGAAATGTTGGAAAAGACGTACTCCACTTTTCATGCAAATAATATGGTCCTACAGACGAGAAAAAGGCTTTACAAAATATTCTGAATTAATATCTTGTTTTCTTGTTGCTGAGCAAAATAATGAGCTATTAATGAAAAATCATGAATCACGTCCTACTAGCTCTACTCCATTCCCTGAAGTGAATGTGACTTCTCATAATAATGAGAAAAAACTCAAAAACAAAGACCATTCCAGCAGTAGTGGTCAAGGTTGTGGTCGTGGCCAATGGTGTGGCCGTGGTCGTGGACGTGGTTTTGGTGGATATAGTAGGGGTCGTGGAGGTTATTTCAAGAGTCCACATTCTCACCAGAAGTGAGAACGTAAGGATGATAAGATTGAGAAAGAGAAAAATGAGACCACTATTTGTTATCGTTGTGGAGTAAAAGGTCATTGGTCTTGTGTGTGTCGGATGCCAAAACATCTTGTTGACCTTTATCAATAATCATTGAAAAAAAGGTTGAGACTAATCTTGTCTTTGAAGATGACGAAGGGGATTTTGACTTTGATTTTGGTGACACAACTCATTTAGATGTTGCCGATTTTCTCACAGCCACTGAAGGGAATAATTAAACTTTCCAATTTGTGTGTGTTTGGTTTAGAATAAAACTCTCGCATTTATTTATGTTAGTTGTGTGTTTTTTAGAATAAATTAATTTTTTTTCCTTATGGTTGTAATAAGACTTTTATATGCTTTTATTTTATTCATACATTATGACTTGTTTTAGTTTTATTTTATAATAATATGGTTATTGGCTATTTATCATCTTTAAATAATATGTTTAACTTATGACACTTTATTTTATTTTGAAGAATATGAATACTCTACAAGTTCAACTTGCAACATGTGGAGAATAATTATGTCTTATTGATAGTGCAACCACTCATACTATACTTAAGAATAAAAAATATTTTTATCACTTGTTGATGACAAAGGCTAATGTGAACACTATATCGGGTAGTACAAATATTATAGAAGGCTCCGGAAGAGCAAATATATTGTTGCCTTGGGGAACAAAAATTGAAATAGTTGATGCATTATACTCCCCATTGTCTCAAAGAAATTCATTAAGTTTTAAAGATATTCGTAGTAATAGCTATCATATAGAGACAATTTGTTAAGGAAATGATGAATTTTTTCACATCACAAGTATAATCCAAGGCACAAAACATATCTTGGAAAAATTATCTACATTCTCCACTGGTTTGTACTACACTAAAATCAATGCAATTGAAGCACATTCTATTGTAAACCAGAAGTTTACTAATAATTTTGTTGTTTGGCATGACCGATTAGGCCATCCCAGTTCAACAATGATGCAAAAAATCATTGAAAGTTCTTGTGGACATTCATTGAAGAGCTAGGAGATTCTTCATAAGGGTTTTCAATGTGTAGCTTGCTCAGAAGGCAAGTTGATAATTCGACCATCACCAACTAACATAAATTTTGAATCGATTAATTATCTAGAACGTATACATGGTGATATTTGTAAGCCCATACATCCCCCATGTGGACCATTTAGATATTTTATGGTGCTAATTGATGCATCAACTAGATGGTCACATGTATCTTTGTTATCAACTCGTAACCTTGCTTTTGCAAGATTACTTGCTCAATTGATTAAACTATGAGCACATTTTCCAGATAATGCTATTAAGACTATTTGTCTTGATAATGCTGGTGAATTCACGTCCCAAGCTTTCAATGACTATTGTATGTCTATTGGTATAAAAGTTGAACATCCTGTAGCACATGTTCATACACAAAATGGTATGGCCGAGTCATGAATCAAATGTTTGCAGTTAATTACTAGACCATTGTCAATGAAATCAAAACTCCTAGTTTCTGCTTGGGGGCATGCTGTATTACATGCAGCATCATTAATTCGAATAAGGCCAACAAGTTATCATAAAGTCTCCCCTTCACAATTGGTTTTTGGTCAGGAACCAAATATTTCCCATCTAAGAATTTTTGGATGTGCTGTATATGTTCCAATTGCTCCACCATAACGTACTAAGATGGGTCCTCAAAGAAGGTTAAGAATTTATGTTGGATACGAATCTCCATCAATAATTAAATATTTAGAGCCATTAACAGGGGATTTGTTCACGGCTCGTTTTGCAGATTGACATTTTAATGAGTCAATTTTCCCAACATTAGGGGGAGAAAATAAAAAGCTAATAAAAAAATAAGTTGGAATGAAAAGTCATTATCTCATCTTGATCCTCGTACTAAATAGTGTGAATTAAAAGTTCAAAAGATAATTCATTTACAAAACTTAGCAAATTACTTGCCAGATGTATTTTCTGACCTAAACACAGTGACCAAGTCACATATACCAACTGTAAGTGCTCCTATAAAGATTGATGTCCCAGAAGGACAACATGATGCTGCTAATGATTCTAAAGCACGCCAGAAGCGTGGAAGACCTATAGGTTCAAAAGATAAAAATCCTCGGAAAAGAAAAGGAGCAATGATTTGTAATGGCCAAATTGAGGATACAATAAGTTTTGAAGGATCTCCAGAAGACAATATAGACATGATACAAAAAGAAATTCAGGTATCTGATAATGAAGAGATTTCAATTATTTATATCATGTCAGGAATTAAATGGAATCGAAATGAAATCGACGTTGATGATGTTTTTGCATATAATATAGCACTTGATGCCATGGATAATGTAGAGGATCATGAACCAAGGTCCATGGATCAATGTAGACAAAGAAATGATTGGCCAAAATGGAAAGAAGCACTTAATGCAGAATTAAAATCTCTTGCAAAGAGAGAAGTATTTGGACCAGTAGTCCGCACACCTACAAGTGTGAAACCAGTGGTATATAAATGGGTTTTTGTGCGAAAGAGAAATGAAAATGGTGAAATTGTAAGATATAAAGCATGTTTAGTTGCACAAGGATTCTCACGAAGACCCGGTATTGATTATGAGGAGACATACTCTCCCGTGGTGGATGCAACTACTTTTAGATTCCTAATTAGTCTGGCAATAAGAGAAGGACTTGACTTATGTCTGATGGACGTAGTCACAACTTATTTGTATGGCCCACTAGATAATGATATCTATATGAAACTTCCAAAAGGTTTTAAATTGCCTGAAGCATTACAACCTAGTTCTCGAGAATACTACTCTATCAAATTGAATAGATCTCTTTATGGAATAAAACAATCTGGGCATATGTGGTATAATCGTCTTAGTGAATACTTATTGAAAGAAGGATATAAGAATGATCCTATTAGCCCACGCATTTTTATTAAGAAATTTAGATCTGGATTCGTTGTAATCGCAGTGTATGTTGATGATTTGAATATCATTGGAACTCCTAAAGAGATTTCAGTGACTGTGAATTGTTTAAATAAAGAGTTTGAAATGAAGGATCTTGGAAAAACAGAATTTTGTTTGAGGTTAAAAATTGAGCATTTAAAGAATGGTATACTGGTGTATCAATCAACATACATAGAAAAGGCCCTTAAAAGATTTTATATAAACAAAGCACATCCATTGAGCAACCCTATGTTTGTAAGATCACTTGATGTAAAGAAAGATCTCTTCCGCCCTTGGGAAAATGAGGAGCAGATTTTTGGTCCTGATGTACCATACTTTGGCGCAATAGGAGCATTAATGTACCTTGCAAGGCATACACGACCTGACATATCGATCTCAGTGAATTTATTAGCAAGGTTTAGTGCATGTCCGACTAGAAGGCATTGGAATGGGATCAAACATGTACTTCGTTACCTTCAAGGTACAAAAGATATGGTTTTATTTTTCTCTAATCTTTCAAAAGAAGATTTGATTGGTTATGCAGATGCAGGCTATTTATCAGACCCACATAATGCTCGTTCACATACCGGATATGTGTTTACATATGGTGGTACTGCTATTTGGGGTGGCGATCTATGAAACAAACTATTGCAGCTACTTCTTCAAATCATTATGAGATTTAAGCAATCCGTGAGGCAAGTCGTAAATGTGTATGGTTAAGGTCGGTAGTTCAACACATAAAAGTGGATTGTGGTTTATCTTATGGGAGAAAAGCACCAACAATTTCGTATGAAGATATTGCAGCTTGTATTGCACAACTCAAAGAAGGATACATCAAAGGCGATAGAACAAAGCACATTTCACCAAAATTCTTTTTTACTCATGATCTTCAAAAGACTGGAAACATAAAAGTGGTGTAAATTCATTCAAGTGAAAATTTAGCAGATTTATTTACTAAAGAGCTTCCAACTAAAATTTTTAGAAAATTAGTTCAAGATATTGGATTGCGTCATCTAAGAGATTTCCAGTGATATGGTGATGAGGGGGAGTAAAATGCGCGCTGCACTCTTTTTCCCTTAACCATGGTTTTTTCCCACTGGGTTTTCCTGGTAAGGTTTTTAATGAGGCAGCATTTCAAGCGCATTAATTTAGTTAATGGACATCTAAGGGGGAGTGTTATAATTCTTTCATAATGGTGGATGTCCACATTCCCCATGTGTCAATTCTCATCATAATTCTCACCATAAGTGTCCTATATAAATTCTCTTGTAACTTATGATTTTACTCCTGTTAAGTTCCTAGCTTTTGTTTTGAATGATGACAAACCATATTGAACTATTATATTGTATGCAAGTTTCTCTTTGCATGCGCAGGTAATAAAGAAAAAATTTCAATGATGACAAGATAAAGCTCGAGAAGCCAAATATTGAAGTTTGCATGAAGACAAAGCTCATAGAGACTAAATCTTAGGTCTTAGATGTAAAGTAAGTGGTATGAAGGTTTATAAATGCACTATAAAGGTTGAGATTATAGAGAAGCACTAATTATGGATGTCAAGGAACTGAAGTTACTTGGCATACATAATTATAAGTAAACTTGGCTGACTGGAACAGTCTGGGAACAGTGCTGAACCAGTCCTCTCGAGTTTACTTCATACATCGGTATTTTAGGAAAGTTTCTTTCCGCGCAAAATTGTTTTCAAAAATTATACGGATGCTTGGATTGGTATGCAAGGCAAATATTCTTAAGTATGACAAGTATGCTATATAATATTGTGCTGACTTCATTTGATTTCAAATAAAATCATTGAGAATATATTTCCGGAATTATATCCATAATTCCAAGGAATATATTCTCTTGTAATATTACATGACATACTAGCCAAAGGCTTACTTAAGGGTAGCTACTAGCATACAACCAAAATAACTTTTGCACAAACAATAAACTGAAGATTACGAATTGCAAAAGCCCTCTCTAAGTCTCAATCTCGCATAAACCTCATTACACATTAAGGTCTAAATATTCTCTCTTTTGTAAGCGTTTAGGCTAAGTGTTATTGAGAGACAAAGTGTTGTAATTTGAGCATTCTGTGAGTTCAGTTTGCTGGGGAAGTTAATCTGGGATCATCTTCATTAGAACCTTCATAGTTGAAGGTTGAGTCGAACTTCCATAGGTGGAAGTTAGGGAATCATATTGTGCATAGGTGCATAATTAATTGAGTTTAATTCTTTTGTTATGATGAGTTGATTAATAAAAGAGTGAATGAGTGGAAGACGTAGACTTATTAGAAGTCGAACCTCGTTAAATCTTGGTGTTGTTTATTTTATTGCTTTATTGTTTCCGCTATACACCAGACATGGTGATAGGTTCGGCCTCCGCCCTGGGTGTTGTATCACGATCCGTAAACTGTTCTTATAATTAATCGAAAAATTTACAACAATCAATTCACCCCCCTCTTAAGTGTCACTTGCACTTTAATTAGTATCAGAGCCTAACTTCTTGAAAGGGTAACACCTAGAGAAGGAAGAAAAGATGAATACTCAAGAGATGATGAATGAAAATTCTAGATCAAGGTTGCCCAAATTTAATGGAACAAACTATCCCTGGTGGAGGAATTGCATGCAAAACTTCGTCATTGGCACTGACTATGAGTTTTGGATGATAATATAAAATGGACAAAAGAAGGTGGCTAACAACGCTGATGGAATAGAGAAGAAGGAGAGTGAATACACTAGCACAGATCTTAAGACACTCGAGAAGAACGCAAAGGCTATGTCACTTCTTTAACAAGGTATTGCTGATAACGAGGTAAGCCGTATTTTACCATGTTCTACTGCAAATGAAATATGGGAAACTCTAGAGTTAGCCTATGAAGGCACTAGTGAAGTCAGGAGATCTAAGGTTGATATGCTTATGTCTAAATATGAAGCTTTTGATATGAATCGAGATGAAAATATAAAAGATATGTATACTCGTTTTATGTCAATTATTAATGAACTAAAATCTATTGGCAAAAGTTTCACTAGTGAAGATTTTGGTTAGGAAAGTTTTGAGAAGCTTGACAGGTAAATGGCTGCCTAAGGTAACTGCAATCCAAGAAGCCAAGGATCTAACCACTTTGACTGTAAAAAAACTTATTGGGTCATTAATGACTCATGAGATGTTAGTAAACACAAAGGAGGAAGGCACAACCAAAAGCCGAGGGCTGGCCTTGAAGGGAGAAGAAAATGAAGAAGATCTGGATGAAATAGGTGTCATGGAAAGAAGGTTTGAAAGAAGCCTCAGATCTCAATATAAGGGGAAATCCTGGAAGAACAAAGGCAACATTAAGAAGACCAGTACCAGCACTGGTTGCTTTAAATGTGGTGAAACTGGACATATGATCAAGGATTGTCCGGCATGGAAAACTGACAAGGGAGGACGAATGGAGAAAAAGATGACAAAGAGAGCCATGCTTGCTGCCTGGGAAGATTTTGACTTAGTTGGTGAAAGTGAGGAGGAAGAAGCCCTAGTTTTTGTGACTGCACTGTTGGGAGAAGTAGACCAGAGGCAGACCAGTTCAGGAAAGAAGGGACATATGTGTCTCATGGCTGGAAGCAGCTCCTCTGATGAAGAAAAGGTAACTATTTCTGATATGCAACAAGGAAATGCTTCTTATAAGGCTAACAAAAAGAAACTAAGAGAAGTAACTCGAAATCTAGACCTTAGTGAGTGCCGTTCTGCTGAGCTTGAACTTATTTGTACAGAACTGAAAGAAAAAAATTGCAGAGCTTGAAATAAGTATGGATCAGAAGAATATAGAACTTGAGATGAACCTCAATTAGTTTTTTCAAAAGCAGATTTTTATCAAAATAATGAAATAGGTTTTAGTAAGCTTAAGGAGGCAGAAGTTGAAGGTATAAATTTCGAAGTACTTAAACAGAAATCACTCACTCTAGAACATTCTCACTTGATTTTAGCTTATAATTATATGATTGATGAAGTGGAAGAATTGTTCAAAGAGCATGTGAAACTGAAAACTTCTCTTGCTAGCACAAGTAGCTCTAGTATTAAAGTCAATAACTTATGTTTGGAATATGAGGGTAAGATTCGTGATTTACAAGCTGAAATATCTGAGTTAAAGAAAGACATCTACCCTATTGTTGTTTCAGACAATTAAGGTATTGATATTGAATTCTTACAGTTAGAATATGAAACTAAAAGCTGTGATCTTCAAGCTAAAATATTCCAACTAAGGGAAGGCAAGAATACTCAGACCACTTCTGAACCAGATCCTGAATTGATTTCAAAACTTAAGGATGAGCTTCATAGGGCAAAGTTGGATCTTGCCATTACTGCAGAGTATAATGAAGCTTAGCTTAAGAAACTTGAGATCAAGGAACAGGATTTAAGTGACTGCCTAAGACATATGAACAGGTTGCTCGATGCTCAAAGTACTCTAAACATCCTAAACTCACAACCTGATAATCCTATGAGGTTTGGATTAGGGTATTCTGGAAGTAGTTCCCAACAACCCCAAAAGTTGGGGAGAGACGAGACTTGGATTTCTGAATTCAAGAGAGGTAAGTATGTTTTTGCAAAAGACATGCATGTATGCACCTACTGTGGTAAGAATGGACATGTTATTGAAACTTGTTGGACCAAGCAAAAACATGATAAGAAGAATCACTCTCATGTTTAAAAAACTCATAATCATCAGAGTCACACACATAATTTGTCTAAAAATGGAAAACATGATAAAAACAAGAAAGATAAATGTGAAACAAATCTGGGCTAGAAAGGACAGTATCAAACCAGTTCCCATTAACAAGGAACCTAAGAAAATCTGGGTTCCTAAAACTAAACCTTGATTTGTTTGTGCATGTTAGAGTGAAAGCAAAGCTATTTTGGTACTTGGAAAGTGGTTGCTCAAGACACATGTCAGGAGATAAAAGTCTATTTCTTTCACTCGTAGCCTATGAAGGAGGAAGTGTCACCTTTGGAGATAATAGTAAAGGTTTGATCAAGGGCATAGATAAGATTGGTAAGACACTTTCTCAAGCAATTGATAATGTATATTTTGTTGAAGATCTTAAACATAACCTCTTGAGCATATCTCAGCTATGTGACAAAGGAAACCATGTCGAATTTGAAACAAATCTTTGTCACATAGTTAACACTGAAACAAAGGAACTGGTCTGTAAGGGGTTCTGACACAATAATGTTTACATAACATTTTTGAGTCAGATTCCCAAGACCAGTGTCACTTGTCTCAATGTTATAGAGGATGACCATTGGCTGTGGCACAAGAGACTTGGACATGTAAGTTTTTCTTTGCTAAATAAACTGCTATCTCAGGACTTAATTACAAGTGTACCTAACAATAAGTTTGTTGCAGAACATATTTGTCATGAATGTGCCAAATGTAAGCATGTCAAGTCCTCTTTTTAGCCAATGAAGTTTGTAAGCACTACTATACCATTCAAAATTGTGCACATGGACTTGTGTGGGCCCATGCGTATACAAGGTCGAAATGGTCATAGTTATGTGTTTGTGTTAGTTGATGATTACTCTCGTTATAATTGGACAATAATTCTAAAATTTAAAAATGAAACTTTCGAAGAATTAAAAATCTTGATAAAACAGGTCCAAAACAAGATTAATCATCAACTGGTCTCTATCCGGTCTGATCATGGGTCTGAATTTGAAAATGTCAGCTTCATTACCTACTGTAATGATCATGGTGGATCTCGCAATTTCTCAGCCCCCAGAACTCCACAACAAAATGGAGTGGTTCAAAGGAAAAATCGCACTCTAGAAGAAATGGCGAGAACAATGCTTCTAGAGAGTGGCCTACCTCGAAACTTCTGGACTGAAGTTGTGAGTACTGCTTGCTACATTTTAAATAGGGTAATGATGAGACCTTTACTAAAGAAAACACCTTTATGAGCTCCTTAGGGGAAGAAAACCAAACATTGCACACTTACGTGTTTTTGGGTGCAAATGCTTTGTACACAATAATGGTAAATCAAGTTTGGACAAATTTGATCCTGGAAGTGATGAGGTTGTTTTCATTAGATACTCTTCACATAGCAAGGCATACAAAGTTTTCTTGAAGAGAGTATCCATGTTCTATATAATGAAACTAACATGTTTAGCAAGCATGTGCAGGTTGATGATGATGAATTCGAAATTGGCATGCTAAACTTTACAGGAGCTAAAGAAGTAGAAGGTGCTGAACCAGACTCACCACACAACTCTCTTAGAGAGGAAGAGTTGTGTGGTGAGTCTGGTCAAGCACAAACTCAAGAAGCTCATGAAATAAGAGAAGGAAAAAGTGACTCAGAGACTCAACCACATGAATACAATGCAACTGAGAACACTATAGAACCAGATTCACCTGTTCAAAGCAACAATGAAATAGGGGGAACCAGTACAGGAACCAGTTCAACATTAGAAGGCACCAATGTAAATCTTGATATGAACAGATCCTTCAAGTACCAGTATGCTCATCCCTCTGATCTTATCATTAGTGATATTAACAAAGGGGTGTAAACAAGGAATTTTACTCTACAAAATATTTGTGCTTTCTATTCCTTTCTTTCAAATGTTGAACCAACTGATTATAAGACTGCTTTAATGGATCCATATTGGGTTCTGGCCATGCAAGATGAACTCAATCAGTTAGTGAGAAATCAAGTATGGCATCTTGAACCCAGGAAGGAAAACATGTCTGTTATTGGAACTAAATGGGCGTTCAGGAACAAACTAGACAATGCAGGTATTATAGTCAGGAACAAGGCTAGGCTAGTGGTCCAAGGGTTTAATCAACAGGAAGGAATTGATTATGATGAAACCTTTGCTCCAGTAGCCAGGCTTGAGGCAATCAGGATTTTAATTGCTTTTGAAGCTCATATGAACTTCAAACTCTTTCAAAGGGATGTTAAGACAACCTTTCTTAATGGTTATCTAAAAGAAGAAGTATATGTGACACAGCTCCCTGGATTTGTCGATATTGACTTGCCAAACCATGTTTTTAAACTTGACAAAGCTCTTTATGGTTTCAAACAAGCTCCTAGAGCTTGGTATGAGAGGCTTTCCAGTTCTCTTTTAGAAAATGGGGATTTAAGAGAGGTTCAGTTGACAAGACACTATTCTTAAAGGAAAAGGGAACTGATTTGCTAGTGGTCCAGATATATGTAGATGATATTTTGTTTGGAGCTACTAATCCTGATTTGTGTAATGAGTTTGCATATTTGATGAAAAGTGAATTTGAAATGAGTATGATGGGAGAACTTGGATTCTTTCTAGGACTTCAAATCAAGAAAACAAAGGGTGGAATTATGATTCATCAGCAAAAGTACCTCAAGGAGTTGCTGAAAAGATATGGCTCGCAAGACAGCAAATCCTATAAACCACCCATTCCAACTTCTACAAAATTGAGCCTTGATGAGAAGGGAAAGGGTGTTGAGGGTAAGTTGTATGGAGGTATGATTGGCTCATTGCTCTATTTAACAGCCAGTAGGCCAGATATAGTGTTTTCAGTAGGGTTGTGTGCAAGATTTCAAAGCAACCCTAAAGAATCTCACCTAAAGGCCGTTAAGAGAATTTTAAGATGTCTCAATGGTACTGATGATCTGTGTTTATGGTATCCAAAAGGTAGAAGTATGAATCTTATAGGATACACAGATGCTGACTTTGCTGATTTTATTGTGGATAGGAAGAGTACTTCTGGAATGGCTCACTTCTTAGGTTCATGCCTTATGTCATGGGGATCTAAGAAACAAAACTCTATGGCCTTATCCATAGAGTCTGAGTACATTGCAGCTGCTTTATGTTGTGCTTAGCTCTTGTGGATAAAGTCACAACTAGAGGATTTTGGGATCTGTTTCAGAAGTGTTCCCATTTTATGTGATAACACAAGTGCAATCAATATTTCGAAAAATCTTGTCCAACATTCTAAAACCAAGCATATTGAGATTAGGCATCATTTTCTAAGGGATAATGTTGAAAAAGGTAATGTAGAATTGGAGTTTTGCAGGTCAGAAGATCAACTAGCTGACATTTTTACTAAACCTTTGAGCAGAGAAATGTTCATCAAGCTTCGTACCTTGTTGGGTATAATTAAAATTAGATAATGAGCTCTTAAGTATTGAATTGTCCCTTTGGCTAGTCAAATGATGTCAATATGTATATACTGTTTTTTTTTTTTTTTTTATGCTTTTTAGGTCTCATAAAGTTCTTATGCGATGCTGAGATGATCAATTTAGTACTCAAGTACCTTAGCATAATCTTGTAAAGAGTAAGTTGGCACAGACCAGTTGCAGACCATTAGGGAACCAGATTCATGAGGCGGTTATTTTAGTCAGTCAGTTTATTTTCAAAAATTCAAATTTTTGGAAATAAATGTAATGTCAGTTATATTTATGGTAACTGCCTTTTTGATTGAACGGGCAAATATCTTTCAGATATTCTGAAGATAACCATTTTTGATTCAAATCTTTTATAAATATATGCTTCTGATCATATTTTCTTTCTTCATTTCATTTCCTTAATTTTCTTTTCTTCTATATATTCTCTCGATTATATTTCTCTCACACAAAACCTAATTCGTCTAAATTCTTCTTCTTTCTTTCACTCACATTTTTCAAAGTTTTTTTTGCTCAAAGTAGAGGAAATACTCAGTCTCATCATGTTGAAAAGAAGAAGCACACGATTGGTTGAGAAGGAAGTTAGTGAATCTTCTGAAATTGAAACGAAGAAAACAAAGAAGATGGTTGACAAGGTAATTGAGTCTGTGATAGAAGATGTGATGGAGGAGGAAGTTGATGTAGAGGAAGAACTTCCGTTAATTAGAAAGAACGACAAGTCTGAAACTTCAAAAGCCCTTACTATAAGATATGCCACACCAAAATCCACCACAAAAACAACCGCAAAGGCGGTTACACTAAAATTAACCGCCAACACCACCAAATCTTCTACACCAACATCCACAAAATCAACCACTTCCAAAAAGCCACCCACACTGAGATCCAAAGAATCAACTCCTGTACCAATAGATACCTCAACATCCAAAGAGCCTGGGATTGTTGATAAATCTGAACATGAGAAGGAATCTAAGTTCGAATCAAAGTCGGATGAAGAAGAAGTTGAGGAAGAAGAAGATGAATTAGAAGAAAGGGAAATTGAACCAATAGAGGATGTTGTTGCAGAAGAAGTGAAGGAAAAGAAAGTCAGCACACACAAACTATCATATATGGTTAAGAAAATTGAGAAGAAGGCCACTAAACCACCAATCACGAAATCCAAACCACCCACACCTAAAACCACTCCCAAACCAGTTGAGAAATCAATGAACAAGGAAGTTACCGAAGATGAAGAGAAAGTTGAAATAACTAATGAGAAAGATAACACAAAGAAAATAGCAAGCAAGGTTTTCGTGTGAAAACGGTTTCTAGAAAGGGTGTTGAGGCGTCCAAGGGGAAGGCTATCATGAGAGAAGCACAACCAGACCAGCTCATAATAGGGAAAAAGAGAAAGCAATCTGATGTTGTGATCTCTTCAAGCATTAAATCTAAGAAAAGTAAGTCTACTAACCCTCAACCTCTATATAATCTGAAAGATAGACAAATTCTGGTAGAATTTTCTGTTACAAAAAGTTGGGTTGCACAAAAATTCTTGATTGAGGTTAAGGAGGCTTTAGATTTTCAGAAATGGTATGTGTTGTTTGCAAAAGATTTAGATGTTTTCATGCCACTAGTTGAAGAATTTTACTCACACCTGCATACTAAAGATGATGGATCTTATTTCTCCTTTGTTAAAGATACTCCTATAAATTTGTCTGAAAAGAAATTGGCTGAGATTCTCAAAGTTCCAACAAAGAGACTTGATGTTTACTCCAGAGAAAATTGGCCTTCTGTAAATGGAGTCACAGCAGAACAGATCTAGACCAGACTCTTTACTGGTCCACCTGTGAGCAAGCAGGGGTACACCATTGGCCAATTAAAGGAGCCAATCATGAGGATATTCCATACTATAGCCTCAAAGATTGTGTGTCCTAGAGCACAAGGCCGCATGAGTGTATGGTTAATGGATAGTGTTCATTTACTGCCTCATTGACCACATTCCTATCAACCTCCCTACTATGATGTTGGGTCATATGATCTACTGTGTGGAAAAACCTAATCATGCTCTGCCCTATGGATAATGGCTGACCTTAGTATTTGGGCACCGGAAGATATGGTGGGAGATTATGGCACCATGTCACATCTCACCAATCAGGTAATAGGTCAAAAGGGCATGACATATGTTGGTGGTGTGTTAAAGATGAAGCATAAGGGGAAGAGTGATGATGCTAGTCTTGCTGGGACCAGTACAGAAACAGTTCAGGCAACCTATGCCTTGGTAAAGCAGTTGAGTGACCAGAATCAACTCATACAAAATATGGTCAATAGTGTCACTACACTATGTTCTGCACTTCAGGAATCCTACAGAAGAATTGAGGTTCGTCTTGATAAAGCTGGTATAATTGGTGGTGAGGATTCGGAAGACAAAGAAGAGACATCAGAAGCTGCAGGTGATGCTGATGATGAGTATGTTGAATTGGTCTCTGAGAAAGATGAGGAAGAGGATGATGAAGAACATGATGCAAGTGCTTCAGAGGAAGAAGAAGATGATGAGACTGAACAAGACTCTGGAGCTGATTGATTTCCTTTATTTCCTCTTATTTTATCCTATTGCTGCTAACCCCTCCTTTTATTGAACTCTTATTTTGGTTTCCCCCTTCCATTTTCAAAAGATATTTTCATTCTGTAATTTGGTTTATTGGAGGTCTGTAATAACTTTCAAGACAAGTAGGTTTGGCACTTTGACGGGAACAATTGGTAGAATCATCATCTCTATAATGCTGTTAGAGCTACCTATATTAGCTAAACTTTATATAATTAGTAGTTTGACTACTGATTGTGTTTAGTTATTTGTTTAAAAGCTTTTATGCATTGCCTGTTTTGATGATGCCAAAAGGGGGAAGCAGGTGTGAAGTTCTACCTACTTCAGTTCTACCTAATTCAGGGGGAAGCAAGTCTAATGAATATTACTAATCTGTGTGTTGTAGCAACTGGAAGCAACATTGATAGTCTTGCTAGTGGTGACAGACCTACATGGTCTGGAAGTAAATGTATTCAAAGCATTTTACTTTTTATCATCCCAACGGCTTGTTTGCTTGAAAACAAGTCAAATGAACTTACTGATGTTCTTATTGCGAAAACATGTTGAAGTCTAAGAGCTCTGAGTCTAATTAGTATTTTCCGAAGGTACTTAGAAAACTCTTTCTTAAACTATTGTCAGTTAGTTGTGAACTGGTTTACTTATAAATGATGCTTAATCTACAGGAACAGTATGAGACCAGTCCATTGAATTCTAAGGAATTCAAAATTTTTGAAAAGTTTCAAATATTAAATGATATTATTTACAGGGGGAACTTCATGGTTTGTCATCATCAAAAAGGGGGAATTTGTTGAGTTCCTAGCTTTTGTTTTGAATGATCACAAACCACATTAAACTATTATATTGTATGCAATTTTCTGTTTGCATGTGCATGTACTAAAGAAACAAGTTCAATGATGACAAGATAAAGCTCGAGAAGCCAAATCTTGAAGTTTGCATGAAGACCAAGCTCATAGAGTCTAACTCTTAGGTCTTAGATGCAATGTAAGTGGTATGAAGGTTTTTTGATGCACTATAAAGGTTGAGATTATAGAGATGCACTAATTATGGATGACAAAGAACTGAAGTTACTTGGCATACATAATCATAAGTAAACTTTTTTGACTGGAACAATGCTGAACCAGTCCTCTCGAGTTTACTTCATACATTTGTATTTTATGAAAGTTTCTTTCCCCGCAAAATTGTTTTCAAAATTAATTATACGAATGCTTGGATTGGTATGCAAGGCAAATATTCTTAAGTATGGCAAGTATGGTATATAATATTGTGCTGATTCTATTTGATTTCAAATAAAATTAGTGAGAATGTTATAATTCCGGGAAAATATTCTCTTGCAATATTACATGACATAGTAGCCAAAGGCATATTTAAGAATATCTCCTAGCATACAACCAGAATAACTTTTGCACAAACAAAAAACTAAAGATTACGAATTGCAAAAGCTCTTTGTAAGTCTCAATCTCGCATTAACCTCATAACCACATTAAGGTCTTAATATTCTCTCTTTTGTAAGCCTTTAGGCTAAGTGTTATTGAGAGACAAAGTGTTGTAATTTGAGCATTCTGTGAGTTCAGTTTGCTGGGGAAGTTGATCTGGAATCATCTTAATTAGAACCTTTATAGTTGAAGGTTGAGTCGAACTTCCATAGGTGGAAGTTGGGGAATCATATTGTGCATAGGTGCATAATTGATTGACTATAATTCTTTTGTTATTCTGGTTTGATTAATAAATGAGTGAGTGAGTGGAGGACGTAGACTTATTAGAAGTTGAAACTCGTTAAATCTTGGTGTTGTTTATTTTATTGCTTTATTTTTTCCGCTGCTTGAGAACTGGTTCTAAACTGTTCTTAGAATTAATCAAAAATTTTACAACAATCTTACAACACTCAATTCACCCCCCCCCTCTTGAGTGTCACTTGCACTTTCAACTCCTCCATGTAACTCCCTTCATTATGACCTTTCAATGTTCTTAAGGAATTACAAGGCAGTCATGTGTATAAATATAGGGCTCCTAGTGTGGAGTAGACACACTTGAATATTACAAATGTTATACTCTCTTAAGTATCTATACTCTCACTTTCTATATTTCATAACAGCCTTAAACTTTTTATTCTTTTTTCAAACATAACCTTAGTAAAAAAAAAATTTAACCTCATTCTAATTACATGAGCTTACGTATAGTGAAATAACCTCTCGATCTAATCATCTTGAAACCACCTCCTACCCCCTCAAACCACTCACACACCACTCAAACCATCTAGTTGTCTCCGAAAACACCTTCCTAACTACTCGAAACCACCTATCACTCCTTGACACCACATCTCACTCCCTGAAAACCACCATGGGGGGTGTCTGGGTTATTTGGGTGGTTGGAGAGGTAGTTTCGGGGGTGTGTGGATAGTTTTAGGGGATGGGAGGTGGTTGTGGGGGGGCCAGGAAGGTTGTTTTGGGGTGGATGTGTGTGTGTGGTTGTGGGGGGGGGGGGGGGGGGGGGGTTCACGCAAAGACATATATTTTATTCATGAAACCATTTCCAATATTCATAGAACAAAAAAAACTAACTAAACAAGATGGCTAACATTCTTCCACTCATGTGGGTACCACATACACCTACACAAGGGCGGAACCAGAAAAATAGTTTAGAGGAGGCCATAACAATTTTTTTTTTGGAGGGGGGCGATGGCATAATTTAAATAAAATAGCATTTTTAACTAATTTTAAAAAAAAAATCAAAGGGTTGTGGCCCTTACCTGCCCCCCTTAATTCCGCCTTTTGCTCCTATATGAACTTGATCAATGACCCTCGATGATTCTTCTTTACTGACACACTGAGGATGAAGTCCATTGTAGTGTCTTTTATACAACTCTCCTCCTCGCATTTTGTATTGAGAAGATCCTATAGGTTTTGATGTAAATAATAATGGCAGAAACACATCAAAATGGATCACACAAGTAATATTCATCTCTTTCTATGGAAATATTCATTTTTATCAAATGTATATTCATGGTATCTGAGTTATATTTTACATAGGAATAGGACTTGGAATTTGTGAATTTAGTTTGGGAATATTATAATTAGCGTGAGTATGTATCATAGTTTTTATTGACATTATGAAAATGAAGAAGAAAAACAATTATAGAGATAATATGAAATAGCATCAAAAAAAATAGAGATAATATGAAATATTTATTATATAATATTCAATATATAATAACTAATATTCATTACCTAACTTGTAGTTTTTATTTTTGTATTACTCTTCTTCTTTGCATTTGATAATGATTTATTTGATGAACGCCATTGCATGTGGATCATAATGCTAAAAAATAAAATAGTATATAGTTATTTTGGGTGTAAATGTAATATTCAATTGATGTCTACTACATATCCAAGAAAGCAATATTATATATTACCTGAATTGATATTTGAGCCTTTTTCTTTGTTTCATTAACATAAACACCAACTCTCTTTTTCCAAGATTTTTCATGGTTTATTGCCTTTTCAAGTGCTCCCTTTGGCCTTATATATATTATATTTCTTCTTTTCTATAGGTAGTCCTGCAATTATATTTTTCATTAGACATCACAATGTATTTTACACATTACCTTGATTGAACGATAACATCGAAAATATATTATTCATTATTACCTTTATTGATAGTTCAAAGATATCAATGATATCTTTCTCCAATTTTTTTTATCAAAATCTATAGCTCCTCTCATGCTTTCAATTCTTTCCTTTAGCAACTTTAAATCATCATCAATCTCATATCTAAATATCAGTATACGTTGTGTTGATGTAATCAAGTAGACAAGGAATCTGAATGTCTGAGCTCTCCAAACAGAAGCTTGAATAATTTTGTCCAAGTCACAATTATGTTCTTCAACATTGGAACTGATTACTGTCTTGCACCATCTCTTCAATATGTGGAGGAATTTTCTTGACATTGTGTACATGGTAAATACGAAGTGCGTGAAAACAAAGAATTCCTGTTACATTTCACATAACCGAGATTAATATTTATTATGTAATTCTTAATATTTATGATATAAAAACTTAATATTAATAATAAGACAACATAATATTCAACTTACCTATTTCTATTAAGGATTTGCATGTAAATTTAATTTCACCTGTAGATTTGTCAAAGCCAACTTGGTGTTTGATGTGATCCACATTTGGCCTCCAAACATAATAGTAAAGAAGTGGATATCATCTTTACTCATCTCATTGTTACATGTTGTTCCCTTGACAAAATCTTCTTCAAAAGCTTTGTATAATTCACGTGTGTATAACTCACGAGCATGTTCTAGTATTATGATATTTACATAAGCCAAATGCCTATTTCCTCGATCTTATGCATCTAAAGTCTTCAACACTTTCCTTACTTCTCCATTAAGAAATTACATCAAGAAAGGTGCTACAAAAGTCACACAATCCTTGAGTCTTTGTTAGTCTTTTTGAAACAGACTTATTAGTTGATTCACTTCTTTGTGAAGGTAGTATTTCACCAGAAAAATAATCTTTTGTAAAAGCTAGACACCACTTGTTCCTCGTCTTATGTAGATCATTCAACCGATCATTGTCGGCACGGTCGTATTCAACAAGTATTTTGTTTTTAAAGTAAAAAATAATGAATATCATTGTTCTCCTAATGAATATTACATTTAATATACTAAATATTACTCAAGCTTTATTAAATATTACATTTTATATTATTTTAATTATGAAATGGATACTCCCTCAGTTCCCTATTTTTCTTAACATATGCTTTTTGGGATGTTCCATATTTTTCTTTACCAAACAACTTTATTAGGTTTATAATATTTTTTTTATTAAGATGGATCCCACACATCACCCACTATTAGCTACAAGTTGTTTCTCTTTCATCAATCATTACCCCAATTTGATCCCACTACTATTATTATATCATATACCATAATGAAGAGGTGAATAGTGACGGACAAGGAAAATAGGGAACAGAGGGAGTATTAAAAATGAATAAAATGAATATTACATATGAATAAAATGAATATTGAGCTAGATTAAGAAAATACCTGGCCAATAGTGGTTAAATTCATCTACAATTTCACAATACTTGAGCAAGTAATTGAAAAGGTCATTGAAACCTTCATAAGCTCAGAGGTGAGGTTATGTTGTTGAGTGAGTTTTTTCCAATATGCCATGTACATAGCCTATGGTATATTTTTGGAGTGAATACTATCGAGATAGCAGCATCCATTGCAGAAGATTGATCTGTCACAATTATTGTTGGTTGCTTTCCACCTTTTGAACTTGGAAATGATTCAAACAACCAAATGAGGTTTTCTATCTTTTCATTGAAGAGAAAACCTATACCAAACATGACATTGGCATGATGATTTTTACTACAACAAATGGCGCACATATCATGTCGCACTTATTAGTTTTATATGTAGTGTCAAACACTATAAGATCTCCAAAAGCTTCATAGCCTCATTTCATTTTTCCAATTCTCCAAAAAAAGCTTATTAATGTGTCATCATCAGCAAGTTCAAACTCATAAAAGAAGGCTTTCTCTTTATCTTGCTTGCAGAGTATAACATTCATGATACCATTAATAATATTCATTTTTTATAATATAATATAAAGTTTCTAGTTCATTATATTCATAACTGGATAATATATTTATTTAATATAACGTATATGTGTAATATGCATAATATTCATTTATGGTATGCATAATAATCATTTTAATACGGATAGTATTCAAGAACACATTAACTTAGTGTAAAGTATTTGATTAATTTCTTGCAATCACTTCCATCAAGATGATCTATCTTTTCTGCTGCTAATTTATTATACACATCTCTTGGAGTGAATCCTATCATTGGAGAACCTCCAACCTCTTTTTTCATTATTCTTATTGCATCTGAAACATGAACTCCACTTGCTTTCAATGTGTTGATGAATTTGAGCTGCTCATCTGTTACTTTTTCTCTAAGATCTTAGAAGATGTCTTTTTTCAATTGGAATCATAACATGGTTGTGTTCCATGTTATGTCACACTCAAGTCCAATCACCGTCTTTTTCAATGTGAAATTGAACGAATGCTCCACAATTTGCTCTGGTATTCAACTTATCATAAGTTCTTGGTCTCTTGTGTGTATCATCTTTTGTTCCAGCATTTGAGCAGACATATCTTCTCATTTTCCAGGTTCCATCTTTTCGAGCCCTTGTTTTATCTTTTCTGATCCTAAATCCTTTTCTGAATGCATATTTATGGTACAAATCAAAACCTTATTTGTCATTTTTTACTATCATGCTGAGTAATTCTAAATTTTTGAGCTTCCTTAACTATCATTTGAAATTGTTTACCTACAAAGTTAATATTTATGAATTGATAAGGTAATATTCATATTTGTAAATTTAATATACAAAATGTTAATAACTAACATATATATGAACAATGAATATTATGTATAAAATTTTGAGTATTACAGGAACATTCATGTATGGATCATAAGCGAATTTTTGAGATAAGTTATGATTCAATATTCAAAAATTAGGTTAAATGAATACAATGAATATTACAGCAATATTCATCGACTGAATACTAAAATATGCATAATTAAGAACATTACAATGTCAATTATGAATATGAATAATAATAATAATAAAGGTAATCTATAATTTCAGTAATCATCATGGCGTAACATTCACAATGATTTAATAATTCAAACCTGTTTTTGCGTCATAATCGTTTATAATATGCATATTTGATATTTCTATCTATTTCTTCAATTGTTGTATAATTTGTTGTTGAATCTTCCATTATTGTAGTTTTTTAGAGTGAAAAATTGGCTGTTGGAGGAGAGAAAAATTAAAACATAATTAAGAGAGAAAATTACAGGAAAAAATGGCAAAAATTATGAACAAAAAAGAAAAAAAGTGGGTATGTATGGGTAGGTTTGTAAAACACATCTTTTTGGAGGGAAAGTATATTTGGTAATTGTACTCATGGGAGTATGGTATAAGAATTGCCATAAGACCACCACCCTGTTGTTGTTGGGCTTGCCCCAAATAACATAACCCACCCACACATTGCTCATACATGTGCTATGGCTTGTGGGGATACATTACACTTTTAGAACAAAAAAAAAATTCATTTCCCTCTCAAAAAAAGAAGAGAGAGAAACTCTCAACAATGTAGAGAGAGACAGCACCATTTTCATGTCTTCAAACTTCGAAATATAGTGAGCATTAACCTTCTAATCTTCAACACAACAGTAATCAACGTTCTTCAAACTTCTTCTTTCTAATTTTGGTTAGTTATCTTTCGTGATAAGTGTATTTTATGTTTGATTTTTGCCCCCGTTTCATACTGGTTTCGTCTCTAACAAAGCTCTTTTGAGCTTATTCTACTAACTTTGGTTGCTTTTAGTGTTTTGGTCATTGGTTTGTTTTGTTTTGCAGGAATTGGTATGATTGTATTGGTTTTCATGTTATTTTGGACACTTGGCGAGTTAGTAGGAGTTAAGGAGGATTGGGCTTGTTTGAAGATGCTCAGAAGACTTTTGGAAGGCCCAAATATGCTAATTATGGAGCGGGAGTTGAAATTAGAAGCGAAAGAAAGAGTCCACCAGTCCACCCGATAAGACCGAGCAGGCTGCCCGACGGAGAAGCATATCGCTCGGTACCATCAGGCGATATGCAATTTTGTATTTTCTTGATTTTTTTTCCAGTTATTTTAGGATTCATATATATAGCCTTCGTTTTTATGAGATGTGTAGTTTTTTTGTACGGAAAAATATTACGAATAGCTCTTAGGTTTTAGTCTCAAGAATACTTTCAACTTTTGTTCATTCATTCGTTTAATCAATATAATTTTAGGTTTTCTTTCAATTCTCTTTATTGTTATTAGTTTCAAGTCATGTTTTAGTTATTGTTTTAACTGTAATTGCTATTAGTAGTTTAATTAATTTGATCATGTTTGTAAGTTCACTTTTTAATATTAATTTGATCATTATGAATTTTAATATGAGTGAGTAATTGGTTAGGGATATGGGATCCATGAGCCATCCCAATGTATTTTGATTGATGATTGATTGGTGTAATTTATGTTGTTTCTGAATTCCTATTATCAATTTATAATGCTCGCAATTGAATACTTGCCAGGTTTGATTGTTAGTCTGATAATTCTTGAATTTGATACCGAGAGGTAAGATTACTACAATTAGATCATAGGGATAATAGGAAAATTGACTTAAAGTGAGCGAGATCCATTAAAGGAGTTTTGAAGGAGTCTAGATTCGAGAGAATTTGTGTACCTTAATTTAGAGCACCATTTATTTGTTAATCGATTGTTGATCAATTCATTGTTGGTTTATGATGAACCGAAGCCCTAGGTTTAATTAATTTGATATATTTTCGTGTTTAATTCTTGCTTTAGTGTCCTTAGTTGATTTCAATCTGAAAGGCCCTTTACAACAGAATAGCTTTTTAGAATTTGTAGAAACTCGTTGCTTCCCTATGGATTCGATCCCCACTTCCCTAGCTGTATCAGTTGGAGTTGTAGGTTTATTTTTTATAAATACTCGAATAGCCTTGTCAAATTTTGGCATCGTTGCTGGGGAGGTAATTGTTTTTATTTCTGCTAATCTGGTTATTTTTTTTATTTTTGTTACTTTTTCGTCTCAAAGAACTAACCGTTCTTTGGGACAGTTACTTACGATTATATGTAGTTTCGATGCTTGTGTAGGTTTTCGGTTTGCATGCCGGTTTGGATTGATCCTGACCCGGAAAGATCATTTCATTAGCACAATTGCAGAAGGAGGTGGAGATTAAGGTGGACCTTTCTTTCCGAACGGGGACTTTAACTAATATGTCATGACTTTTGTCTGGAATGGATATTACTGACGAAGTAGAGATGTCGAGTTCTGAAAATAATTAAAAAAACGTACCGCCGCTGCCTCCGCCACCACCAACATTCTCATTGATGGATTATTCTTAATCGAGTTCAGCAACGGTAGGAGGTGGTTATCGGGTTCCTGATACAGAGGCTCTTAACTTTGAATTGAAGCCAACTTTGGTGAATATGGTGGAGTGGAATCAGTTTGCAAGAACATTTGTGGAGGATCCGAATTTGCACTTGAATAATTTCCTTCATATTGCAACACAATCAAGCAGCATGGGGTTACTCAAAATTACATTAGAAGGATGATGTTCCCATTTTCATTGAAGGATAAAGCTCGTACTTGGTTGAACAGTCTCAACATGGGCAACATCAACAGTTGGGATGAGTTAGCTCTTGTATTTCAGAGGAAGTACTATCCTCTAGAGCGAAATGCAACCCTTTGGAGCAAAATCACAAATTTCAACCAAGAGACAGATGAGACACTATTTCCACTACTACAGGAATGGACTATTGCGACGCACAAAATTAGGTTCCTGCGACGCAAAAAAGCACTGGAAGATCCTTTACCGACGCTTGCTAAAGTGCCGCACAAGTGGATGCCGCAAGGACCTGCAGCGGTGCAATTTGACAACGTTGGTACAGCATACTAAAAGCGCCGCGACTTTCACCTGATGCTTTAGCATCTTTTAGAGGCACTTCTTAGAGGCACTTATAAGCGCCACCATAGTATAGTAGGTTCATAGCTTATTAGCCTAATGCGATACTTGAAAGCANATCGTACCCTCTCCCCTTTCAAGTTGCATTTGTGATCTCTCCATTTGAGATGTGTATAAGAGACCACTATTACACAATCTATAAAGGCGCTATTAAGCGTCGCAAGAGGCAAGGTGCCGCACTTTTTGACCCCATATATCCATCGCACTTTTAGCGTCGCAATTGAGCATATGTCATTTCAACTTGTTATTTTTCTATTAAGAAATGTAACAGCAGCAGAATTTGTATAGAGAAGGATTCAACACACCAAAAAGAAACTAAAAATCAAACTCAATAAATTGTTATGAATAACAAACATTGAAATATTTTCAAGTACCTAAAACCATTCCAAAAAACTACTGCTTAAATCTATACATTAAAACATTATTCATGCCACATAAATCAGTCCATGTAGAAGTTCAATGATACTTTGAATGACGCCCATATGTGATTATGAATTTGCCTCCGTGAGATATCTTTTGAGTTGCAAGCATAACCTATATCAATTGAAAATTTCCATTGTTAGGCCTACATAAATGACATAAAACAAAGGTATCAAATTTATTTGCAACATCAATCTAAACTTTGGCCAAGAGCATAAAAATCAAACTTAAAACCATGGATCAGAAAGTACTTTTCCCAAAACATCAGATAATTAGTCACAAATTTGTTTGTTTGACAATCAACACAAAGTAATAAATTATGAATTTTCAATAGAAATTTCGGCAGAGTCTCCTTTGTAAATTGGATGAACCATCCCAAAATGGGACTATTTATAGCCTGTAACCTGTTTCAAACATATCCAAGAACGAACCAACAATCCAATCATGAATCTAGGGAATCACCCAAACAACCATTGTTTTTCCGGTATCCACAATTATAAGGAATCAAGTAACAAAGAACAAATCAATTAGAACTGATACACAGTTGCTTGTGTCAAGTCAAGCCAAAAAATTCAAATACCACCATTATTTTCAGAGAGGAAGCAACAGTTCATCTCATAACCACAACCAAATAAATTGATACGAGAAGTATATAAGAGGAATTGTATTTACCTAGTTAGGATCAGAATTTTCATGCTCTTCCTCCGATTCGAACTCATGAGAATCAGATGTGCTAACATCGATTTCAGATTCTAGTTCATCTGAGAAGGTAATGTTATGATCTTCCAGCTTTCTCTTCACTTTAATAATAGTTTTGCCTTGCCTTCTCACAAGATTTGTCAATCTTTCGACCTTCCCCTTTAATTGGCGAAAATAATGCATAAATGCTACTTCATCCTCTGTGGACATGTTTAGATTAGTGCATGACTGGGGTATAGAAGGCTCTCCTACGTCTGATGGCTTAACACCTAATCCTAAACCACGAACACGGCCAAATTGATCTTTTCCCAACACTTGTGAAACTGGATCATCATCTAAGTTTTCTTTGTCCCCTTGCTCTGTTATAATTTTCTTGATCTGATTCTACAAAGCATAAACAATTATGTGATTAGCAATTGCAAAATGGAACATAAATTTTGAAAATAAGAAATTCAGAAGAAAAAAAATAGACCGTTATATCTGCTTCTGATTCATGTTTGTGGCATTCTATATAAGTTTGAGTTCGTGATAGGCTCTTGTTCAATCTTTTTTTCTAAGCATTCAAAAAAATACAAATCACAAGCAAAAAAATAAGGATGACAAGTCAAAATTAAGCAAACAAAACATGTCCAATTTAAAGGATGTAAACATCTATCATGCCAACTCTTCACGAACACGAGCATGACTCTTAGTACCAGTGGTATGAATCGACTTTACTTTAGCCTTGCTATGTGATTCTTTACTACGCTTGCTTCTTTTCTGTGAAATTAGTGCAAGAGATTTACAGTCAATTGGAATTATTTAGCACCAATACCAGTTTTGATAATAATAAAAAGAACATAACCCTGCACAAATTTACCTTTCCTTCCTCTGACCTCCAGAAATTAACAAGGCTAACCCATTGATCATATAGAACATCAGGATCTGGGCAATTATCATACAGGGTGTTGACGTCAGTATCATCATCGTACCCTCTCCCTTTCAAGTTGCATTTGTGATCTCTCCATTTGTGCCCAATAGATTTCAGTATCCATTTCTCAAGTGATTTCGGGTAGAGAAATCGCCTCTATATGAATATAAAGACGGATTTTAAAAATTATAACAATAAGATGTAAATATGTTTCGTTCAACTTATCGTATATATATAATAACAACAACAACAACAACAACAATAATAATAATAATAATATGATGCTTAAAAATTACCTCAACTTCTTCTAATATCATTTTCTGGTTGTTTTTATTGCAACCTTTCTTCAAAAGATCCCATCTTGTGTAAGTTAAAGAGCAAAGTGACCCATTTCTAGCCACTGTTCCACAAAAATAGCCTAATACTCCTCCTTCTTCTCCAATTGGTTGATTCTCCTTATTAATCTCGATTACTATCCGTTGTCCTTCTGGCAAATTCCATACATCTGCCAAAGCAGTCTTCCCACGTCTTCTATTCCCATTTGAATCTGTTGGTTCAAAAATAGATTACATCTTTAAAGAATTTCAACAACTTGAATCGATTAAGAAGTGTTAAGCACACTTAAGCTTCTGTTTTTGAGATCTTGAATCTTTTGTGATTTTATTTCAACTTTTTTGTGTCTTACAATGTGGATACTACATCACTATTTATGCTAGCAAATCCCAACCTAATTCAATGATAATACAAGACATAAGAAAACAAGACAGCAGTCTAGGACATATGACAGCAACCTAGTATAAACCTATAGTGGTTGAGTGAAAAAGAAAACGGACACAAGAATATAAGACAGTTGACTTAGGCTATAAATCTAGAAAAAGTGATACCAAATATTAGCCTACCAAAGAGACAATATGAACAAATAAACAATTGAAGAGCAACGTCCTACCATGTTGATCAGGAGCAAAACAGAACAGATCATTGTGGTTCATAATACATCATAAGTTCTTCAATCTTATTCTAGCATTAAAAGAAACCATGTGATGCATAATAAAAGACAATTTGATAATAGACTATACAGTACCTTCCACAGTGTACTCGTACATTCGTTGATCTGCATTTCCACTCACATGACGACTACAACCACCTTCCTCTTGCCGTGAACTGCTTTGCATCGATGGATTTTGATCTCTCTGACCTTGTTGTTGCCTTTCATTGAGAGGAACTTGATCTCTTTGGTTCCCATTTTGTCCTTGTTCAGAAGGATTTTGAACTCTATGACCATGTAGTTGACGTTCATTTGAAGGAACTTGATCTCTTTGGTTCCGTGGTCCTCTTTCATCAGAAGGATTATTACCCCTTTGACCTTCCTGCTGCAATTCATTTGAAGGGGTTGAATTTGTTAGACACCTTTGCCCACTTTCACAATTTTTGTCACTTGTATTAGTAGCCAATCGCAATCTCTTACCCTTGCGCACCACCATACTCCTTTAATAGAAAGAAACTTAAAAGAAGCATCATTTCACAATATCATATAGCAAATTGTTATTCAGCAAGACAAGTTACCACACCAAAAAGAAGAATTAAAAACAACCATAGCAACAACAAATATATAACAGCAACAATCAGTTTAATTAGCTAGCTAAAACGAGACATAAAAACAGTCACCAAAATATTCAGCAATAACATCAATACACAATAAAAAAGGTTGCTCAAAGTATTACTAACAATGTCAACAGCTTCCACAAAAAATTTAAAAAGGACAGTTTAATATATCAAACAAGGATTCAAGAATCTTCATTGTCATCTACCGTGGTCGCTTCTACACCCCTCTTAAGCCAACTGTGATTTCCGTTTTCATCAGTTAAAATATTGTTCCAAAATGTGACATGATATGGTTCTTCTTCTGTGTCTTCACTGAAGTCGTCATCTACCAAGTCATATTTATCTTTGGGCTTCATTTTTATAGCAACCGACCATTGTGGATTGTTTTGGTCTTGTATGTAAAAGACTTGTTCAGCTTGCGCTGCAAAAATATATGGTTTGTGCTCTATGTTTTTCCCTGTATTCGTTAATCGAGAAGTATTGACTAGTGTGTAACCTAATTCATCCTTCTTTACACCTCTTCCACTT
This sequence comes from Suaeda aralocaspica, assembly GCA_016808085.1. Lineage (NCBI taxonomy): Eukaryota > Viridiplantae > Streptophyta > Magnoliopsida > Caryophyllales > Amaranthaceae > Suaeda > Suaeda aralocaspica. The sequence goes on along the minus strand of PYUH01000425.1, from coordinate 153,064 downwards.
GTAGAGTCAAACCATTCATATTTGAACAATACAACTGAATGTCCTCCAAAGTATTTCAGTTGTATGATATCTACTATTCGACCATAGTACGCAACATCTCCCAAAATAAGGCTCCTATCACTAGAACTTGCATAGCTTGATGTTTTTGCAATAACCACGACACCACTATTTTGAGTACACTTGTCAAATCGCTTGGATCTAAAGCTGAAACCATTGACATTATACCCCCGATATTTTGTGACAGCATCGAGTGGACCCCGTGCAAGCATTCTAATTTCCTCCTTTAAAGATTCTATGCCATTAGTTTCCTCCAATTTTGTTACCTATTTAAAGTGCAATATAACAATAAATGATCAAATTAAAATAAAAAATAAAAAAAATTAATAATAATAATAATAATAATAATAACAAAAAGAAGAAATTGATAATGACCCTACTTACATGTTGCCTGAACCAATCATGAAATACTTCATGTTGAGTGCGCTCAATGTCTTTCAATGTTAAACGCCTTGGACGACTTCGTCTTTTAAGTTCTGAAGCATGTACTCTTAAAAAAGGAAATAATAATTATACATTAAAAAATAACCTTTATCTTTGATTTATATTATGAAATAGCCTTTATCTTTGATTTATAAGTATGAAATAACAGATTTTATATATGAATTATGTAATTTTGATAC
>PYUH01000425.1:84032-142185 GCA_016808085.1 Suaeda aralocaspica | reverse complement strand
AGAAAACATACAACCTAGAAAGCCATCCCTAACCAAACTGACTCAGTCCAGTTAAGACGGCTCAAAACAAATCAAGCTATACAAGAAAAATCAAAAGAAACCACACAAAAGCAACCAAATCAGCCCCAAAACACTCAGCTAAAGAGCCCTATTCACAAAGGCCCAGTCAGCCAACCAACACTGCGCAACAAATCTGCTTACCCAAGGACCACCCTCACACCCACAACCAACAATAGATGAACAGCCACACAACTACACCACCACTAGCAGCTTTGAAACCAACATACAAAACCAAAGCAGTNAGGGGGCAGGTGGCAAGTCGTATCTTTTTTTTCCATTTCTAGAGATTTTCTCTATTGGGTGAAGGTCTGCTCATATTCCCCAATTTTGTAGATCTAAGCGAGCTTTCAAATTATCTTTAGTCTTCCCCTCTAGATTGAGCAAAGTGCCAATCATCTGAAATCTACAAAAATGAACCCAAAACCTACAGGCTGAAAAAATAGTAGCCAGCAGGTCAAACAGCAAAACAATCAGCCTCTTGCACTCAGCCAAACCCCAACCATCATAGCCAAACCAGCAAAACATCTATCTATCACCTTAAATTAATTACGTANAGCCACCAACAGCAAACAACCAGGCACTCACAGCATTCCCAGTCAGCCAGCCTAGGGAGCAAGCAAACTGCCAAACCAAAACCAACCAGCAATGACAACAGTAAAACTGCTCACCAGACCTGCCTACCCAAGAACCACCCTCACACCCTCCTAACACAACCAGCCAAGCCTGCCATAGCAAACCAGCCTCAGCTCAACAACACCAACTGAAATCAGCAACACAACAAGCACAGCAAGCAAGCCACCACAGCAGCAACTTGCAACCTGCAACAAACCCAGCAGCCCAGAATTGCAACTGAGCCACACTACAAACTCACAACACCCAGCCTACAGAAAGGAGCAACAGGCCACCACAGCAATCAACAGGCCACCACAGCCCAGAATTATTATTATTATTATTATTATGAAGACTCGTGACTTAGCTTATGACTCATAGGAGGATGGAAACTAGATCCTTATTACTACATCAACATTTGACTTTTTTTTCTTTTTTTTTTTCCTTTTATCGTTTTGCAAGTGTACTATACCCTAAATAATTCATTAAAATAAAGGTGTTCCAATAATCCACCTCCCTGTTACTTGGAGAAATTAAATAATACATTCTGCTATAAGTAATGAGGTAGTAATAGATCGACTACTTGTAAGTTGTAACAGTTAACATAAATATTATGCCCATAGTCCATAGAGACTTGATTTGTAATTTTTCACTGATGAGCTAATAATAAGTAATGAAGTTAATGCATTAAACAAATTAATCGATCACAAATGCATAATATATGTATTACAATAACCTGCACCATATATATTACCAAACTGCTGCCACCAACATTCCTCTTAACTACAATAACCTGCACCATACCAGAAGCAGCCAGAAAACAGCAANGCCAGACAACAGCAGCACTGCAGCACTGCAAACCCCCCACTGCAACCTGCATACCAGCCAGACAACAACCAGTCCAACTAGAAGCAGCAAACACAGCAGCACTGCAGTACTTCCCCCCCTACTCTTCCACTCCCGTCAGCAGGTACAAAAGATCCATTCTTCCAACCTTTTTTTCCCAATTGAATGAATTAAAACTCGTTATTCAGCAATCCATATCACTATGCCAATAAATTTACAATACTATCGCTTATACACCTCCTAAACATGACCTAAACCCAATTCCATCAAACCTCCCAGTTGAAACATCACCATTCAAACAACCTAACACTCATTCTCAAACAAAGAACTACACCCCTAATCTCCAAAAGNTTACACCCCTAATCTCCAAAACAAAACGATTTCACCCAAATTAAGGCATAACAATGAAAAATTAGGGGAAACTCAATTAAACAATCATAATCAAATTAATCAAAACATTCACAAAAAATATGAATATAAAGAAGAAAACTTACTAACAAGAGCTTGACGATAAGCTTGAGAAACTACACGAATTAAAACCCCAGAACCTACTACAACTAATTGGGCGATTATTCTTGCTGCCTGCCATTAATTACATTCACAAATCCAAATTATTTACAATTAATATAACAATACATTAGAAATTAAATACAATATTATGCGAAAAAAATTTAAAGATTAAATTTGAAAAAGATACCTCAATTGAGAGAAGCGATTAGATTAGGATTTTGATTAGGATTTTGATAGAATTCGAATTTGATAGAATTGGAGGAATATAGAATTCGATTGAGAGAGGGATTTTGATTAGGATTTTGATTAGGATTTCGATTGAGAGAGGGAATTGGAGCAAACTGCTGCAGCGCTACTCCGTAGTGGAAGAAGTGGGAGTTTTTTTTTTTTTTTTTGACAATGGAAGTGGGAATTTTGATTTTATTAAAAAGTAAGTGGCGGGTTTGTTTTGTCCTTTACCAACGCTTATCTGCAGCGCTTTTGTTATGCGCTTCTACATTGAGCGTATTTTAATTGAATTAGCACTTTTATTGGGTTGCGCATCTAATTAAGCGCCTCAATAGGCTTGTTTTGTACTAGTGTTCGACAATATCAGACTAACAATTAAATCTGGCTAGTTGTTAACTGAAAGCAATAAAAATTGACAACAAGAATTCAAGAACATTAACAATCAAATTAACAATTATGAACAAAACATCAAGAACGATCCATAGATCCCCTAGTCCTAAAAAGAAAACTACTCATACATGATTGAAATTAAAGAAACTAAATTAATAATAGAAAACAAAACTATAAACATGATTAAAACTAATGAATTAACAACAATAATTAAATTAAATTAAATCTAGAACAAGAAACTAGGGCATAAAAGAATGAGAAAACTAAAACTAAAAACATAAACTACAACTAAAACTAAAACTAAACATGAATTAAAGAAAGAAATTAGAATTAAAGATTGAATAAAACCTGAACTTTTATTGAATTGAATGATTGAAAGAATTCCACAAGAGAACTTCTAGAGAGAGAAACTAACTAAAACTAGGGTTTTTAGAATAATAGAATACATAATGAAAACCTGGGGAAAATCACATTAAGTACTAAGTCGATTTTAGCAGAAAATGGGCCAAAATCTTTGTAAAAAGCACTGTTCCCGGCCGGCCGGGCGTGATGCAACCGAACCGAGCATAGTGCACTCACGTCGGGCGGAATGATCGAGGAGGCTTCAGGCTTCGCTTGTAACTTCTAAAACTCGACTTCTATGCTTCCTAAAGGCTTCTAAATCATGTCCTAGCTTCCTTATAGCTTCTTCAAGTAGTCGATACTCTCACTAACTTGCCAAGTGCTCGGGATAAAGCGAAAGCCGACACAAAAGCATCAATTCCTGCAATAAATGTCAAAGCAAAGAAACCAACACTAAAAGCAACCGAAGTTAGTAGAGTAGGCTCAAAAGATCCTTATTAGAGCCAAAAACCAATATAAAATGGGGGCAAATAATGAATATAAAATGAACTTATCAAGGAGGACTCCCGAACTACTCTAAATATAAGGATGCAATTGGCCAGTGGGGCTGTGATTGGAGATACTTGGAAGGTTACATTGCTAGGAAAGAGAAGGAGTATCAAGAGATGAATGCAAGTGAGGAGACCCCGCCCACACCAAGCCCAGATAGTCAAGAAAATGAACACATGATGGTGAAAGAGACTAGCTACTACTGGTTCAAGGAGTGATGAGTCAAGGGACAACTCATGTTATGAAATTGAGAACCTGAATCCAGTATTTCCTGTGTACGTAGACTTGGTAACCGATTCTGAGGAGGATGAAGAAGAGCTAGATCCTGAGGAGGATGTGGATAAAGAAATGGAAGAGGACATAGACACTACAAGAAAACGACCAAATAGCGACGGATTTTTGCGACGGAATTTTATTCCGTCGCAAATACTTAGTTTTGCGACGGAATTTTTTCCCTCGCAAATTTTGCGACGGAATGCCATGTATTTGCGACGGAATTCCTAGTTTTTGCGACGGATATTACCGTCGCAAAAAAGTGACAAAAAAAAAACAAAGGGTAGTCTGAATTTTGCGACGGAATTTTGTTGTTTGCGACGGAATATTCCGTCGCAAATTTGCGACGGAAAATTTTCCGCCGCAAATTCCGTCGCAAATCCCGTCGAATAAATTACAGAACAAAACACCATTTTTCTGATTCACCAAAAATTAAACTGATAAAAATCACACTCCTCTTCTCTCTAACAAAACACCATTTTTTTACTTCTCTCTAACAAATTAAACACACTCCTTTCTTCATCTCCTTCTTTTCCGGCCAATTCCCCCTTCTTCCGGCGGTCTCCTTGTTGTCGTTTTTTTTTTTTTTTTTTTTCCATCGTGTTTTTTTTTTTCCCGGCGGTCTTAGGGCAAAATTTCCGGCGTCTTCTTTTCCGGCGGTCTTACGGTAATTCTCGAAACTAATTGCAATCGTTTTAGGGTTTCGTTTTAGTAAATATACTAATTCAGTTTTTGTTGCCTTCGTCAGTCGCCTTCTTCTTCGTCGTCAGTCCTCGTCGCCGCCTTCTTCGTTTATTCGCCCGGCGGTTTGGTCGACGGTCGTCCTCCTAGGGGCTAGGTATGAGATCTGAAAATCTGATTTTTTTTTCCTTTTTTAATTTAGTTAAATTAAATTTTTTTTTTTCAATTTCATATTATCATATTATCATTTTTTTTTTCAATTTCATATTATCATATTAAAATCTGATTTCAATTTCATATTATAATTTTATTTCAATTTCATATTATTTTTTATATTTCATTTAATCTTCAATCAGATATTTTTTTTACTTATATTGACTAATTGACTAATATTGATGTTATATGTTTCATGTTAATTAATCTGATTTAAACTCATTCGAGTCTATGTTTTGAATCGATTGTGTATAGAGGATGTTCTTTAATTAATATTAGACCTTGAGTAATGTACTTTGATTTTAATTAGTTTCGTCTAGCATTAAGCTTGGAAGGATCGCCTCTACTTGTTCTCACATCGTAAGGGTGATTAATGATAGTGTCGTATCATATTAGTGGGTCCACGAAAGATAATTAGTCATAGCAATTTTAGGGAAATGGAATTGGCTATTTCATTACCAATAATAATAATAGTATAATAACAAATGACATTATTATTAAAATGACATAATATATATATATACATTGATATATATGATATATACTTATTTTTCTTATATTATTTTTTAGTTTATTATATATATATATATATATATATATTCTATTTATATTATATATATCTTATTTCTCTCAATTTAACGTTACCATAATATTCTTCTATATTATGAATATAGTTTTTGACGACGAAAATTATGTGTACGCTTACTAGCTAGATTCAAATGACTAGATTTTACATGACTAAAATTACAACAATATAAGGTTTGTGTTGAATAAAGTGGAGAATAGAGAATATGCAACTTGTTACTTTGGATGGCTTGTTGGTTAATTTTAGCTTCGAAGTAGTCAATGTAACTAATCAACTTATACGAGGACAAGTCACCTACTTTGGGGGTTTTCTTTCTCTTTTACACAAAGAAATAACAGCATAATGCAAATTAAAGTTGTAAAGATATTCAAAGGCCATCATTTGAAGATATGTGACTGCCAAACAGATGTATGTATGAGGTCTTTAAATAGACACCACATATGATATGTGACTGCCAAACATTACTACATGAATTGGAATCCAATAGTTTAGTAAGAAAATTTATGATAAAAGCGGCATAAAGTTGTAAGAAAAATACTCCGATATGGATCCTATAACTAGGGAAGACCGCCTCTGTTCTGAATCTCTGCTCTAGATAGCAAGAAATTAAAAAATGCCTGCATAGAGAATCGAAAACCATTAAGGGCCTTTCAGTTATGCTGAATGTAGCTTAATTATGCTGAATTATAAGTCTTCATGTATTCTTATATATCCCCTATATATTATTGTTTTTGTGAATGTTTTAGTACCTTTAGTAGATGTTGTATGTAAGTACTTGATTCTTAACGAAGTGGTTTTTTGCCAATAATGAAGAAGTGATATATATATATGAAGAAGTCATATTATATTTTGCCTTTAGACTAAAATAATTTATGCGTGACTTGTGTAGAAGTTTTCACTATGAAAAGAAGGGAAACGTAGTTGATGTATTGTAGAAGGTCGGATCTTTATGAACCCTCGCGTTTAAGGAAGGAGTTGAGGAATTCCTTCAATATTGTAACATCATGCCGCAACACTGACCCAAATGAAGTTATGTGTCCTGTGTTAAATGCAAGAACAAACGCATCTATGATCCGACACAGTAAAGTATCATTTGTATGCCAAGGGGTTTACCACCGGATATTTGAGTGGCATTGTCAGGGGAAGGGTTACCTGAGTCCTCCGACCGGCAATCCAATGACTATCGCGAAATGGTTATGGATGCTTTGGACATAACCAAGATCAATCGGTACCCAATCAGAGGAGGGAACCTAACCCCGAGGCCAAGCATTCTATGATATGCTAAAGGCTTCTGAACAACCTTGGGTTGAAGGGATTCAATGTCTAGATTAGAGATGGCCTCTAAAATAACTAGTTTAAATCCGAGTTCAATATGCCCCAACGGGTGTAGATGCCATGTGTCTTTGTTTAGTGATTCGTTCTCAAGAACACCTATATAGGGGAGACATTCTACGAGGTAAAGAAAATTGTTCAAGGTTGGAGATGCCTGCTAAGAAGATTGATGCATGCCCGAAAGGTTGTATGTTGTTTTGGAAGGTGATGCTCACTTGTCTAAGTGTACTGTTTGCGGCAGCGACCGTTACAAGAAGAACTTCAAGGGAATGACGTTCCTCATAATGTTCTCATTCATCTTCCGATCAGTCCTAGGCTACAAAGATTTTTGCCACCAAGGACATTGCGGAGGAAATGTCATGGCGCAAAAAATCCTCGGTTTGCAAGGTACAAGCACACCCTAGCGACAACTGAAGCGTGGAAAAGGTTGGATAGTTGCTCACAGGAGTTTGCGTTTTGAACCTCGTAATGTTAGGCTCGGTTTGTGTACGGATGGGTTTTGATCCTCATGGGAAGTTTGGGGTAACTATTCTTGTTGGCCAGTCATATTGACCCCATATAACTGCCCCCATCGATGTGTATGAAAGAGAATTCATGTTCCTATCATTGCTTTTCCCGGTCCCAACAACCCCAAAGGAAACCTAGATGTTTACATGCAACCCAATAGAAGATTCAAACAGTTGTGGGAAGTTGGTGTTACTACTTACGACATTTCAAGTAACAAAATTTCAATCTTCGAGCTGCCATCTTATGGACTATTGGGACTTTCCCGCTTATGGTATATGTCTGGTTGGTCACAATGGTTTTAAAAAGCTGTCCCTATGCATGGAGAAAACAAATCATTCTGGTTGAAAAATAGTGGCAAGGTGTCTGGTTTGACTGCCAAGGCAATTCCTTTTCACCGGATCACCCGTCAGAACACAGACAGACTTTTGTAAGAACAAAGTTCAGAAAGGTGATCCTCCCCATATCATGTCGGAGATGAACTATGGGAAGTGTGTAAAGACCTTCCTAAGGCGACTGATGGGCCAGAAGCACTTAATTCTGTGAAAAAGGCTAAATCTGGTTGGTCAAAGAGGAGCATTTTTTGGGACCTGCCCTATTGGAAGCATCTTTCTCGCCATAACTTAGACGTGATGCACATGAGAAGAACTTTTTGATCAACTCATCCACACTATTATGGATGTCAAAAACCACTTGTGATACACCCGCGGCTAGACTCGACATCGAGGCTTGTTTGTAAACGTCCGAGCTACATCTACAGCAGGATACAGAGGGAAAGATGTCAGGCCGAGTGCACCATCACTCTTGATAGAGATCAAAGAAAGTTCTGTGTGAGTGGGTTAAGCAGTTGCGTTTCCTGATGGCTATGCGTCCAATTTGAGGAGATGTGTTGATTGAAAAGTTGTAAACTAACTGGAATGAAGAGTCATGATTGTCATGTTTTCATGAAGGTTGTTGCTGTTGCTTTAAAAATTTCTCCCTACCCATGTCTGAATGCTATTACAGAGATAAGCAATTTTTCCGGAGATCTTTGTGTTGTTACACAATCAAAGTCCCTGCATGGAACGATTGGAGAGAAACATGCCAGAGATCTTTGCAAGCTTGAAAAGATTTCCCCGCTCGTTCTTCAACTCTATGGAGCATTTGCCGAACACTTGCCTTATGAGGCCAAAGTGCGTGTGGACCTGTTCACTAACCGAGGATTAGTCCATTCAAGGTAAGTTTGTAATGTGCCATTTCATAAAGTTTTTCCTAAGTTGTATAAGCCGCTACGAATACTAAACTGTGTTGATGCTTTTTAAAAACCATAGTTCCTGAATCATTAAAAAGAAGATTGTAAACAAGCTCGTGCGCAGGTTCAATATGCAATGCTTACCTAGATGAAGAGGTAGCAACTTCTGCTCCCATTAACTTGACCCCAAGTTCGACACAAAAGCAAGAGATCTCTGGTCGAAACTGTCAACCCTCCGATATTGAGGATGACGTAGACAACACGAAGTCCCGGAATTGTTTAGAGTTGATAGGCGTCGCGTAACTCCAAGGAAAAGCAAGATTTCTAGATGGAAGAATCCTATCGGCGCATTATTTGTGTTGTCAACAGCGGCATTTTAGGACTATGAAAGGTAACCCCGTTTCTACTAAAACTTAGCGTGTGACATGTAAAAGTAGTGCTTATCAAAATGTTTAACCCAAACTCATGCCATTTTCTCAGGAAGTTTGAGGACTATATGAAACAATTCATCCAGCTTTGCTGCAGAAGAAGTTCATGTTAAATTTGAAGGTGACATTCCCCAAATTGGTTGCGTATGAAGGTAAAAAGAGTAAACAAACAATTTGAATAGGTTCATGATATCCCCTTTTTATACTAAGCAGTTGTATGTCCGAAACATTTGACAGGTCCCTGAGGAGAAACCAGATTCTATGTCGTACAAGTTGGCTATGGGCCCTTCCAGCGGGTTCGCACTTTTAGTCAAATTGGTAGTTTTGTTGGCTTCAACTTCCATACAATTAAGTACGGACAGTCCACAAATCAACCATGAATTACGGGTTTGTGTTTCGGGTGAAGATGACTGAGTATTATGGAATTTTAAGGATATCATAGAACTTGTTACACCGGCGTCAAAAAGAATACACGACTATGTTATTATTTAGTGTTCATGGTTTGATTGTGTCAGGGGTATGAACGTACATCAGCGCTACAAGCTCGTCGAAGTCATCACACTAGAAGTACCTACCCAAATATGATCCATTTGTGTTATCTTACAAGTTACCCAAGTTTCTACAAACATCTTATCCAAGCCGTAAACGGATCGATTCAGTGGTGGGCAGTGTTCAAAACACACGCTAGGTCGGTGGTTGATGCTCCAGTGACATGCAAAGGTTTTAGCACCGGAACCTCAACCTATGCCACCGGAATGAGATTCGGACTATACTATTAGTGATGTTTTGTTGTCTCAGAATCCGAGGACGATGAAATAAGTCTGATGATGAGGACGATGACCTGACTGACCTAAGCAATTCTGAAGAAGATGATGATGAGGACAACATTGCATTTCTGGATGACAGTAGTGATGGATTTAGTAGTGATCATAGTTGTGATTACGTGTTGTGTTTGTTGTCCAAGTGTAATGGATTAAACATTATTGCTTAATAAATGGGGTAAATATTAGTTGGTCTCCATTTTCTCCACTTGTATTAATTGTTAAATTGTTGCATCGCTTGTTTATTGATTATAAATTCCCATATTTTGTCTTGCTTAAGGTATATTCTAACTTTATCCTTAACCGTATTATTTTCTTTGTTTGTATTATGGTTGTTTTGTACTTTAATTCAATTTCAATCACCAAATTTCATGTGAATCTACTATTGGTCTGTATGTTTCAGGTACTCATGGAAGGAAAGAACACAAGGTAAAAGAGCCGCTTCTGGCTCGCAGACAGCAACACACGGCAGGAGCAGCCTCCATCACCATCAACATGGAATTACAAGTGAGCCCTCGTAGCTTCGACGCTGAGAATGCTGCTGCTTCCTTTGATGTAGTCCGGAAGCTGTGTGTTGACCGTATGACTTTGTGGTATAATTTGTCCTTCATGCAAATTTTTCACTCAGTGTGTGCTTTTTAAATACGTTAATTTGCGACAAACTGGGGCATAACTTGCTGTGGCTTGTGATCAGGTTGATGACCCCATTGAAGAGGGAGATCAAGGATATACTCCAAGCTCATTACCATGCTCCTTGGAGAACTTATAATGAAGTTGATGATGTTACCAAGGAACAATGGTGGAACTCGGTTTACGTATGTTATTATATAATTCAAGCACACCAAGTACTGATGTAAATTTACATTTTAACTTTTTTTGGTTATGATTTAAGTGATATCAAATTTAGCAGGTTGAAATGATGATATAAATGAAATACAATTAAGTACTTTGTTGCTGATTTTCGATACCCATTAGAAGATATTTATGTATGATGCATTAATTATTAAAGTTTGACGTATTGCAGAAAAGATGCACTTGGGCTGCTGAGTTTGAACCTCAGTTAGACATGAGTCCAATCTGGGTTGGAAATCGATGCGTGACATGTCTAACAAACTCACGCCCAATGCTGGAACAACATTACCAAAGTGGGTGAGTGAACCCGTGTACAAAAAGGCGGGCAAGATGTGATATCGGTGATGAAACGTTCAAGAAAAGATCGGCACAAAAAGAACAAAACAAAGGGTGGTTTCATGGAAAATGCCATTGAACCTACCTACTATCAAGGGTCTTCTCAGCATTGCAGCATGCTAAAAGATGGTTATCTCTCTCTATGTGTCATTTACATTTTCTACTCTTTTGATAATCTATCTTCTATTCTTTAATTTTATATACTATTTGGTTTCAATTATCTTTACAGGCGAAGAGAATGAAGGAAAGCTCCATCCCCAGTTGATCTGCTCCTCGTACGCATTTCAAGGATGTCCCGGGAAAAGGAGGTGCCTGCAAACCACACAGCAAAGCAAATTGTCGTAAGTTTTTAACACTGTAATTATGACCTTTTAAGGATTTTTCAGAGAATTTATAGGTTTAAGAGAGATATGTAAAACGGGCACCTTTTCCTTTCGCGCCATTTCGAGCCATTAACCTCAAACACATTAAGGGTAGGTTTGGTATAATGTAGACTTTGGTAACCACTTGTAGTTATTCCTTTTAAGGATGTTTCGCTATTTTATAGGTTAAATGAAGAGATATGTGAAAATGGGCACATTTTGACCCTTCGGGCCATTCGACCCAATTTGAACCTAAACACACTGTAAAGGTACTTTGGTATAATTAACCCTTTTTAACACTGTAGTTATTCCTTTTAAGGATGTTTGCTTATTTATAGGTTGAAATGAAGAGAATGTGAAAAATGGGCACATTTTGACCCATTTCGGCCATTTCGTGGCCAATTTGACTAAAAACCATGTAAAGGGTACTTTGGTATAATTAACACTTTGTAAACTTTGTAGTTATGCCTTTTAAGGATGTTTAGCTTGTTATTAGGTTGAAATGAAGCAGATATGTGAAAATGGGACATTTTGACCCATTTCGGCCATTTTGGGCCATTTGAACCTAAAACACATGTAAAGGGTACTTTGGTATAATTAACACTTTGTAACACTTTTTAGTTATCCTTTTAAGGATGTTTAGCTTGTTTATAGTTGAACCTGAAGAGATATGTGAAAATGGCACATTTTGACCATTTCGGGCCATTCGGGCGAATTGACTAAAACACATGTAAGGGTAACGTTTGGTATAATTAACTACTTTGGGTAACACTTGTATTATCCTTTTAAGATGTTTAGCTTTATTTCTAGGTTTGAAATGAAGAGATATGTGAAAAATGGGCACATTTTGACCCATTTCGGGCCTTTTCGGGCCAATTTGAACCTAAAACACATGTAAAGGGGTACTTTGGTATAATTAACACTTTGTAACACTTGTAGTTACTCCTTTTAAGGATGTTTACTTAGTTATAGGTTGAAATGAAGAGATATGTGAAAAATGGGCACTTTTGACCCATTTCGGCCATTTCGGACCAATTTGAACCTAAAAAACGACATGTAAAGGGTACTTTGGTAAATTAACACTTTGTAACACTTGTAGTTATCCTTTTAAGGATGTTAAGCTTATTTATAGGTGAAATTGAAGCAGATATGTGAAAATAGGGCACATTTTGACCCTTTCGGGCCATTTCACCCAATTGGAACCTAAAACACATGTAGGGTACTTGGTATATTAGACTTTGTAACCTTGTAGTTATGCCTTTTAGGATGTTTAGCTTATTTATAGGTTGAAATGAAGAGATATGTGAAAATGGGACCATTTTCGCACCCGTTTCGGGCCATTTCGACCCACATTTGAACCTAAACACATGTAAGGGTACTTTGGTATAATGTAGACTTTGTAACACTTGTAGTTATTCCTTTTAAGGATGTTTGTAATTTTGAATTTATAGGGTTGTAACATCAAAATTTTGTTTGCCTTTTTAGACTTATATGAAAATTATGCCTAAGTTATATTTTAATGTGTTTTTGTAGGAGACCTACCAGAAGAAGCTTGATGAGAACAAGCAGTGACGGGAGTCGAGAAGCCCCGATGAGTTATATGGGAGGCATCGTGTGGTCGTAGCAAGAAAGGTCGCGTGAAGGGTCTGGTAGTGGTGCGGACCTGTATTAAGCTCTTCAAGCTCTTCGAGAAGATCTGGATCATCGAAGCAATCCACGCCATCTGTGCTTTCTCAAATGAAAGAACTGTCGAGAAACATGTGGAGAGGTGCGGGAGGAGGTGCGGGAGGAGGTGCGGGCGAGGTTGAGGAGAAGGTGGCAGCCGAGATTGATGGAAGATGCGCGCCGTTTGAGGCAATGCAGAGGACACACGAAGGAGTTTATATGAAGATGATGAGTCGATTCGGTAGCGACAGGGACAGCTTTTCACCTTTCCAAATTCAGCGTCGGGACTCAACAGACGACGACGGCAGCGGCGCCGGGCAAGGGATCGCAGCTGTAGATGAGATCTTGTTCCATAAACATACCTTAGCCCATTATTATAATTGTTAAACTTTAAAAACTATGAAACTATTTAAAGCGGATATACTTTGTAGGCATCTGTTGACATTTAAATATATAATCTCTTGAAAATTACAATTGTCCTATTTGATTAGAATACATACGCGTCGGTCGTACAGGTTCACAGGCACAAATACAAATAAACAATCAAAACATTAAAAATGTCATTTTTTTTACGACGGAATAATTCCGTCGCAAAAACGTTTAATTCCGTCGCAAAATGTAGTTTGCGACGGAATTCCGTCGCTAATGGTCCGTCGCTATTTTTTTTGTCGCAAACTTCCATCTTTGCGACGGAATTTCCGTCGCAAAATTTTTGCGACGGAGTTACGTTTATTTTGCGACGGAATTTTCCCTCGCAAAATTTGCGACGGAATTTCCGTCGCAAAAAAAAAGACTTGCGACGGAAATTCCGTCTCAAATTTTGCGAGGGAAAATTCCGTCGCAAATGAAACGTAACTCCGTCGCAAAAATTTTGCGACGGAAATTCCGTCGCAAAGATGGAAGTTTGCGACAAAAAAAATAGCGACGGACCATTAGCGACGGAATTCCGTCGCAAACTACATTTTGCGACGGAATTAAACGTTTTTGCGACGGAATTATTCCGTCGCAAAATTGAGGTTTTCTCGTAGTGAGAAGATGATATAAAAGATGATCCTGAATTTATACCAAAGAAGTATGTAACGTCAAGAGATGGAAAGGACAATGTTAATGTTTAGGGATTTTTGCTTAGATATAATTTAGTTAATATTGTTTAGCATTTTTGATGTTTAGAATGTTGAACAATTTTGCTTATTGTTTATGTTAGTTTGAATAAGTGGTAGTGAGCCATAAAGAAATATTAAGAGGAATTAAATAATAAATTTCTTTTGGGAATGAATTAATAAATGAGTCAATTCTTTTAGGAAATGAAGCCTCAAGTAGAATAGAACCAAGAGAATTATTTTTATTTCTTATGTGCTTTATTCTTATTTTAATGGTTGTTTAAACAATCAAAACTAAGTGAATCATTCGCTCTAAAAGAATGAAACTTTTTTTGTGAGACGAAATGAGAAAGTGTTTCATGTTATAAGTTTATGTTGTTCTAACTTAGACTTAGATATAATTTAATATAAAGGTCTTTTCCTCTACAGGAGAAATAGAATGGTTGAACGTAACAACAATCAGTTGAATGAGGTAGTAAGGCAATTAGCTATTGTACCTTAACAGTTAGCTAGCAGAGGAAATGGAAATGGTAGTGACCCTGCTGGGGAACTTTTCAAGAAGATTTCTCGAAGTAAGCCACCCACTTACCAAGGAGAACACAATCCAACTATTTTAGAGGGATGATTGAGAGAGTTTAACAAGTTGTTTGGGGCAGTTAAGTGTCCGGAAGAGCTTAAGGTGAACCATGTTGCTTATTATCTGAGAGGAGAAGCTGATCTTTGGTGGTCACAAAATGATACTGTAATTAGGGCTTTACCAGGGTTTAATTGGGATATGTTTCAGGAGCAAATCCGTAATAAGTTCAATCCTGTGTTCCTTCAGAAACAAAAAGCTAAAGAGTTTCTGGATCTTAAGATGGGAAGTATGTCTGTCACTAAGTACTATTCCAAGTTCATAGAATTATCTAGGTTTGCTTAGGAAGCCGTGGCAACCGAGAGGTTGAAAGCTAGCCGTATTGAAAGAGGGTTACCCTTAGACCTTCAGTCAAAATTAGCTAGGCAGATCTTTGAATCTTTGGATGAGTTATATGGTAGAGCTGCACACCTGTATGCCATAGACCAAAAGAAGAAGGAGGTACAGAAGGAAGGTGAGATGAGGGAGAAAAGGAAGGATGGTGGAGGAAACTTCAACCAACAAGGGAATCATGGTGGATTTAAGAAATCTCGTTTCAACAATAACTTCCAGGGTAATAGGGGAAACTTTGGGAAGCCTACTTCTGGAAATGGGAGTAGAGCTCAAATGGGTAGTCAAGGAGGGCGTGTGTACTTTTGCAAGAAATGTCCTAACAATCACCCAGGAAAGGACTATGCTGGGAACCCAGTGACTTGTCAGTTGTGTAACAAACTTGGACACCGTGAGTATGAGTGCTTCTCTAAGAACAAGGGAAAGGAGGGACAAGGCTCTCAATTAAGGGGAAATTCAACTGGGGGACAGCAAAAGGGTTTCCAAGGAAATATGGAAAGAAAGGTAACGCCTCAAGCCAGAAATAGGAATGGAAGTGGGAATAGAGGAGGACAGACTAAGACCTCAAATACTGGAAAGCTGAATGTCATGGATCGAAGTGAAGCCGATGCTAGTAAAGATGTGAAAACTGGTACTTTTTCTATTCACTCTCTTCCTGTTAAAGTTTTGGTTGATTCTGGTGCAACGTAATCTTTTGTATCCACAAAGATTCTACAAAATAGTGTAAGTGATGAGGTTTGTTAGGTTTGTGAGGAGAGGTTTTCCCATTTACCTTTGTAGTGTGAGGGATGTGGAGCATGTTGAGACTGCTAAGCCCGAGGATATTGAGGTAGTAAGGGACTTTTCCTATCTTATGCCTTTGGATGGTCGTGGTGCAGGTTCTTCTGCAGGTACCTCGGGACGTGGCGGGCCGAGTTTGTTCCCACAGTTCGTGCCCCAGCAGCCACCCCCACAACAACCACCTATGGACCCTGCCCCATGGCAAGTACAGATGAACCAGCTGCAGAACCAGTTCAACAACTTCCAGATACTGCAGCAGCAGTTCATGGATTGGTTCATTACTTTTGAGCAGGACCACCGTCTTGCCACGTACCCGGTATATGATTACTACGTCTGTACCGGTGTAGTGCCCTCTACTGGCCCTCACCCTTCATGGTATCACTTTAACCCTGGAGAGGGGACCGGTGGAGCAGGAGGAGCAGGTGGTGGTGACAGTGGTGATGGTGGTGATGATGATGATGATGATGATGGTGATGATGATAGTGCTAGTGAGGACACTGACCCTTTCCTCCAGTCTGACTGAGAGGAGTCCCTTACTTCCTTCAGCATGAGGACATTGCTGAGTCCGGCTTGGGGGAGGTAATTTTATTGCTTTCTTAGTTTAGTTTTTATTGCTTTCTAGTGTAGTTTTTATTGCTTTCTTAGGATAGTCATATGGTTTGTACTACTTGTTAGAAGTAGGAGTTTACATATGACCAAAACCAACTGCTTTCATAGTTTAGATTTTTATTTTGCTCATGGTAGTTAGCTTTAGTTGATTGACTGATTGAATGGTTTAATGAAACTTTGTGCATGATGACTTCCCTGTGCCCCGCATTTTATTTAAAAATGTTTTTGATTGATTTGAGCATGTGATGAGCTATGTTTTGGGAATTGCCAACTTGGACTTGAACTTGACTTAGCTTGAAACGGTTCCTAATCTTGCCATTATAGCCATGTGTAGAGTAGAGGCTTGAACTGTGTTAACAGGAGGATTTGAGACGCATACATTATTTCTATGCTTTTTTTTTCTTTTCATGTGTGCTTAGTTCCTGGTGCATGTATGATCCATGTTTTGGCATTTGACTCTAGTAGCTTGGTTTTGGTATGTTACATGTTGCGAATGATAAAATGCATTCATTTCTTTTAGGAGTTTTCAGATTTTAGGCATTCCTTCACAAATTTTCTCTTGGTCCTTATTTTGAGCTTTCTGCCCTTCAATTGCATTTTAGCCACATTACAACCCTAGTTGGCCTTGTTCTAATCAATTCATATATGCCCAAGCTTGGCTTGGGGGAGTTGAGGAGTTGTTTTGTTGTTGTTTTGCGTTTGTTGGAGGTTTTGGAGGATTGGAAAATTGTGAAAAGGTTGTTGTTAAAGTTTTTTAATAGGTCTCACATTTAGGCTCTGCATACCAATGTCTAGGCTAGATTCTAATGAAGAATTAAAATGTTATATATCTTTTATTGGCCTAGTTATGTATGTGTGATGATTTTGTCTTTGACATGTCAATAAGAGTCGTGAGCCTAAATTGAAAAAAAATCTTGAAAGTTGAAAAAAAAAGAAATGAAAAATGAAAAAAAAAAGGGTTGAAAAAAAAATTGAAAGATGTTGAAGAAGAAAAGCTTGTGATATTTGGAGTAGTTGAAATGTAAGTTTTATGGTGTGATGTGATTCCATGAGAATTGGTTTGATGTTGGAGTTGATGTTGGAGATGTTGATTTTGATTTTTGATTGTTACATGCGTTTAGCCCGCATTTACTACCACATTATCCCAAATTCTATCCTACCCATCACTCTAGCCACGTTACAAGCTTTTAAAGACCTTTTTTATCGGCATGTGCGTGTTTTTAGTTCTTGTGAAGTGTGTCAATTGCTAAAACTAGGGAGTATTACTTGCATTTCGAGTCGACTTTCATACTAGGATTGAGTTACTACCCTTAAACACTTGCACGAGGTGTGAGATGTGGGTTTGGGTTCTCAAATTTTGCATTCAAACACTTGTTGCATTTGCATTCTTATTGGGATTAAGGGTGAGCTTCATCATTTATGCTCAATTTTATGTGTGGAGTGACACCGAGTGAGCTACTCTAGTCATCGACTTCTATTTCTTACATGGTTGGCTTACTGATTTTGATTTAAGTGGATGGCGGTCAAGGGATTTTGATGGGTTGGTTGAGGAACTTGCATACTCGGAATTGCTTGAGTTAATCTTGTTTTGCAAAGTTAAAGGGGTGAAGTCATTGTTTGCTTGAGGACAAGCAAAGGTTTGGCTTGGGGGAGTTTGATAAGTTGATATTTGACATGTATTTTACCCCCGATCCCGGTTGATTTTTAGCTCTAATACGGCTCTTTTGAGCCATTTCTACTAAATTTTGCTATTTTGAGTGTTTGTTGTGCTTAGATTTTACAGGAATCAATGATTTATCGTTGTTTTCCGAGCTTTTTGAAGCACTTGAAGAAGTTAGTGAAGAGTTGAAGTCATTCTAGAAGCTTTACTGAGGATTAGGAGTGCTAAATGAAGAATCAAAGAAGTAATTAAGGAAGAACGAACAAAAACCGAAAGAACGAAGCCAAGCGAGCCAACTGCCCGGGTCGAAGCTGTGCGCCCGGGTAGGGGTTGCACGCCCGGACCCCTCCGGACGGGTGGCTCCGAGGGTGTTTTTCGCGTGTTTTCTCCTTGTTTAGCCTTAGTACTTAATGGTTTTAGACTCCTAATTGTCATTTACGCTTTTTACAATTTACAAACCCTAATTTTAGTCTAAAATTCTCTCTAAGTGTGGAACTTTATTAAATCATTCAATCAATAATATTCAGGTTTCATTCAATCTTAATTCTAGCTTGTTCTTTATTATTGTTATTTATTAGTTTTAATTTATGCTTTTAATTTTAGTAGTTTTATGTTAGATTTTATTTTCTTGATTTTTGTTGGTTTGTTTAGTTTAATCATGTTTAGGACTTTAATTTCTTTCATTGATTTAGTTTTTATGCTTTCAATTATGAATGAGTAGTTCCTTTTCAAGGACTAGGGGATCCATGGATTGATTTTTGATGTTTTGCTCATAATTGTTAGTTTGGCTATTAATGTACTTGAATTCCTGTTGTCAACTTTTATTGCTTTCAGTTAAATACTGGCCAGGTTTAATTGTTAGTTTGATATTGTTGAATCCGATGCCGAGAGGTAAGATTACCACAATTAGATCATAAGGAGAATAGGCAAAACGAGTCTAAGTGAGCGAGAGCCATTAGAAGAGTTTTGAAGGAGACTAGATTCAAGAGAATTAGTGGACCTTAATTAAGAAAATTGATAATCTGTTAATTAATTGTGTGCAATTCATTTGTTAATCTGTGGTGAACCGATGTCCTAGGCTTAGTCATTAATTCATTTCCTAAATCGATTCAGTTTTAATTTTAGTTAGTTTCTTGGTCACAGTTCAACACTCAAAGGTCCTTTACACAGTTTAAACTTTTTAGAACTAATAGATTTAATTGTTTCTCTGTGGATTTGATCCCTACTTCCCAAGCTATATTAGTTAGAGTGGTTTGATTTATTTTTGATAGGTGTGCGATAGCCTCATCAAATAGCTATGGTTCTTAACTATTTACTATGAAAGCCATAAAGTTGCCTCTCTTTTATTAAAGTTTCTTAACTTGAGAACATAGCAATTGCTTCTTAGTCAAGCTGTCAGTCATTTTGTCCATAAAACTATCTTTATTATCAATCCAGCATTAAACCATGATTTGTCGAAAGAGCTAACATAATGATATACATATTTCAAGGATGACTCATGATTTGATGCAGTGTTTTGCTCCCCCACCAGTATAAAGGGAACTTATGAAACAATATTCCCTGTAAGGCAGCAAGTGTAATTCATATAGGGCTTACAATGCAGTTTAAATATCAAAGCATCACAGATTTGGAACAAATTATACATACAGAATTATTGTACATGCACTATACTCTTGCTCTATGGTATTAATTTTGAATCCCTGAAATGTAAGCATCCAACTAACTACAACATTCCTACTGCTTGATACGCTCACTGGGAGTGAACACAAATGATGTAGTTATATGTGCACAATCACTTGGGTAATGATATTTTTAATAATAAAAGACAGTGATTATGCAATATATTTACAGCTAACTAAGAAACTGTTGCAAGATAAGAGGAAATATTTCTTTCTTTATCTAATAACCGTAAACCTTTTTAATTGGAGAATTGATCAAATGAATAAAAACTCATGTTGAAAAGGTTAAGAAAGAACGAACCTTTTAATTTGAAGAGTTTGAAGCCAAAATCATTGATTGATTGATTCATAAGTGAAGGTGTAGATGGCAGATGTGGCGAGCTTACATATAACGGATTATAGCAATTGCATTACTAGTCATGTTGGCAGCTGGTAGATATAACCTTTGACACTTTGCTACTTCGTGTTTTCCCTCACCAGTACATCCATGCTGAAACCAACTTATAACGAAATAGAAAATTCAGCTTAGTTTAATTTCATTTTTTTGTAAACATCAAAACTATGTAAATTTAGTTTAAATATGAAATAGGTAGGGAAACAATAAATCTATGAAAAGTATTTCAATCAATTGTCCTTAAGTGATATTATTAAATGATCATGTGGTAGTACACACAGTTTCAAATTACAGCTTATGTGAATATAAAAAGTGTAAGTGGAGTTTTTTGTTTTGATATGGGTTTTTTAGATTTCTTCAAATAATTCTTTGTAGACAACGTTCTTTGTTTTTTTACTTTCTGCACTGTCTATAGTTAGGTGGGGTATGCAAATCTTCAAGCCTTTGCAGCTTGTTACTCGTGAGGCTGCCACATATAGTTGGTCGTGGCTGAAAACTGGGTCTGGCAAGTAAACCCCTACTTTATTGAATGTTTGGCCTTGGCTCATGTTGATTGTCATGGCAAAGCAAGGTTTGACTAAAAATTGTCTACGCTTTAGGATGAATGGCCATTTTGTATTCAATATTCAAATGCAAAAATTACATTGCAACCATCAGATAATTATACGTATACAATCTGCATGCATAGTAATATCATTGTTGTGAATAAGTTATTCTCA
Organism: Suaeda aralocaspica; assembly: GCA_016808085.1. NCBI lineage: Eukaryota > Viridiplantae > Streptophyta > Magnoliopsida > Caryophyllales > Amaranthaceae > Suaeda > Suaeda aralocaspica. The sequence goes on along the minus strand of PYUH01000425.1, from coordinate 121,462 downwards.
ACAATGAGGAGATTCTATGTGACATGTCACCATCCCTAAGAAAATTAATGAGAAATTTTACTATATATAGAAATATAACTATTACAAAAGAAAGATGGGTAGGAAACACTATTGTTATAGTAATAAGCTAGGTTACACGGAGTCAAAAACAAGGTCAAAAAACAACAAACCTAGATAATAATGTTAATGGGTACGGATAATTATAACATGAAGAATCCAAATCGTCCTCAAAACAGGGACAAATCAAGTTCAGGAACGGCTACCCATATAAAGTACCGATGCTACATTGGTGATAAGTTTATGCTTCTAATTCGCAAATTTGCTGGGCATTGTCCACCGCTCCTGTATATATGCAACATTAAGGACTTTTTACACATACTATGCACTCCATTTTCTTTTTGTATGATCAGCCAATCTCTTCTTGAGGCCATACCATATTGTATAAGTTTGCTACACATCTAAACAAACAATCATCAACAATAACAACACCAACAAGCTTCCCACACATCAAAACATAAACTAAACCTCAACTGAAATGAGAACTCATCAGTTATCATGGCGACACAGCCAATAGCAGATGCATCACTCTGGCATAGTAAACAACACTTTAAACATGGTTTAGGCAGTGAGTTTTCCGTGTAGAACTGTAGATGTTGGCTGTTAATACCAACGTATCGATTTCTGTTAAGGATTACTCCCTCGATCATGCTGCTTGCTTCAACTAAAATAGTTTACACTTGTAAAACCTGTGAAGGAATTACTCCCTCAATCATGTTGCTTCAACTAAAATAATTTACACTTGTAAACCCTCAAGCTACTGTAAAATTCCTCGAGTGAAGAACCGCATATAAAAGTTCGTTCCATGTATCGGGAACACCAGGCAAGCACCAATGACTACAATCTTGCCGGTGCAGGGGAGCTGTTGTTGTTGGCCCCAGAGAGTATATTGATATATGTCCATCTCTTCTCTGTACACTCAAATAAGTCACATTCAACAATTCCACCTTAGTCACATTATTGGATTTACTCGCATAATCTGCTAAAGCTTCATTCAGAATATTGAAATGGCTCCAAGTGTAGGGCAAGTATGGAGCCTCAAAGTCAGGTTGTGTATGCAAATGACAACTCCCACCCGTTTTCCATGTACCATAACTGCATAAGAGATTTTCCTAGTTAGTAATCATTCTTTATTACTTGCAAAGGTTGTGAAGAGCTATAAATACAACTTCAAAAGAGAAGATTTTGATCGCTTATAGCTTAAACAAGAAGATGAACTAATCAATTTAGATACTAAAAGAAGTTAAAAATTTGTTGTTGATCATATAGGTAGAAAGAAATTTAAAATAAACTGAATATTAAAGCATTGGATAGGTTTATAGGGGTGAGTAAAGAAGTAATTATAGTTTATGTGAGTGTATGAGGGACTAATGTGAAATGTATTTCAATTCTATTGTAGTCGTTTATTCCATCAGTCTGTTTATTTAACATTAACCCTTTGTTTGGATAGAAGGAAAAGAATGGAGGAGAAAAGAAAAGGGGATAATATCCGTTGTTTGTATAAATGGTTGGGAGAAGGATAGGGAGGGAGAGGGATCCATTTTCCCTCCTCCTCTAAGAACCTTGATCCCTCCCAATTTGAAGAGATTTGGAAGGAAATTGGAGCCCCACATCTCCCTCCCTTTCTTTCCCCTCCCCTTCCCCTTATTTCTCTACCCTTCCTATCCCTTCTAAATTATTATCCAAACAATGTGTAAAGCTCTAATTCTCAATCCTGAATGATTCCAACAGGCTATACAAGCTGCTTTTCTGAGCTGTCTCAGCTTCCCGAGCCATTTATGTAAAATCTACTTCATTTAGCTTAATGAAATATCATCATGGACATTCAATTCTTTCATGTCTTCATAAACTTACTACATCATTGTTTTGGCCACATCATCTCCCAACATGAGCAATAATAGAAATATTCTCTAGATTTATCACAACAATAATCTACATTAACCTGTATTGATTCATCTACACATACTCTGAAAACAAAAGAAAGAATATAATTTTCAGTGAACTCAAACCTGTAGTGTACAGGAGCATAGGATCGAAAGAAAACACTCGTCTTGCTCAAATTTACTTCAGTATCTACCCAGCTTGCAAGAGTTTTTATTGAACGTCTGAATGCAGTTTTAACAGTCATATTCATCTGCAGTTTATGTCCCTCTTCAAAGTAACATCCACTGGAACATTGTCAATCAGATATTAAGAGGTTACAAGCTAAGCAATTCATAGATATACCAAATTTTCTAAATCCAATTGCATCTATAAGAATAATAATAATCACAAATATGATTCTCAATTGAAACTAGCAAGGAAGAATTCAATATCAAGCACCAGCAAGAAGGAAAATATAAGTTGCCAGGATTAAGCCTTTTTTTTCCCCTCTACTTTGATCAAAGTCATATTCTAATCTCTTTCTTATATGTTTGTCAAACGGGAATGCTAAATGTAGAAAAGGACATGGCTACATATTATCTTATAATCCCTTGAAACACTCAACATAGTTCTAATAAATTACAAAACTTTTAGAGAAGCTATTTACATGGAAGGTGGAGGCCAGTATGATTACAGCCAAAAGCCAGGATTGATTCTGAATCCATTATTCCAGGCAAGTACTCATAAGTTTGTTACGTGTAGACAGTGTAGTAAGGTGACTAGAGCTGCTATTACTATGGCTTACAAGATGGTCAACACATGGACTAAAGAAGCTAATAGGTCATAAAACCTATAATAAACATTATCAGTGTAATTGTGTAATAGACTATCAGTAAAATTAGAGCTCAATACTGCAATAAGAACTATGTTTTTTTTTTGTTTTAAAATGTTTTATTTTGGGATATCAAATGCCATTATACCAACTAGCATGGAGCTTCAATTCTTCGGTAATCCTCTATGAATTTGAAATTATTGAATGTCTCCTAATTTATGCTAGTATAAATGCATGCATTTGGTGTCATTTTCAGACAAATAGAGGGCTAAATTTGGAAACATCAAGGACCAGTTGACAAAAGTAATCACTAGCAATCTAGCATTCACTCACATGTATACAACCCAAAAATAGGTTCAATTATACTGGATCAGGCAAACAGACATACCTGTTGATTGTCTTATCATTAGTCCACCAATGTCCGGCGTTAAAAATAAGCACATCAGCATCTCTATATTTGTAAGAAATCCAGTCCATCTTATCTATTTTCAGGGAGAACCTCACATGCTGCGGTGAACCAGGAGGGGGCCTACTTTGCTCCACTATGTATGGAGATCTATAGTATTCAACAGTGCAATTGTAATCTTCGAACATAAACACCAAAAACCCCATGTGCTTTGTTATTGGATTACCATTCACTTCGTAGATTGAAGACTTATTAGATACTGCAGAAGAAAGCATACACAACAGAGACTCCCATTGATTTCTTCCTATTGAGTCCCCTACGAATACAACCCTCTTGTTTCTGAGCTTTTCTAGCATCAGCTTCGCATTGAATCTATCAATCTCAAGCCAACGAAAAGGCAAGAAATGTTAACATGCGTACACATCCATCACAGTTTCAAATTTCGATATAGTAAATGACTAAATGGCACTATTACAGATAGAAGGAAATTTAGGTCCTATGTATACTTATAGATCATTATGTCATATTTTTATGATAGAAGAGCTTTGCATACTATAATCGAAGAAATGCTGCCAATTTACTTTCATCATTTGTTTTGGTAAAAAATTAACAGAAGTGCAGCAAATTCTGGTAAATCTATAAAGGACGACTCAATGAACTACCTGTAAATACAGAAAATGCAAATTAACCATACATCATGTAAATGCATACCCACTTTACGTTCCATATGATATAAGTAAATGATGATAAATGTAATAATAAGTTTCATTAAAGAATGTCAAACAATCAAATTAGAAAGGGCAAATTAAGAAAGTCAACTTGGGCCACAATAGTTGGGTTGCCACCTCCTCTTGGTATAGCGATTATCTGGTCTACCATTATGAATACAACAAAATACATCTTTTGTATCATAAAGAGGGCATGCTTCATCATACACCAATTTTCCATCAAAAAAAAATCACAATATTTTTCATCATATTCATTACTGCTTTTATCCAAATTTCCCAAACTATTTTCACTAGTAGCATATACCCCAAACCACCATGTGAGTTCATCATCTCTCGACCACAAAGTTGTTTTGCTTCCATTAACAATAGCATCATAATTCATAACGGTAAAATAGAGAATAAAGAAGACATGATATAAGAAGCAAAAATCCCTCTATTGTGTACAAGTTTAGCTGATCATGGGTGCTTAAAAAAATATTAGAATTAAGTTTTAATTTTTTGTCTAAATTGAGGAAAAATTTGAAAAAGAAGAAAGAAGTTTGTAAAACAGGGAAAATATGTATGATTAAGTGGTTGATGTAAGAATTGTATTGGTCATTATGATTGATGAAAGAAACAACATAGAAAGCAGAAAATATTTAGAAAGATTGAAAATATAAAACAAAACTATAGAAGGAAGTACTCATTGAAGGATAAATATCGGGTGATTTGTGGTAAATTAATTATAAAAATCGTGCTAATGACATTGAAGAATTTTGGTAAGTGGGGCAGCTAGGAAGTTGCGAAAAGAAAGATAGTGCATGTGGTTTATTATTGATTAGTTAAAAAATTATGATAAATATCAATGAAAATGAGACAAATTTAGAAAATTCCATCAGATATTGTATATTAGATTAGTGCTAGTGCGTTTCATGATTTAAATTAAAAATATCTATATAATATCCATGTTTAACATTAGTTTTTTATTTGATTTATAACACAATTTAATTTGAACAAAATGAATCAATTTTAAACTCGCAATTTTAATGATATTTGTAAAATAATATAAAGAGTATTGAGATACAAAAAAAAAAAATACTTCGTAGTTTGTTGTATTAGATTTTAGTAATTAAAAATATATGTTTAGTAAGTTATAAGGAAGTTAGCAAAAATAAATTTATCGGTTTTAGAGTTATAGCTTACATAAGAAGCTAATGAAAAAATTTTAGGCGGGAATTTTTTTTATGAGAGTGACATGTGAGGGGATGGCTTGAGTGGTTCTTACCTTAGTTAATGTATAAATAAATTTGTATACAAGACGTCAAATTTAATCACAAGCAAAAAAATCAATTGTACTATTGCTAGTGTTACACTAAGATCTTAAAATGGTCTGCACATGTCAATGGGGTTACTGTATACCTCACATGGCAATCAAAATTACCAAAATTCTACATGTCAAATGACTAATTATATTAATGATGGAGCGGACATAGTAGGTTACACTAACCATCAATTGCAAGTCACTTTTTCTTGGGTGAAAATTTGGAAAATAATGCTAAAAGGTAGGTGGTTTGGCATTCAAACTGAAAAAACATCAAAACAGATGGGATTAATTATGTGAAAATTTCCTTCAAAAATTTAATTTTTTACTTTTACAAAATACAAAGTACAAATTTTGTTTGCAAAGTTAAGTGTTTTGATTATGAGAAGTTATGAGCCAAGATTTACTACTAATATACTTGTGGATAAGAATATTGATGAATATAAGCAATAAATTATTTTAGGGATTTTCCATTTGGTACCCCTGAACCTTGGACTTTTCCATATAGTATCCAATTTCTTTTTAGTTTCCATACGGTACCATTGTACTTTTAATTTAGCCTAAGATGTATCATTATATTCTACAATACATTAATTTAAGGTATTTTTGGTCTATTTTTCTTAACTTCGACTCCATAATTGACTCTTAAAGTCTTAAGGACAAAAATGATCCCCTAATATCTTAGCTGGATAATTTTTGCGTAAAACAAATCCAAATATGCAAAAACCAAGTCATTTTTTCTTTCACGTAAATTGAGGCATACTATATATTTTTGGCCAATTTTGATATAATTTTTATCTTTTAGGACCTAAATATCCCTTTAAAACCTAAGTAGAATAATTTTATGGCATGTAAATAAAAAAATACAAAGCAAATTTGATGAAATGTTACGGTATAGTTTAAATTAAAAGTACAATGTACCATGTGGAACCCAAAAAGAATTTGATTACCAAATGGAAAAGCCAAAAGTTCACGGGTACCAAACGAAAAATCCCATTAATTCCGGGAAAATTTTGAGAGATTGATTTTTTTTTTTTATAATCACTAATCAGGGAACTTGAGAAATTATGTGATTTAGAAAGTCGTTATATTAAAAGATGATCCATTAAAACAACAATTGAATATTTTGGTCAAGAGTATTGGTTGAATCAATTGATCAATTAAAAGCTTATATAATGATGCTCCCCTCAAAACGTGCCTAAAATGTGGCCCCTGAAACTAAATAATAAGTGATGCTCCCCACAAAATAATATAACACACTCCCTTTTTCCCTTATATAATAGAGATTAACAAGATTAACACAACAGGTCAGGTTCAGGTTCAGGCCCAGGTACAGCTCCAGGTTCAAAAGACAGTGATGAAAGCTGGAGAGCCAATTTTGGTTGCGGGCGCCTAGGTGTTGTCTTCCTCCTACTTGTATGATAGACATAAACAACATAGAAAACCCACATTAGGGTTGAGTTGAATGTTGTTATAAGTTTCAAGTCTCAACAAACCTCATACTTGAATTGTCAAACTAGAATGTGCAAGCTTTTAAAGGAGTGTGGGAACATCCTAGGATCTTAAGATGCTAACCTGAGACAGAGTCATCATTCCTTGTGCCATAATGGAGGAACTTACTTCTCCAACCATCTTTAGTTGGGTGGCCTCCTTCAAGTTAAATTTTATAATGGTGTGATTTTCAATGTCACCATAGAAAATGTGATGGAATGCACCTTTTGCTCCATCTATCACTCTAAATTACTTTCCTAGTTTACTCCCTTAATATTTTGTTCCTCATACGTGATGAACTTCTCCGATTCTCCTAAACCTACACCCTTAGTTTCAACAACACCCTCTCTAGTCTCTACTTCCTTTTAACACTAAATTGCCTCCTAGATACTTGATGGAGGATTGGGTCAATTTAGATTGCAAATTTAGAATATTCCAAAGATAACTATCATCCAACCCCCTACTCATTATCAATTAGGTAGCACGAGTGTTTCATTTGAGTAATTGTTCAGATACCCGATTCATCCCCGTATTGGAGACAATACAATCGGTACTTCACCTTACAATTGGGATATCCAATGAAATTGAAATTTTAGTTTTCGATTCTCATGTGTATCCGTCTTTGAACTCATCCCTGACTCCACACAACCTAGCTCATCAGAGGGGATGAAACTCAATGTCAATCATCAAACAACACCCAAAACTTGCACAGCAAAATCATATTTAAATGAATCTCTTCTTTTTCAACTAAATTGCGTCCTATAAGTCTTTTTAAGATATGATGTCAATTTAATTAGTGAAAAAAGGTGACTGCATTGACATCTTACATACAATCAATCATTTTCCCCATCCTAAAGATGACATAAGGGGGTGGGGACCACTCATCAGACTAAACCCAAGTATCACATCTAATAACCAAGAACACAAGGACCAACTCTCCGAGAATACTAGACAACAAGACTAATCTAACAGACATTAAAAATAGCATAAACATGAGCATCATAGAGCCACTAACAATCAGGTTAAGAGACTAAGCATTGCTGTGGTCTTGTTGCAAAAGATCAACAAGAGAAGGAAGGAGCGACAACCAACTACGTGAACCAGAAGTGCAAGGAGACTAACCAAAATTTTGTGCTCACCAATGTTTGAGAAGGCTATGAGAGTCGGCGAGCCATTTTTAGTTTTTGGGGTTTAAAGACTAAAGTTGGGGGAACAGAAGTTGAAAGGTTTCTCTCACTAGCTTTCAATATTGGTCAATTCCTTTTTAGCCAACCCCAACAGCTATAACTATCATCTTACAACAATAACTGCTATGACCTTATACTAGAATAGATTAAAAAAAAAGCATAATTACCATCAACACTTTCTGTCGCAGTAGCATAGACACATAAATCAAATGTCTACCAATGCCAATACTGTAAATGCCGAAAATGCTTCAGATGCAGCTAATGTTAATGTAGCCGACCCCAATTATGAGACCAAGGCCTTGATCGATCAATCGATCGATTGAATAACTCTTAACTACATACACTTACAACGAACCGATTAACATATAATTTTAGTGTAAATTCGCAACAATAGATCATGATTTAAGCAATGTATGCAGACATGCAGGAATTCAAATACAGAAAACACACATTAACCAATCAATAACCACATATCAAGTGAATGCATACACATTGCATAATCAAAATCAACCATAACATCAATGCAAATAGATAAATAAGAAAATCAACCTTGGCATATCGCAATGGTTTGGCTGCCATCTCCACTTGGTATAAGAATTATTGGGTCTACCATTCTCAATACACCTAAATCCACCATCAGCAAACGAGCAATCTTTCGTATTATAAAGAGGGTATGTTTCATCATACACCCATTTCCCATCAAAGAAATCACAATAATAATCGAATTGATCATTACTACGACGATTCTCCAAATACCCCAACTTTGTATTATTATTATTATTATTATTATTATTATTATTATTATTATTATTATTATTATTATTATTATTATTATTATTATTATTATTATTATTATCGTTAGTAGTAGAAGAAGTTACTCCTCCAAACCACCATGTAAGTTCATCATTTGACCTCAAATTCCCTCCATTACTAATAACATTATTAAAGTAAAACAGTGAACAAAGAAGACATGATGTAAGAAGTAAAATCCCTACAATTGTTACTGAAGCTTCTAATTTGTTTAGTCTCTTGAATTTCTTTAAGCAATCTAGCTGATTCATGTTTTTTTTTTTTAACTAAAAAGTAGCTTCTGTGTTATAAATTTTGAAATTTCAACAAAATAAAAAACAATTACTCATTTTTAAAAACCCCAATATTTTCCCACATAAACATCCATATAATTTCTCAAACAAAGTTTAAAGGAAAAATCGATAACGCTGTCATTGTCACAACTAAACCCGCTTATTTTTTTTCCCAATTCAAAAACAAAACCCTTATTTTTTTTTTTTTTGAAAATGGTGGAATGAAGGCGGCAATTATTATAATACTAGTAACGGTAACAAGATCCTGGAAAAACGGATGAAGATCTGCCAGAGAGAGAAAGAAGAGAAAGAATTTTTTTAGATTGAAGAAGAAATAAAGTAGAAGGAAAGCTTTAATTAAACTAACTGCTGTTTGTTTTTAGTTTACTACTGAAAGTTTGAAGATGGAAGTACAAAGGAAATAATGAAGGCGAGTGAAACTCAGTGGTGGCGAAGGCGAGTGGAACTGTAATGGTGAACAAGTGTCAGCCATTAAAATGGGTTTAAAATTATGGGAGAAATATGAAAGAGTTGATGAATGATTTGTACTCACTAGTTTTTGGGTTTGTTAGCTTATTGGTATATTGTAATTTGTAAACCGCAACTTCTATACTATTTTGGTTGTTAGTTTGCTACTTGCTACTCCGTTTGAATGACGGGTGGTTTGTGTTTGGTGTGTAAATAATTTTGTCTTTTCCCTATTTAAAAAAAAAAAAAGAAAAGAAAAGAAACAAACACAAGTACAAGCAGTTAATTTTATCATTAACGTGGAGGAGTCAACTGTTTGGAGACGTTCAAGATCCGTTGTTGAGCACTTGAGCGTGGAGTACACAACTGTTTTTTCAATAAAACTTCCCTTATTATATGCTTCCTCTCAAATCAATCAAAATTTCACTGGTTGCTTATTTCATTTTAAATGTTTAACTAGAATGTATCCGTGCCGGATATGATATTTGGAAAATAAAACAACGAAAAGTAAAACATTAATGATTTACTCAAAAAAAAAGAAATATAAGTTAAATATTAGCAGTTATTATAGTCTTTTGAAAAAAATTAGTAAAATTGTAGAATATGTACTGCTTTTTTAGAGTTCGTAAGATATATAGGCAATTGTTGTTAGTTTCTTATCTTAAAGAAAAATTAATATAAAAAAAAAAAAAATCAAATGCATAAGATTTGTGCAAATTCTTAGATGCATCCGGAGCACCTTCCTCTAGGTACTCCCGGGCGCATGTAATACGCGCATTGCTTTTTGGTTCATTTTTAATATTGATGTTCATTTTATTATCGTTAATGTTCATTTTTACTTTTTTTATAATGATATTCATTTTTTTAATACTGATGTTCATTTTCTTATACTTAGTGTTCATTTTACCATTGATAATGATGTTTATTTTTTAAAAAGTGATGTTCATTTTTTTAAAAGTGATGGTCATTTTGTTAAAAGTGATATTCATTTTATTTTCGTTAGTGTTCATTTTCACTTTTTTATAATGATGTTAATGTTTTTAACACTGATGTTCATTTTCTTATACTTAAGCCCTGTTCTCCTCGTCTTATTATTACTTATTTTCAGCAAAATAAGTTCAGATCAACAAAAATAAGTTCAGTTCAGCAAAAATAAGTTCAGCTAAGCAAAACTCAGTTTCAATCCTTAATAAATTGTGAATGATTTCAGCAAAAATAAGTTATTTTTAATAAATTGTGAAAGATTAACTTTTGCTAAACTGAACTGAACTTATTAAGTTATTTTTGCTGAAACCATGAACAATTTATTAAGGATTGAAACTGATTTTTGTTGAACAGAACTTAGTTTTGCTGAAAATAAGTAAAAATAAGACGATGAGAACAGGGCCTTAGTGTTCATTTTACCATTGATAATGATGTTCATTTTTTTAACAGTGATGTTCATTTTGTTATTGTTAGTGTTCATTTAAAAGTTCAGTCTTGTTAATTGATATTGTTCGTTTAAATTTGTTAATGTAGAAAGTTGTCTTTGTTGGAAATGCTGATGATGGTAGTGTTTTGTAAATTATTTTTCTGATGATTTTGTAAATTTTTTGGCTGAGTAGCGGGTGCAATCTCACTTTATTTTTTCTGATGCGACCTTCTCGAAAAGCATATTTGTCATACACATCAAATGCGTCTTCATCGTTGTTCACTTTTATATTCAACAATTCAGATTCATCGGCTTCATTTACAATTATTTGGTTTGAATCATCTGCAAAAATTGAAAACATTAAAATTTATAAGCTAAACAATAAGTCATTTTTTCTGAACGTTCAGAAATTCATATGCAAAAGTTCAGAATATAGTTGAAAAACATATCATATACAAATGGTATTCTTGAACATTAATTCAGTTTTTCTGAACGTCCAGAAATTCATTTAAAAAGTTCAGAATATAACTGAATGTTCAGAATGTGTCAAAAAGTTCAGAAAAATAATTAGAAGATTACAACAATAACAAGAACATAACTGAACAACAATTCATTTTTTCTGAACATTCAGAATTTGTGTGAAAAAGTTCAGAATAATAATTAGAAGATTAAAACAATTAGAAGAACATAACTGAACAACAATTCATTTTTTCTGAATGTCATTTTTTCTGAATATTAAGAACTTGTTTGAAAAAGTTCAGAAATATAATTAGAAGATTACAACAATTAGAAGAATATAACTGAACAACAATTTATTTTTTCTGAATGTTCAGAATTTGTGTGAAAAAGTTCAGAAATATAATTAGAAGATCACAAGAAAACATATTAATATAGAAATGTAATTTCTGAACACTAAGTCGTTTTTTCTGAACTTTTACGAATCTTCATCAGTATATATGCAAAATTTTAGAACAATAATTTCTGAACAATAAGTGAAACTTTTTGAACCTGTATTAATGGAAATTAAGAAAAATTTGATGAAAATTATAGCTTACAATTTTCTGTAAAATCTTCATTGATTATTTCTTGTAGATCTTCGTCTCATTTTGTGTTGTTTTGAATTTCATGTGTTGTTGATTTTCTATTGAAACTGTCATAATTGAATGTTAAAAATTCTAGGGTTTCAAACTAGAGAGAGAATTGTTTTGATTTTGAGAGAAAGAAGAGAGAGAATAAGAGAGAATGATGAACTAAAAAAAATATGCGGCGTATATATAGCAGGTGTTGTTGAAGGAGAATTCTGTGGACAAAACACGTCGTTTGGTACCGGGAGCACCTAGAGGAAGGTTCTCCGGGTGTATGTAATCCGGATTGTAAGATTTGAGCATTGGGACTTTAGAGTGTTGTGGTGAAAAGTTAGGAAAAAAACATCTAAATATTTCGTAACTAGAGCGTACTCGTGCTAATGCATGGGATATAATATTTGGAAAATAAAACAACGGAAAGCAAAACATTAGCTATTTACTAAAAAAAAAAAGAGTGAAATATTAGCAGTTATTAAAGTCTTTTGAAAAAAAATTAGTAAAATTGTAGAATATGTAGGATTTTTTTTAATTTAGAGGTTGTGACATATATAGGTAGTTGTTGGTAGTTTCTTATCTTAAAGAAAAAAAAAATCAAATGCATAAGATTTGAGTATTGGGATTTTAGAGTGTTGTGGTGAAAAGTTAGAAGAAAAACATTTAAATTATTATATAAGATATTTTTGTTCATACTATTATCATAATATTGTACTTGGTTTTATTTTGTTCATAATATTGTTAATGTGTATAATCTCTATTAGTGTTATTTTGTAAATGGCTTTATTTTGTTCATAATATATTTTTGAAACATTAATTATCATTTTTGTTTCATACGGGGTGTATATTTATTAGGTTATAATTTTCACGAAAAAAAAAAAAAAAAAAAAAACATTATGAAACTAACATTCAAGAAATGAAATGAAAATATCATTCACAAAAATATAACAATACCAAATAAGTGGATTATCATTCACAAAAATATGAAACTACTACATATGAAAATATATTACCAATTTTTACTTCATAAAATATAAAATATCAATAGCGAAATATTTTTTTCATAATTAATAATGGATTTATATCAAAATTATTACTATATCACTAATCCATAGTTAAAATCATTAATAGTTCATAGTTACATACAATTCATAGTTAAATCATGGTTAAAAATCAATAATCATAATTAATCCAAGTTGAAAATCAAAAATCCATAAAAAATCATAGCTTAGTTCAATTCAGTTTAGTTCAGTTCAGTTTCATTCAATTCAGTTGTTTTCAATAAATGTAAACAAGCCCTTAGTCCCATAATTGGGGTCAGCTACGTGAAACAAAAGTAATCGTCTCATGTGGTCATTCACATAAAATTTTCTCTTCCATCCCCTGCGATCAAGAATCTCGTTCTCCTGCAAATCCAAAAGCTTCATGTCGTTTCTAACTCTTTCGAACCAAGTCATTTTCAACCTCCCACTACCTCGTTTAAGTTTTCCTGATCTCACTCTTCCACTCGTAGCACCAGAGCTCCCTAAGGGTCTCCGTCTCACATGACTGAACCAATGCAGACAGTTTTCCCTTAATTTGTTTGCAATATCTATGACACTAAATTTCCTGCGAATGACTTCATTTTTTATTTTTTTCCTTAGAGTATTCCTACACATCCATCTCACACATTTGTATCTCCTTAACCTTTACCTTCTTAAAGTGCTCCTTCTTAAAAAGTCCAACATTTTGTATAGTAGAGCAACACTACTCGTATGACTGTCATGTAAAATTTCGCCTTCAACTTTAAAGGAATGTTTCTATCATATAACACTCATGTGGCCGCTCTCCATTTAAGTCACCCTAACTTAATCCTGTGAACCATATCTTGATCATAGTTCTTTTGGATGAGTGACCCAAGATACTTAAAACACACCCTCATATCTAGAACTTTTTCGTCCAACCTCACCACCACATCACTTTTCCCCCTCTATATCCCAAGCGACATTCCATATACCCTGTCTTACTTTGACTTAACGTAAACCCTCTAGACTCCAACATTATCCTCCATTGCTCTAATATGGTATTAAATGTAATACCCCATATTTTCACGTATTTAAAGGAGTTATTTTCGTATTTTATACGTATGTTTTAATATTTTTATTATTAAATCATATTCAATAAGAATATTAAACAAAAGAATTTAAATAAATTTTAATCAAGATTATTATTTTGTGTTTATAAATAATATTTTATGTTTTATTAAATATTTTGAAAAGTTTCTAAAAATAGATATGTTTAATTTTATTAAATATTTTGAAAAGTTTCTAAAAATAGAAATTTTAGAGTTTCCTAGATTATTTTAAAACAAGGGCATAAAAGTAGTTTCAAGCATTAAGGGTATTTGTGGAATTGTACCAAATCCTACTTTGGGTCCTATAAATACCCCTTAAAACCCCAATTTTTGGATTTATTTTGCAACTTGGTGATTTAGGATTCTAAAAATTTAGAGAGAGAAAGAGAGAAAGAAAAAAAAAAGAATGTTTGAAAAAAAAATAATGTTCGGAAATTTTCAAAGGGAAAAAAACTTGTTCGTTTTTCTCTCCCGTCGCCGTCCGCCCCTCGCCAGCGCTGCCCCGTGCCGCCGCCGCTACACCGCCGGCCACCACCGTACGCCACCTCTTCCTCCCCTTCACTTGGTATTTTCGAAACTCTAATTAAAAAATAAATTTCTTCTTTCTTTTTGATTCAATCTTGCAAATTCATATTTATATTTATGATTAATCATGTTTCTATAAGTTTCAATCATGTTTTAATGAAGTTATGATTTATTTTAAAGCATGAATTTATAATTTGTTGTTCATGAAATTTTAGATTAGGGTATATAAAATTATGAAACTCTTGATTTTATGGGTTTTAATGACTTAGGCTCTGTTCTCTTCACGGGATTACAATCCCGATCCATTCCATTCCATTCCAATCCATTCCATTCCTGGGTCATCCATTCCAATCCATTCTAATCCCGGCAATCCATTCTAATCCCGACAATATATTCTTGAAAATTTAAATCTTAATTAATATTAAATTCTTAATTAAACTCTTGAAAATTATATTGTTGTCCAAATTGATTTTTAAAGGCTTTAAACATAAATTATATATATTGTTGTCCGAATTTTGTAGTCATGAATATCAATAAAATAAATATTATGAACATGTTTTGGTTTATGAAAAATTATTCTAAAGCATAGATTTGTTTTATAATGATGTTAGTGGATTGTAAAAGAGTTTTATGATGAATTTATGATGTTTTTATGAGTCTTTAATGAGTTTTAGATGAATAAACAAAGCTGTAAATTTTTATTAACACTTATTTATGCCCAATAAAAATAGTAACATGTAATATAGTAAGTTATAATTATTTTTAATGCATCTAAGTATTGTATATTGATCTTAGGACATGACTATAGTGTTTTATGATCAAAATATGATATTTAGAAAGGTTTTAGAGTGATTGTAAAAAGGTTTGCAAAGCTACCATTTTGGAAAATTACCGAAAATCAAGTATTTTGCAATAGAAAAATTAAAGTAAAGTATGGAATTGAATAGAGATCATATAGGGAATGTTTTGGTCAAGTTTCCAATCTAGAAAGTTAGTTTAGAGTTGTTGTAGAACTTAGTCAACAATGTTTTAATTTAGTTTCGGTTTTCTCTATGTAGGAAACTTCGAAATAGTCGACTTTTAGGAGTTGTGGCGGATCACCACTACTTTACATGGTACGTAAGTATGATAAGTTCATTTTGTATTCATCATTTGCCCCCATTTCATATTGGTTTTTGGCTCTAATAAGGCTCCTTTGAGCCTATTCTACTAACTTCGGTTGCTTTTATTGCAGGAATTGATGCTTTTGTATCGGTTTTCGCTGTATCCCAAGCATTTGGCGAGTTAGTAAGAGACTAAACCACTTGGAGAAGCTAAAAGGAAGCTAGGACATAACTTAGAAGCCCCGGGAAAGCATAGAAGTCGAGTTTTAGAAGTTACGAGCGAAGCCGAAAGCCCGAAGGCTTCTGGATCACTATGCCCGGCCCAGGTGCACTGTGCCCGGTTCGGGTGCATCACAGCCGGCCGGCCGGGCACAATGATTTTACGTGTTTTTGCTCGTTTTTCACCAAACTTCGACTTAGTACTTAATGTAATTTTCCCTAGGTTTTCATGAACGCATTCTATTATTCAAGAACCCTAGTTTTAGTTTAGTTTTCTCTCAAAAGAGGTGATTATTGTGGATCTTTTCAATCATTCAATTCAATACAAATTCAAGTTTTAATTCAATCTTAATTCTATTCTCTTTGATTCATGTTCAATTTTAGTTTATGTTTCTAGTTTTATTTTCTTTAAACTCTTATGCCCTAATTCTTGTTTTATTTCTAGTTTTATAATTGTTGATTAATTCATTAATTATGACCATGTCTTTAGTTTTGTTTTCTACAATTGCTTTAGTTTTTATGATCATGAGTGAGTAGTTAGTTTTCTAGGGTTAGGGAAACCTTGAATAATTAATGGACTAATTAACTTAGATTGTTTCGATTTCACAATTAGTAGTCAAATTCCTATTATTGGCTTGTTTGTTTACAATTGAATTATGCGCAGATTTAGTTGTAATTTTGGTAATTTTCGAATATGATGACGAGAGGTAAAAATACCACAATAAAACCACTGAATAATAGGCGGAATTAGTCTAGGCATGAGCGAGAGCCGCTAGATGAGTTTTGAGGGAGTCTAAGTTTGAGAGAATTAGTGAGCCCTAATTTGACGATAATTGTGAGATTGAACGTTCTTTGTTGGTGAATCCATTAGTTGTTCTTGGTGACCCGAATAACCCTAGACCTTAAATATTAGTTTTAATCACCATCATTTCCCGTAGTTAATTAGTAGTTAATTAGTAGTCAATTAGTTAATCGATAATTCTCAACCAAGGCCCTTTATACAGTTTAAGCTTTTTAGAACTAATAGAGTTTAATTGCTTCCCTGAGGATTTGATCCTTACTTCCCTAGCTACGTTAGTTAGAGTTGTTTGGTTTATTTTTGATAGGTGTGCGATAGCCTCATCAAAGTACTAAAGACAAACATGAGAATTAGAATACATGCTTGGTTGATCTTTTATGTTATGTTGTTGTTCTTGTTTGGATTGTGAAAGCCTTGATTTATCATTTCGAGTAGATTTGTCACGTTTAGCGGAGTTTCTTCTAATTTTAAAGTATTTTACTTTAGTTTTATCCTTTGCGGTTTTTATGTTCGGTTTTGTTTAATTTTGGTTGAAGTAGCACGGAAATCGAGGATTAGATGGAAACCAAGGAGCAAGGCTAGGCAAGGTTGGAGTGCATTGGGATGCGTGTCAAGCAAGCAAGCCAATTGACTAAGCCAAGGAGGAAAGAAAAGGAGAAAACAAAAGAGGTCTTCATACGTCTGAACTTGCAACCGCAGCCTTATAGGGCTCGCGTCCGCAAGTTTGGACAAAAGCCCCAAGAAGTCAGGATCTCCCTTAGTTGTGGACGCAACTCCTAAAGGGTTGTGTCCACAACTAAGGGAGCACACGGGATTGAGTTTTGCTTCGCTTGTGTTTTGTTTAGGGGAGCTTAGAAACCCAAAGAGGGTTATAAAAGGGACGAGTAGGAGGATTTTGGGACGTTTAAGCTTTAATCATAAAATTTACTCTAAACATCTTCATTAGGGATTAATTTAGTTTCTCTCTCTAGATCTAGTTTTAGTTTTTTCCACTTTGTGAAACTCTCAAGATTCAATTCAATTCAATTTCAGTTTTCTTTCATTTGTAACTTCTTTATCTTTTTTTTATAGTACTATCAATTTTTTTTTTTGTTTATGTTAATCTGTTTAGTTTTGTTAATTATATTAGTTTGTTAATTAGTTCATGTTAATTTATTTGCTTATCAATTGTTTGATTGTCTAATTATGAATTTTTTATTCCAAATTATTCTAGTTATTACAATCATGAGTGAGTAGTGGTTTTCTAGGGGTTTAGGGGATCCTTAAATTTGTTAATGGAGTAATTAGGTGTTAATTAATTAGTTTCATTCTATTAACTGAATCCCTATTATTGATTTCTATCGATTACAACTATGTTGTGTGCAGGTTTAATTGTGAGTTAGGTAATTGTCAAAATTGATGTCGAGAGGTAAGATTACCACAATACGACATCAATAGGCAAAACGAGTCTAGGCAAAAGCAAGAGCCGCTAGAGGAGTTTTGAGGAAGTCTAAAATTCGATCGAATTAGTGAGCCCTAATTCAGTGAATTTAGTGAAATTAATTGGTTTATGCTTAGTTATTTCATTGATTGTTCTTGGTGAATTGATTTCCCTAGGTTTTAGTAATTTGAGTCAAATCCCGTTGTTCCTGTTATTTTCCGTAGTTAATTAATCAGATAATTAGTCAAAATTCTTCACCAAGACCCCTTACACAGTTTTTACTTTTTAGAACTAATAGAATTTAATAGCTTCCATGAGGATTCAATTCCTACTTCCCTAACTACATTAGTTCGAGTTGTTGGTTATATTTGACAGGTATGCGATAGCCTTGTCAAATTTTAGCACCTTTGTCGAGTAGGCAATTTTAATTATGTTAGTCGGGTTTAAACTGTTTATTTATATATTTTTTTTTATTTTGTTTTCTTAGCCTTAAGGAACTAATCAGTTCTTTGAGGCAGTTTCTCATGTTTGTTTGGAGATTCTATGCTTGTGCAAGTTCTTGGTTTACATGCTGGTTTGGATTGATCCTTACCCTGAAAGATCATTTCATAAGCGCAATCATAAAAGGAGGTGGAGATTAAGATTAGAAGGACCTTCCTTTCAGAACGGACATTAACTGATCTGTCACGACTTTTGTCTAAATTGGATATTACTGACGCAGGAGAGATGTCAGGTTCTGAAAATAATGAAAACAACCTACCACCGTCGTCGCCACCGCTGCCACCACCGGCACAATCATTGAGGGATTATTCGCAGCCAAGTTCAACAATAGTGGGAGGTGGTAATCGGGTTCCTGATACAGATGCTCTTAATTTTGAATTGAAGCCAGCTTTGGTGAATACAGTGGAGAGGAACCAGTTTGCAGGAACACTGATGGAGGATTCAAATTTGCACTTGACCAATTTCCTTCAATACTGCAACACGATCAAGCAGCATGGGGAGGACTACACTAGAATGATGATGTTCCCGTTCTCATTGAGAGACAAAGCTTGTACTTGGTTGAACAGTATTAACATGGACAACATCAATATTCAATAGTTGGGGTGAGTTAGCTCTTGCATTCCAAAGGAAGTACTACCCTCCAGAGCGAACTACAACCCTTCGAAGCAAAATTAAGAATTTCAACCAAGAGACCAATGAGACATTATATGAAGCATGGGAAAGGTTCAAGGATTTGCTCAGGTTGTTCCCATACCATGGTCATGATAAGTGGTCCCTAGTCCAATCATTCTACAATTGGTTGGGGAATGAGAACCGTATTTTACTTGATTCCGCTGCTAGTGGTCGATTCATGAACTAGGTGGTCAATGCTGTCTATGACTTAATTGAAAAAATTGCTATTCACAATTCAAAATTTTGCAATCCTAGTGGGCATTTGAAGAGGGGTGGAAAGTATGTAATAGATGACAAGTATGAGAGTCTAGCTTCACAAATCAATGTAGCAGGCCAAAAGCTCAACAAGATCAATACTACACCTTCTCCGCCAATTTCTGTAGCTGCGATGGTTGCTTTTTCGTGGTGCACTGAGCCTTTCTGCGATTCATGTGGCTCATTTGGTCATAATGCCCATTAATGTCATAGTTCCATGGAGGAAGTGTGTGCTTTCCAAGCCTATAAGGACAATCCATTCTCTAACACTTACAATCCAAGTTGGAAGGATCATCCATACTTCTCCTACAAGAACAACAATGTGCAAAACCGACAGCCATTTATGCCACAGCAGGCACACCAGCAGATGCAGCGGTTTATACCACCACAACCACCTAGGTTCACCAGACCACCACCACCTCAAGCAAGCAATGGGCTTTTAGAGTTAAGGAACATGATGCTCAAGATGTAGAAAAACTTGGAGGCAATGCAAGCTCACAATAAGCAATTAGAGATCCAGCTAGCTCGGATTGCCCAGTCTACAACTCAGAGGCAGTAGGGTCAACTGCCTCCTCAACCTAATCTGCCAGCTCCATGCCAAGAGATCATGTAAATTCTATTACTACCAGAAGAGGGACCTACTGCGAGGGCCCAAGGATGCCAACTGATGATGCTAATTCCGAGCCGGTAGAGCAGAATGGAAAGACTAGAAATGTGGTGATTGAGGAGATTACAGAGCCAACACCGCCCAAGGAGAACGAAGTCATGGTGAAGAGAGCCTCAGTAGTTGACATGCCCACTAATACATTGACACCGCCCAAGGTCCCACTACCCTTTCCTCATAGGGTAGACAAGAGTAAGAACGACAATCATTTCCATAAGTTCCTTGATATTGTTAAAAATTTGTAGGTTATTGTTCCTTTTACGAATCTAATTATGCAGGCACCCACATATACTAAGTTTTTGAAGGACATATTGAGCAGGAAACGTAAATTGAGTTCGGTAGAGACTATAACTTTAACTGAAGAATGTAGTGCAATTTTGCAGAATCAGTGTACATCAAAACTCAAGGATCCAAGAAGTTTTTCTATTCTTTATAAAATTGGCCTACTGTTTATTGATAAAGCATTGTGTAATTTAGGGTCTAGTGTTAGTGTAATGCCATTGTCTATTTGTAAGAAGTTATATATGGGGTCCTTAAAGTTTACTAACATTACCTTTAACTTGGAAGTTGACTTTTAACTTAACTTGAGGCCTTATAGACTTCTAAATACTTGATTTAGGAATGTANACTGGTAAATACTTGATTTAGGAATGTTTTACTTGGTTATAAGCTTAAATGAAGAACAACTAGTGACTTGGCCATGATATTACCCACTTTTCGTGATTTTGGATCGGAGCTTTTTTGAGTGAATTTGAGCCCATAACCGTTGTAATGCCACATTTCAATAAATTAAAAACATAGACACCTCTAAATATGCAGTATATGAATGTTAAAGGTACTTATAAGCTGAATTGAAGAGACGGTAATGAAATGGGCAAGTAAATAGCCATTTTTGAGGTGTTTTGAGTCATTTTGGGTGACATTGGGCCCAAAACACTTGGAAGTTGAATTTTAACTTAACTTGAGGCCTTATAGACTTGTAAATAATTGATTTAGGAATGTAACACTTGGTTATAAGCTTAAATGAAGAACAACTAGTGACTTGGCCATGATATTACCTACTTTTCTTGATTTTGGAGCTTTTTTGAGTGAATTTGAGCCCATAACCGTTGTAATGCCACATTTCAATAAATTAAAAACATAGACACCTCTAAATATGCATACTATGAATGTTAAAGGTACTTATAAGCTGAATTGAAGAGACGGTAATGAAATGGACAAGTAAATAGCCATTTTGAGGTGTTTTGAGTCATTTTGGGTGACAGTTGAAATAGTTGTCTATGTGTATTCGTCTATTAGTATGTTTGTGTCAATCAAGTTCATGTTGTAGGAAACATATCAGAACCAGGTTGAGGATTCCTCCAATGCGGAAACTCCAAAGACGCCAAATGAGATGTATTGGGAGGCAGCTGGTGGGCGCAGCAAGAAAGGTCGCGTCAAAGGTCTTGGTAGTGGTGCTGAGCTTTACTACGGGTCGTTCAGGCGATGTGGATCGTCACAGCAGTACACTCCCTCTGTCATTTCTCAAATGCAAGAACATTTTGACAAGAGGGTAGAGAATGTCACAACCCAGCTGCAAGAGTTCCAGCAGGAAATTAGGACCCAGATTCATGATGAGTTAAGGCAGGAGGTTCGAGAGGAGGTCAGGAATGAGATGCAAGCAGAGATGGCCGCAATGGAGCAGAGAAACAGAGAGCATGTGGAGGAGCTGATGAGTCGGATTCAGGGATTCGGCACTGACTGTTGTTCTCCTTTCCAGAGTCATCGTAGAGACCCCAGAGATGACTCGGGTAGTGGCGCAGGTGAAGGCACTCCAGTTTAGTTAGCTATCTTACTTGTGTTTCATGATATATCGTATTATCGAATGAATATATAGTTTAGTTCTATGCAATTATTATTATTGTTAAACTTGTTATGGTAGTATTTGATGGTAGTTGTAAGACACAAATTAATTTATTTATGTTTTAAATAGTTTGCGACGGAATTTATCGTCGCAACAGAACGGAAATGGTTATGGTCTATATATAGGTTTGCAGGTATGAATTAGGGTTTCAAGTAGTCTTTTTAAAAAGAAATTGCAAAATTCCAACGGAAATATTGATCGCAAATTGTCATATAAGAATTTCATAAAACTATTGCGACGGAATTTATCGTCGCAAAAAAAATGGAAAATTAAATGGTTGCAAATTGAGCACTAGTTTGCGAGGGAATTTTCCGTCGCAAAGTAAGGAATTTGCGATGGAAAATTACGTCGCAAATCTGGAATTTGCGATGGAAAATTCCCTCGCAAAATTGCGATGGAAAATTCCCTCGCAAAATTGCGATGGAATATTCCGTCGAAAATTTTGTTTTGCTATGGAAAATTCCGTCGCAAAACTTTTACGACGGAAATTCCGTCGGAAAACCCAACATTTTGCGACGAAGGAAATAGCGACGACCGATTTCCGACGGAATTCCGTCGCAAACACTTTTTCCGACGGAATTTCAGGTTTTTGCGACGGATTTTTTTCGTCACTAAAAAGTTGTTTTCTTGTAGTGATTGGAGGATGTCCCGGTGAGAGTGGGGAAAATTTTCATCCTCGTAGATTTTTTGTGCTCGATATAGATAAGGATGCTCACATCCCCATTATATTAGGTAGACCGTTTTTGAATATTGTAGGTGTTGTTATTGATGTGAAAAACGGTAGTCTAACTCTTACTGTAAGTGATGACAAGGTTACTTTTAACCTTGATAGTGCGTTGGAGAGTCCCATGTTACAATAGTATTGCTATAGAATTGATGTCATTAATGAGATTGTATCTGATGACTTTCCTCGATCCCTATAAAAGGATCTTTTGGAGGCCGTATTTTGTTTGGATGTTGTTTCAGGTGAAAGCAATATTAAGACTGATAAGTTAATCCAAGACCTCTCTAGAGTGGAATTGCGTTCAGAAGGGAGCATGAAATTTTTAGAGTTGCCAAAGAAAGCTTTCTCAGTAAAGGAGGTAACACAACCCGAAATGAAACCCCTCCCCTCTAATTTGAAATATGCATTCCTTGATGAAAAAAAACAATATCAAGTCATTGTTAGTGCTTCTCTTACTGATAATGTTCTTAAATGTCATAAAAAGAATGTTGGTTACAACGTTGATGATTTGACTAGCATTAGTCTTGATTTTTGCATGCATCGTATTCATTTAGAGGAAGGTCACAAACCATGCATACAAGGTCAGCGTCGTTTGAATCCTAACATGCAGGAGGTAGTTAAGAAAAAAGGTCATTAAATTGCTTGATGCTGGCATTATATATTATGTTCCTGATTCTAAATGGGTTAGTCAAGTTCAAGTAGTGCCTAAGAAAGGTGGGATCGGACCACTATTGTGCGTAATAATAAAAATGAGTTAATTCCCACTATAGTTGTTACAGGTTGGCTTATGTGCGTTGATTATCGAAATTGAACACTGCCACTAAGAAAGATCATTTTCCCCTGCCCCTCGTTGATCAAGTGCTTGAAAGATTAGCTAGGCATAAGTATTTCTGTTATTTGGATGGTATTCGAGGTTTTTCAAAATCCCCATTCACCCGGATGATAGGGAGAAAATTAAATTCACATGTCCTTATGGTACGTTTGATTATCGTAAAGTGCCTTTTGGTTTATGTAATGCCCCTGCTACTTTTCAGCGTTTCATGATGAGCATGTTTTATGATTTTATTGAGTCTGTCATAGATGTCTTTATGGATGATTTTAGTGTCTATGGAACTTATTTTGATGCATGTCTAGACAATCTAACCAAAGTGCTTATGAGATGTGAAGAAGTGGATCTTGTGTTTAATTGGGAAAAGTGCCACTTCAGGGTCAATGAAGGTGTTGTGCTTGGACATTTGATTTTCGAACGTGATATTGAGGTGGATAAGGCAAAGATACAGGTAATCAAGCAACTTCCCCCTCCTGTGTATGTAATGGAGCACTAGTGGAAAATTACCTATTCGTATCGGGCAAAATCGTGCATTTTGGACGGATTTTAGGCGTTAAGTTTGCAGGGGTTACAAATAATAAAACTATTTGTATCGGGCTTTTGACCGTTACAAATAAATTACTATTTGTATCGGGCTCTACAAAATGCCCGTCACTTATATGATCATTGGTAGCCAAAAAAACCATGTATTTGTAACTGGCATGGCATTGTGACCGTTACAAATAGCTTTCATTTGTAACGGCCATTTCAGTTTGCCCGATACAAATAAGATTTTGTGCAACAAAAAATAAAGATTATTTGTAACGGGTAAAGTTATAGACCCGTTACAAAAAAGCTTTTTGACCCAAATAAAACAACTTTTAATACCACGCTTACCCTATAACCACCATAGGCACACTATTCATTACCTTTGCATCTCCACTTACCACCACAAATCAAATTAATCACCAACTAGATAAAACCAACAACAAACGTACTTTCATCCAACAAAATACAATCAAATTTACAAAATAATTGACTAATAAATTCAAAATGTAGCACCAATACATTAATCATTACTCATTGATAAATAGGAAAGAGAAACTTCCCATAAAACTACTAAATTTGATCTAAGTCACCACTACATCCCTTAGCTGCACATCAACTCTACAAAAGCCAACCGCCTCGACTTGACTTCACGCTCCTACTTCGTCTTTGCACCGCTACAACTGCATCTATCGTCTCATCACAATTACACTCAGAATCTCATCCCTAAACCAAACTGATTTTTATTGATTGTAAATAAAGTTAGTTGCAAATAATTTAAGCTTGTACTCAGAATAAATAGATTTAAAGCAAAGTTGATGTCTAGTTTAGTTAGCAATGATAATATGTGTGAACACGCACTAATTAGTTACATATGATTAAATGAGATTCTCTTATCAGTTTACTGTTTTGATCTAAATTAGCTTCTTTCTAATTGTTCTTGGGTTGCTAAACTGCTACTTTGCATAATATGCATTTAGCTTGCTCCAATCAAAAAATGAAGAAGTAGGTAGATTAGAAGAAGTACAAATCAGGAAGCTAAACACTAGTCCAATTCAATCAAATAAGAAGACACGTTTCAGACATAAAACACTAATGTAAGAATCAACAAAAACATATAATAACACCAATAAACTAACTTCCAATAAAAAAAAATATAGTAAAAAAAAGGTGCTAGTGAATATCCATTATTCTTGAGAGTAGACCCAAAATTTGATCAAAAAATAGGATAAACAAACCCAAACTTACCGTGTTTGGTGAAACCCCCCCAAGAAGAAAGGACGACAGTCTGAACGCTGGCCACATGAAAAAGAATTTCTCTGTCTCTCTTGGAACTGTTGTTGCAGCATACTCTACATCACCAGATATGAGATATGAGTCTAAGATTAACTAAAGACCATTTCTAAAACATACTCTACATTTCATGTGTAGCAATAAAGGTACATAAAATCAGGTCCCTTGAGTAAACAAGAAATGTTTGTGTTCAGAAGAATCATCTCCAGATGCCGAGGTACAAGGTCTGATCAAATACATAAAGGAAAAGCATATAACAGGGAAGCCTATAGCGAGAAAGAGGAGGAATGCAGTATCAAAATTTATTGAGCACCATACCATATATGAGTATATATTGCAGCACTAAGACCAACATAACCCTTCAGAAGGCCAGCAACATTGCCCATACTCAAGGGGAAGTTCCTCATGTTGGTAACAAGAATAGCAGTCCTGAAAAAAAATGTATTGCTATTAAGCCTCAATAGCCAGAGCAAGCCACAACAATAAACAAGGAATACATATAAACATGTTGAAAACAATCACATTATGAAAAACTGAGTTGACTGCCCTATGCGTACATATCAAAATTCAAGAATACATAGTGATGCGAGTCATGTGACTAATGTCTAAGACAACTAGACTTGAGAGAAAGATAATAAATTCAATGATGCATTCTGATGCAGGAACAACTAGACTTGAGGGAAAGATAATAGTTTAAAATTTCGCGACTAATACTGAACAGACCACTAAAATGGGTATGGCTGCTGAATTCACAAGAGTCGTTCAAATGACATTTAATATAACAAGAAAAGCTCAAAAATCAAAAGGACACCAACTTGGAATACTATTCTAAAGACGACCAATTACTTTAGAACAAGATGTGATAATAAACTTGAAACTAAATCATGATACAAACAAAGTGTGAGTTCAGTTTTGATAGTCTAATTTGATGTATAGTCTCAAAGATTTGAGCAACAATTTAGGGTCATCAACATCAGGAATTTTTGTTCTAGAGTAAAATCAAGGATAAATAGGAGAGACAGAGAGAGGTTTGGAAAAGAGATGAGTACCTTGAATCTTATCAATAGCCATTGTGATCATCTTCAAAGTAAGCCCCAAGAGTGGAAATATGGAATTAAAGTATGACATTGTTGAGGAGTTCGTTACTAACACATGCATGGCTCCTTTGCTAGGTAATAACTTAAAACATTAAAATAAAGCCTTTGGATGGAAAACTCCACTACAAAAAGTTTGTAAGTACATGTAGAAGTTTGTGAAATACTCTAAATGCACATGCCACACCCTTTTATATTTCACCATATACAATCAATGCAACATACATGCAATTTATGCTTTTAAGCATTTCAATTCAATTCCCTTTTAATTTGATCAAGAACAAAGCATTAAGTCCTAGGTTTCGTACACACATCAGAACGGAAATGAAGAAAACAAAAAACAACATCTATGAGCAACTACAACAGCAAAAAAGCAAAGGCTAACAACCTTGTACTGAGCATATACTAAAAAAAGTTTGATATAATTTGAAATTAGACAAGTATAAATACATTCACTCATTCATTCATAAAATAGTGCATACACTCACTCATTTATTCATTCATAAAATAGCACATACATTCACTTATTCATTCATTTCATTTATACATTCACCTTTTCACTTCATTCATTCATTAATTTCATTTTGTTCCATTCATACATTCACTTTATTACCAACACAACATATTGTTTTCTTACTCGCTTATTATATTCACCAAATGTAATAATTCATCTTGTAACTTTCATTCATTCAATTAGTCACTCACTAAGAACTCATCCACTCACTGTCATTTACTTTTATTCATTCTTTCTTGGGTCATTCAAAGATAATTCCTTGCCAAAAACTACAAAAGCAACAATAGACAAGTTCTAATCAATAGAGTGACATTTGACAGTAATAAATCACAATAGAGGAAGTATATTAAAACGAAAACCTGTGGGAAATAACAACCAAATCACAGAACCTTATATATAGGTGGAAACCAATAAAAGTGAAAATGAGAGCTAAAATAAGCACAAACAACAAGCAACAAGCAACCCACAAATAATAAACACTCAAATATAAGCAACATTGAAATTGCCTCTATATGATTAAGCTTGAAGCTGACATTAGATTAGATCGAAGATGAACAAAAATGAGCAACATATGCATATGACATTAAGTTTATACTAAGATAAGAACCAAATAATTGCAATTGATATGATAATAACATGACATATTCCCCAGATGCATAAAAGATACCCAAACCTTGCGAATATTTGCAATTACCAAAAAATAACTAACTAAAGTCACAGTACACAACCCACACAAATACAAGTAAATGATAAATGATAACTAAATAAAAGCATTGAGCTTTCTTTTACTTCGGGAATTTGCCATGACGTAGAGCTCGAAAAAATAATCAATTTGAAAAAAAAAAATTGCTTCGTTCGGACACCCGAGCGTTAAAATATGCCTTTTTGAAGTTTTTTTATTATATTCATTTAATATTTTCCCTCGTTTACGTGTATTTGGTATAGTTCATTTACATGCAATAGTATAATTAGTAATATTGTTAATTTTATAAAATTAAAATAAGGTGATGATCTTATTTTAATAATTTTATAATCGATAAATTTCTATTGAATGCTTTATAAAAAATCAACATTACATATACAATTGTTTCTATTTCTACCTTTTGATTTTAGAATAATATAATTAATGTGATTACCATATATAGGCTTGCCACAAAAAACAAAAATTTCCATGGCATAACATATATTAGCAACGAAAATAAACAAAATGTGTGGCGTAGAAATAAAAATACCCATGGCATAACCATATTTTGCCACTAAATCACTTCTAGCCGTGGCATAATTTTAATGAGTAATTAATGTTATTTGTCAAAATNATGTTATATGTCAAAATATTTTTTTCCCGTGGCTAGATGATAATATGCCACGAATGTAGAATTTCCGTGGCATAATACGTGGCCCAAGTGATTTATTGTTGTAGTGGTCTCTAGTAATAATGATCTTATAGGTATCTAGGCTTAAAACTTTATAAGCCATCTGACCTGGTGGATATCCTAAGAAAACACATGGTGAAGCTTTGGAGTCAAACTTAATTCTATGTGTTTTGATGGTAGAAACATAGCACAAACAACCAAATACCCTCAAGTGGTCCACACCGGGAGCTTTACCATATAACCTACCATAGGGAGTAGTGTTGTCAATGGTCTTGAGAGGCATCCTATTGATTAAGTGTGTGGCAAAAAGAAGACATTCTCCCCAGGCACCAAAAGATGTCTATGTTTTCTTTCTACAACTCCATTATGTTGAGGAGTGTCCACACAACTCTTTTGGTGTTGAATACCTTTGCCTGCATACACATATTTCAACCTCCCCTCACATAATTCCAAAGCATTATCAGTTCTAACAGTTAGAACTTGAGCACTATGCTGAGTACCAACAAATGTGAAGAAATTTTCAACCAGAACAGGAACATCAGATTTAGACTTCATTAAAAGAACCCAAGTATGCCTAGAAAAACCATCCACAATGGTTAAAAACCAAGCAAAGCCATCATATGTCAATGTTTTGTATGGTCCCCATACATTAATATGAAGCAAATCAAAGCACTTAGTTGTAGTAGAAGTACTAATAGGAAAAGGCTGTCTAGTTTGCTTAGCTCTAGGACACACTTGGCATATCCAATCTGTAGCAGTACAAGTACCAATAGGACAAACTAAATGAAGTTTATTAAAGGGAAGATGACCAAATTGAAGATGCCATAGCTTTGCTTGCTCTTCAGTGGCTGATAAGTTGATATTTTATATGTATTTTACCCCCGATCCCGGTTAATTCTTAGCTCTAATACGGCTCTTTTGAGCCATTTCTACTAACTTTTGCTATTTCGAGTGTTTGTTGTGCTTTTTATTAGATTTTACAGGAATCGATGATTTATCGTTGTTTTCCGAGCCTTTTGAAGCACTTGAAGAAGTTAGTAAAGAGTTGAAGTCATTTGGGAAGCTAAACCGAAGACTAGAAGTGTTAAAACGAAGAATTAAAGAGGAAATTAAGGAAGAACGAGCAAAAACCGAAAACGAAGCAAAACAAGCCACTCGCCCGGGTCGAGGCTGTGCGCCCGGGTGAGGGCTGCATGCCCGGACCCTCCGGGCGGGTGGCTCTGAAGGCCCAAATCAGCGTTTTTCCCTTGTTTAGCCTAAGTACTTAAGTGTTTTTCCTCCTAAGTAGTCAAATTACGCCTCTTTTAACTTTAGAATCCTAGTTTACTCTACAAAATTCTCTCAAAGTGTAAAACTCTATTCAATCATTCAATCAATAATATTCAGGTTCTATTTTATTCTCAATTCTTGTTCTTAGTTATGTTTATTATTATTTTCAATTTATGTTCTTAATTTTTATAGTTTTATGTTTAGATTTAATTTTCTTGATTGTTGTTAGTTTTGTTTAGTTTAATCATGTTTAGTATTTTAATTACTTTTATTGTTTTAGTTTCTGTTTCTTTAATTATGAGTGAGTAGTTGCTTTTCTAGGACTAGGGGATCTATGGACTAATTGGTGATGTTTTGCTCATAAATATTAGTTTAACTATTAATTTGCTTGAATTCTTATTGTCAATTACTATTGCTTTCAATTAAATACTGGCCAGGTTTAGTTGTTAGTTTGATATTGTTGAAATCGATGCCGAGAGGTAAGATTACCACAATTAGATCATAAGGACAATAGGCAAAACGAGTCTAAGTGAGCGAGAGCCATTAGAGGAGTTTTGAAGGGGACTAGATTCGAGAGAATTAGTGGACCTTAATTCAAGGAAATTGATAATATAATTAATTATTTGTGTGCAAATTCACTGGTTAAACTGTGGTGAACCGATGTCCTAGGTTTAGTTATTAATTAATTCTCTTAATCAATTTAGCTCTAATTCTAGTTAATTTCTTAGTCACAATCGTCACTCAAAGGCCCTTTACACGGTTTAGTCTTTTTAGAACTAATAGGTTTAATTGCTTCCCTGTGGATTCGATCCCAACTTCCCTAGCTATATTAGTTAGAGTGGTTAGGTTTATTTTTGATAGGTGTGCGATAGCCTCATCAGTGGCCACACAACAAACTTTATCACCTCCATGTGACACTATTCTAGTAGCAGGTTGCTCTTCCACAGCATAAAATCCCTTGTCCAAATTACCAAGAACCTGAGAAGTGCTCAGAGAAGGCCCCTGAAGTAAAGATTTATCATGTGTGAACACAATATCACATGATAAATCTTTACATAACCTATGTGTGGATAACAAGTTGTATTTGGAGCCTGGAACATGGAGAGCATTATCTAATCTGATTCCATTACCAATAATGACTGATCCTGTGTGTTCAACAAAAACTCGTGTTCCATTAGCCACAGAAATAGTATTAGGAACTTTAGTGAATTTCTCATAAGTGTCAAAAAGTTCCAAATTAGAGCAGAAGTGATCAGTAGCTCCACTATCTATGATCCATTTAGAATTATGAGAAGAAATCAAACATGTACCTGCCACATTTGCAGAATCAGTAGATTGAGCTGGAGAAGTGCCCAATCCAGCATCAATAGAAAGAGAGTCTTGGTGAGAATCCTGGTGTATCATCATAAGCAACTGATTATACTGCTCCATGGAGATCTCTATAACCTGATCAAATTGATTTTCTGGAGATGTAGTTGCATTATCATGTGCAAAGGTTGCTACTCTTTTGTCATTAAGCTTGAATTTACCTCCTCCATTAGAGTTAGGAAATCCATGAAGCTTATAACACCTATCAATAGTATGATTCCGTATTTTACAATGCTCACAGAATAATTGATTCAAAGGACGTTTATTCCCAACCACAAATCTTGCACCATTTGGACTTTGAAGAACCTTAGAATACTGATTATGTGCTGAATACTTAGACTGAGAAGATTTAGAATTCTGATAAGCAACTGAAGCAGCTTGAAAAACATCATTAAACTGTTCTACTTGACGTTGCTTTTCATCTTGCATAAGTAGACGATAAGCAATAGTGATGTTTGGCAAAGGTTGCATCATGAGGATATTTGCTCTTGCACCATGGAAGTTAGAATTCAGCTTCATCAAGAACTGAACTAACCTCTGTTCTTGCTGAATTTGAAGAAAAGCCTTAGTAAGGTTTCAAGAACAGTGATTACATGTGTAAGTAGGAATAGTGATGATACCACTGATTTCATCCCAAAGTGCCTTAATCTTAGTGAAAAATTCTGCAATCTTTTCATTTGGGCCTTGTTGAAGATCATGCAACTGTTGCTGAAGATTATAGAGTTGTGGTCCAAAACTCTGTGAAAATCGTTCTTCAAGGTCCTTCCATATTTCAGCTGCTATAGTCAAGTACATCACACTACGAGCAATGGTAGGATCAAGCGAGCGAAGAAGATGCGAAATCAACAAATCGTTGCAACGCACCCAAGCTGCATAAGTTTAATCAATCACCGAAGGCTTAGGAAGACTTCTGTCGACAAAATGAAGCTTATTTTTCGCCGATAAAGCAATAGACATGCTTCGTCTCCAATCGCCATAGTTATCGCCATTGAAGAGAGTAGAAACCAAAGCTTGAGTCGGATTTTCTGACAAATGAGTGAAATATGGAGAAGTAGGATCTTGTAATGGAGAAAGCGTAGAAGATGAAGCTTCAGCCATGATTAAAGCTCAACAAAAGATAAGAAACAACAACGAATTTTCAGATCTAAAAAAAAACCGAAGAAGAAATCACCAAAAGATGGTGATAATCATGAAAATTGAAGAAGAAAGAAGATAATAGAATTGCAGGATCGTGTCACTGCTCTGATACAATGAAAGAATTGATGAGCTTAAGCTCTGAGATTCTTCTTTAATGGAGTTTTACCATTGAAGTTTGAAGAAGAAGAAGAAGAAAGTAATGAGAGAGAATTTAGAGAGAGAAAGAAAATAAGTTTGTTATTACCACTCTAACCACCAAAAGTTTGTTAAAACCACCACTATATACTAAGACAATATAATACAAGTAGTGTGTTGTTGTACAATTAGTTAATGAGTATAACAGCAGTATAATAGCACTCCAACAAGTAGTTTGACAAATTTCTTTATCCATCATTTTTTTTAATCTCCATCAAAGGGATTTTTTTTTATCCCGAACAAAGGGTTGCAAGAAGGAAGTTTTTTTCCCTAATAGTGAATGGTATGGAGTACATTAGAGGAAGGGGGTTGACGAGTTTTTGGGTAGTAGTGTTGCATGATGAGGTGGAACAAGGAAAAGGACTAGGAGAAAAGAAGAGCAAAAGTTCCAAAACAAAAGTGACGTGGCGAAGTTGTTGTTCGGTGAGCTAGAGGAAGTACTGTAGCACTATTCACCTCTACAGTTCTTTTTCAATGCTGTTATAATTGTAAATATATATATATATATAGATTCCCCTTGCCTATACCAGTTCTAAATTGGTTGTTCGACGCCTAGGAAAGGCCCCCGAAGAGGCCATTCCCAGTTCGTCCCCCGGCCGGCACGTGCCGACCCGCGCCGACAGGTTCGGAATTGGGACACCCGTGCCCAACCCTTAAAGCCAATCCTTTTAACGAAGTTCCTTACCTACATTGTTCCACTGACCAGAGGATGTCACCTTGGAAACCTAATGCGGTTATGAGTACGACCGGGCATGATCGACTATATATATATAATTAAAAAAAAAACATTAAAAACATTTGGTTGAGTTGTTAATTAGGTTTGACCTCGTACCATTTGTTGCATACATGGTAAATAACTTGCATACGTGGAAGATAGGGCCTTACGTGACTCATGTACGTTGTCTGAAATTTGTTGGGAAAATAGTATATTTCTCCACCATGTATAAAAAAACTAGAGAAATTTTACCAGAAAATTTAACAACATTAGTTCTGTATTTAATTGCAAAGACAAATTTATACTTCTGATTCTGTAAATTTGACGGGTACTGTCCTTCGCTCCAACTTTTTTGCAACATTACGACTATTTACACGTACTACTGAGTTATTCACTCCATTCTCTTCTTCTATAATCAACCAACCTTTTCTTGTGATAACGCCATATTGTATATATGTTTGCTAACCATCTAAATTAAACAAACACTCATCAAACTATAACAACACCACCAAGCTTCCCACAAATATAAAAAAAATAAAATAAAAAGTAAACCTCAACTGGAAAAAGAACTCATCAGTGATGACTAATAGCTGATGCATCACTCTGGCATAGTAATAACACTTTTGAACGTGGTTTAGGCAGTGAGTTTTTCGTGTACATGTTGACTGTAAATTCATCAACGTATCGATTCCTTTGAAGGATTACTCCCTCAGTCATGCTATACACTTGTAAAACCTCAAGCTATGGTAAAATTCCTTGAGTGAAGAACTGCATATAAAAGTTCGTTCCATGTATCGGGAACACCAGGCAAGCACCAATGACTACAATCTTGCCGGTGCAAGGGAGCTGGTGTCGTTGGCCCCCGAGAGTAAATTGATATATGTCCATCTCTTCTTTGTACACTCAAATAAGTTACATCCAACAACTCAATCTTAGTCACATTATTGGATTTACTTGCATAATCTGCTAAAGCTTCATTCAGAATACTGAAATGACCCCAAGTGTAGGGTAAGTACGGAGCCTTGAAGTCAGGTTGTGTATGCAAATGACAACTCCCACCCGTTTTCCATGTACCATAACTGCATAAGCAATTTTTCATAGTTATTCTTTATCGCTTGCAGAGGTTGTGAAGACCAATAAATACAAACTTCAAAAGTGAAGATTTTGATCACTGATTAGCTTGAACGAGAAGAAAAGGCATTGGATACGGACATAGAGAATGAGTAAAGAAGTAAGTACGTACTGATTTATTCCGGCATCATAACTCATACGTATTGAAGTATACATGCTCTACAAACGAAAGAAAGAAATATAGTATTCAGTGAGCTCAAACCTGTAGTGCACAGGAGCATAGGATCGAAAGAAAACACTCGTCTTGCTCAAATTTACTTCACTATCTACCCAGCTTGCAAGAGTCTCTATTGACCGTTTGAATGCAGTTTTAACAGTCATATTCATCTTTAATTTATGTCCCTCTTCAAAGTAACAGCCACTGGAACAATGTCGATCAATTAGATATTAAGAGGTTACAACTTACAAGCTAATAAGTAATTCGCTCACATGTCCAAGAAATTAAATAGGCTCAATTAAACTTGATCAGGCAAACAGAAATACCTGTTAATTGTCTTATCATCAGTCCACCAATGTCCGGCGTTAAAAATCAGTACATCAGCGTCTTTATATTTGTTAGAGTTCCAGTCCATCTTATCTATTTTCAGTGAGTACCTCACATGCCGTGGGGAACCAGGAGGGGGTCTATTTTGCACGACTAAGAATGGTGATCTATAGTATTCGACAGTGCAATTGTAATCTTGGAACATAAAAACCAAAAACCCCATGTGCTTTGTTATTGGATTTCCATTCACTTCGTATATTGAAGACTTATTAGATACTGCAGAAGAAAGCATACATAAGAGAGACTCCCATTGATTTCTTCCTATTGAGTCGCCAACGAATACAACCCTCTTGTTTCTAAGCTTTTCTAGCATCAGCTTCGCATCAAATCTATTAATCTCAACCCAATAAAAAGACAAGAAATGTTAGCCTACGTACATATTTAATCACATTTTGAATATAAAAGTTAGATGGCAATACATGACAGCAACTATGAGGAATAAACCCTATAAACATTATGTTCAACAATAACAAATTGCAATAAAAATTTCTGTCACAGCAGCATAAATACACAAATCCGAACATTTTCAATGCCAATCTTGTAAAACACAAAATGCTCTAGATCCGGCTACATATATGAAGCTAAAAATGAACATGATAATATATATTGATTGACACGTGATTTTGGCATACATCGTCTGTATGATCATGTGAATGCATACACATTACATTACGTAAGTATAGGAAAAAAAAAAAAAAAACATTCTCATTATTTAAAAAAAAAAGTCAAACAATCAAATTAGAAAGGGCAAATTAAAAAGGTCAACCTGGGCATATTACAATTGTTGGGTTGCCACCTCCACTTAGTATATGAATTATTTGGTCTACCATTATGAACACAACCAAATGCACCTTCAGCAAAGTAACAATCTTTTGTATCATAAAGAGGGTATGTTTCATCATACACCCATTTTCCATCATAAAAATCGCAATTTTTTTCATCATTTTCATCACTACTTTTATCCAAATTTCCAAACTTACTATTTTCAGTGACATTTACCCCAAACCACCATGTGAGTTCATCGTCACTCGACCGCAAAGTTGTTTCTCTTCCATTTATAATAGCATCGTTAAGGTAAAATAGAGAACAAAGAAGACATGATGTAAGAAGCAAAATACCCACTATTGTAACTGAAGCTTCTAATGTGTTTAGCCTTTTGAATTTGTTGTACAAGTTTAGATGATTCATGGGTGCTCTATAAAGCATTACAAAACAATTTGTAGATTTTTTGTTTTTAAATTTTTGGTTTAAATTGGGGAGAAATTTGAAAAATAGAAGAAAGAAGTTTGTATAACTTGAAGGAAGAAGTTAATGATCAAATGGTTGATGTTAAGTTGTATTGGTCGTTATGAAAGAAACAATAAAAAAAAGCAGAGAAAATGGTAAGAAATATTGAAAGAATTAAATAATAAAACTTTAGAAAGAATGACTATTGGTGATTTATGGTGAATTAATTATAAAAATATAACAATGAGGGGTTTTGGCAAGTGGGGCTGCTAGGAAGTTGCAAATGGATAGATTTTACGTGCAGTTCATTATTGATTAGTTTAATATTGATAATATTTTTTTTTGGTTAATGTTATATGTACAAATAAATATTTAATGTTTATCTTACAATGAAAATTATTTGAGGATTTAGGACAAAATTATGCATCAACCGATATAATAATTGTTACATGTCACAAAATATCTTCATTTTTATCACCTTAAACATACCCTTAATATTACATATAGCATTCTCCGATTTTTGTTATGGCGATCAAAAATAAAATTGAAAATGAGAAGTAGTTACGAAATCCTATGAGAATATTAATTAGTTAGCTAGAATTATATATGTGTATACAAGGTTTAAATGTTACGAGTAATATTTACGCAAAAAATCAAAAACATCAATTATATTATCATTTTATTGAATCATTTTAATTGGTACAAGAGATAATATATTTGGAGGAATGCTTATGTTCACCTTATATTTATATGTCCGAACTTATCTAAATTAAAGTCATTAATAACGAAAATTTATTAGTCCTGAATTTCTCTAAACTTATTTGGATTTATTTTTGCCGGAAATAAGTAAAAATAAGGTGAACAGAACATACTCTTAGCAACTATAATTTAAACTAGATAATTGATAGGATTACAAATTAAATAATCTTGCTTCTATTCAATATAATGAAGTTCAAAATAAGACAAGCTAGGAGGTTGGGGCAAATCCACAAGAGGGTAGACAATTTGGCCCTTCATAGAGACATAGAGTTCAATGAGGTATCGTCGTACAATCAACTAGTCTTATATGCACACAATGCATGATTACTAAGGTGACAACTTAGTTTAAAGATTATCATATTAAGTATTAACACACAAATATTGGTTGATGAAATGTGATTAAAAAATAAGCGATAACTAAAAATAATACTATCCAGACATATTTCCAATTTTTATATACTTTATTGCTTATTTATGATAAATTAATCTTTTCAACCCAACTAGATTATATAGCAGCAAATCTTAGGCCATACCGTCTCAAAATAATGACAATACTTAACTTTATTTTCAGCCAAAATTTGTAACTATATTTATTATTATTATTATTATTAGTTTTTTTTTTTTTTTTTTTTTTTTTTTTTTTTTTTTTTTTTTT
>PYUH01000425.1:0-78261 GCA_016808085.1 Suaeda aralocaspica | reverse complement strand
GGGGGGGGGACTAAAAGTAAGTTTGTGTGTTACAACTTACAAATTTGAAATTGGTGTAAAGGAGAAGTTCAATCAGTTGACGTAGAAGTTTGTTGACCTTTTTTTTATTAAATTGAAGAAACAATAAAAAAAAATGTAGAGAGAAAATAAATAATCCCCATAGGGAAGGAAAGAATCATGGGTAATTATTGATTGACCCATTATTAGTCGTGCTAATGACAATGAGGCATATTTGGCAAGTGGGGCAGCTAGGAACTAGGAAGTTCCTAAAGAAAAGATTTCGTGCGGTTTATTATTTATTGATTAAAAATAATAATAGATCTCATACGAAAAAACAAGAGATTGGGAAATTTCATTAGAATATAATGCGTACTATATTTGAGTACAAGGCTTCAATCTCATTAAGTTTTTCTATCTTTAATTGTACTAGCAAGGTAGGCTAAGTATAATCGGTTGTACTATTGACACCAATTGTACCATGTTGTTATGTTGAGTGTTATGCTGAGGGATTAAAGTGGTTTGCACATGATAATGTCTTCTATCGAAGTAATGAATTTGTATCGATGTTTAGCATCATTAAAATAAACAGTTGCAACATATATTGTTCTTGTATTAGACGCTGAGGGATATCTTAGTTGGTTAGTGTTTCTTTCCTGATTTCAGGAGATCGTAAGATCGATTCTCATTTCCGTCTTTATAGCTCTATAGCACCCAAAATAACGTACACCGTATTATAAATTTAGACTAATATAGTTTCAACATTTCATGCTTATGTTACAAAATTAAAATAAGAATTGAAAGTTTGTAACTTATATTGTACGAAATATTATATTTTGCTATAACATATTTGTATGGACACATATAATTCAGCATAGAAAATCATAATTTTGAAAATGCAATTATAGTTTAAACTAGCATGATAGACGTAGGCCCTATTCTTGTAATCTTAAAATTGATCTGCAATCTGAATTACATACACCCGGAGTACCTTCCTCTAGGTGCTCCGGGTACAAAAAGACGCGTTTTGGGCACTTTCTATATACTCCAACAGGCACTGCTATATATACTCAGCAAATTCCCTTTTTTTTTTAGTTCATCCTTCTCTCTGATTCTCTCTCTTCTTTCTCTCAAAATCAAAACAATTCTCTCTTTAATTTGAAACCCTGGAATTTCAATCATGACAGATTCAATAAATCAACAAAATGCAATTCAAAAAATACAAAATTAGACGAAGATCTACAAGAAATAATCAAAAAGTTTCAATTATTGTTCAAAAATTATTGTTCTGAAATTTTGCATATATGCTGATGAAGATTCATAATTATTCAGAAAAAATGAATTAGTGTTCAGAAATTAAATTTCTATATTAAAATGTTTTCTTGTGATCTTCTAATTATATTTCTAAACTTTTTCATAAAATTCTGAACATTCAGAAAAATTGAATTGCTGTTCAGTTTTCTCTTGTAATTGGTGTAATCTTATTTCTGAACTTTTTCATAGAAATTATGAACATTCAGAAAAAAATAAATTGTTGTTTAGTTTTATCTTGTAATTGGTGTAATCTTATTTCTGAACATTTTAAAATAAATTCTAAACATTCAGAAAAAATAAATTGTTGTTCAGTTTGTTCTTCTAATTGGTGTAATCTTATTTCTGAACTTTTTAAAACTAATTCTGAACATTCAGAAAAAATGAATTGTTGTTCAGTTATGTTCTTCTAAATGTTATAAAATGACTTAGTGTTCAGCTTATTGATTTTAATGTTTTCAATTTTTGCAGATTATTCAATCCAAATGATTGTAAATAAAGCTGATAAATCTGAATTTTTGAATATAAAAGTGAACAACGATGAAGAAGCATTATTTGATATGTAAAACAAATATACTTTTCGAGAAAGTTTCAGCATCAGAAAAATTAAAGTGAGATTGCACCCACCACTCAGCCAAAAAATTTACAAAATCATCAGAAAAATAGTTTACAAAACACTACCATCATCAACATCTCTAATAAAGACAACTTTCTACATTAACAAATTTAAACGAACAATATCAATTAAAAAGACCGAACTTTAAAATGAACACTAACAATAACAAAATGAACATCACTGTTAAAAAAAATGAACATCATTATCAATGGTAAAATGAACACTAAATATAAGAAAATGAACATCAGTGTTAAAAAAAATTAACATCATTATAAAAAAATGAAAATAAACACTAACGAAAAGAAAATGAACATCACTTTTAACAAAATGAATATCACTTTTTAAAAAATGAACATTATTATCAGTGGTAAAATAAACACTAAATATAAGAAAACGAACATCATTATAAAAAGTGAAATGAACATTAACGATAATAAAATGAACATCAGTATTAAAAATGAACCAAAAAGCAACGCGCGTATTACACGCGCCCGGGAGCACCTTCAGGAAGGTGCTCCGGGTGCATCTAAGAATTTGCGATTGATCTGGGTGCAACTGCTTATATTAACTGAATTGCCATATTTTTTATAAACTGACTTATTCTAGCTAAACCAAATTTATTTTTCCAAAACTGAACTTAATTAGTTAATTAATTAATTTTGCAATCTAAATTTGGGCCCTGTTCTCCTCGTCTTATTTTTACTTATTTTCAGCAAAAATAAGTTCAGTTCAGCAAAAATAAGTTCAGTTCAGCAAAAATAAGTTCAGATCAGCAAAAATAAGTTCAGTTCAGCAAAAATAAGTTCAGATCAGCAAAAATAAGTTCAGTTCAGCAAAAATAAGTTCAGTTCAACAAAAATAAGTTCAGTTCAGCAAAAATAAGTCCAGTTCAAAAAAAACAAAAATCTATATGTATTATGCAAATTAATTTGTACATGAATAATTATATGTGCACGTCTTTTTAAATGAGAAGTTATGGTATAAAAACAGTAGAATATAATTTTAAAAATATTTAGGTAGCATTTTCGAAGAGAATATATATTGTATGGAAATAATATGTAAAAAAAAATATTTACATATGATTTTATATTTTTGATGGAAAATTGGAAATATGTTATTTTATATGAAAATAAATATATGTTAATATAGATATATGATAATATTATAATATATGGAAACTATATGATACTAAAAGAAGATGATAAAATATTGTGCA
This sequence comes from Suaeda aralocaspica, assembly GCA_016808085.1. Taxonomy (NCBI): domain Eukaryota; kingdom Viridiplantae; phylum Streptophyta; class Magnoliopsida; order Caryophyllales; family Amaranthaceae; genus Suaeda; species Suaeda aralocaspica. The sequence continues at coordinate 75,121 of PYUH01000425.1, read as the reverse complement.
TTCCTTTGTCCATAAGATTCTTGAAATTTGAGGGAAAAAATCAGATTATATATAATTTAGAGATTATAATAAATCAATTATTTTCACCTAAATAAAATTCAACTATAGTATATAATTGGCCTATAATTTTTAATTAGTATAAAACAAATTCAGCAAAAATAAGTTCAGTTCAGCAAAAATAAGTTCAGATCAGCAAAAATAAGTTCAGTTCAGCAAAAATAAGTTCAGATCAGCAAAAAAAGTTCAGTTCAGCAAAGATAAGTTCAGATAAGCAAAAATAAGACGAGGAGAACAGGGCCTTAGGACATGTTTTCATTGTCTTAACTCTCAAGTTTACTTATTTTCAGCAAAAACAGGTTCAATTCAGCAAAAATAAATCCAGATTAGTAAAAATAAGTTCATAAGTAAAAATAAGTTCAGTTTAGCAAAACAATAAGTTCAAAACAAAAAAAAAAAGTTCAAATAAGCAAAAATAAGTTGACGAGAACAGGGCCTTAGTTTTACCGAAGTAAACTTGCTTTTTAAAAAATCACAGGTAATTTATTTGCGTTTTAAGCTCATAATTAATGAACAAAACTTATTTTTCCTAAACTAAACTTATTTTTCTTGAATGAACATTATTTTTCTGAATTAGACATGATCTATATCTTATGTTCTACTATTGGAAGTTCTAGTGGAACACAAATAAAGGCGAGAAAAATAAAAGATAGTCTCAAATTGGTAAAATTACCAATGTTCATTTAACCATTGAGTGTTCATTGTTATTGGAATATTGTACAAGACACAATATTAATACTCCTTAATGATCAGATTAATGGGTAATGGTCACAACATTTATGGTGAGATTTGGTTTATGACTATTGTGTAATACCCCTGTATTTCATAAATTAAATTAATATTTATAAAATATAGTTTAGTATTATTAAAAAAGGACTGAAGGTTTTATATATTAATTAATTAAAAGGGGTTAATTAATTAAAGAGTTTAAATATCTATCTCAAGGATTTATTATTTTTCAAAAAGTATTTTATAGTATTTTAATATTTATCGAGGAGCTTTAAACTTCTCAAATCGGGATTTACAAAGGTTTCCTCAATTGTTTTAAAACAAGGGCACAAAAATAATTTCCATCATTAAGCTAAGGTTATTTTAGTAATTTCACATAATCTGATTTTCAGCCTATAATTACCCCTTATGTCATGAAAGATAGAGATTTTAACCATTCATTAAAGTTTCTTAAGCTTCAAGTAAAAAGAGAGAAAAAAAAGACACAAACTCTAAACCTATCCCCCTCACTCGCCGAACCCCCTCACCGACGCCTCTCTCCCTCACGATTGTCGGTAGCAATGTCGGTCGCCAGTCGTCGCCGCCCTCTCCTCCCTTTATGGTTTTTCAGGCTTGGTATAATTATAAAAAAAATTCTCATCTTTTTAGTTTGTAATCTAATGTTTAAATCACATTTTATAATTATCATTAAGCATGTTTTGGTAATATTTTTCCTACGGATTGAACATTTTACACTTATGCTTCCTCCCTGATTCTTTATTCCCCATCAGCACTGCCTCTTTCATTTTAACCATTCATCATCACTATCACCACCACCACCTTCAACCTCTCTTTATTCTTTTTGTCTTCACCACCACTACCCATCTTTAGTGCATGTTTCGCTTGTATTTTTCGAAGTTATTTGAAATTAGATTGGGGTTTTATAAAAACAAGTTAGTTTTTTTTTTTTTTTTTTTCAAAAATGGATTGGGAGGTTTCGAAATTGGATTAGGATTTTCAAAACTGGATTAGCAATTTTTGAATTTGGATTCAGGATTTTCGAAATTCGATTTGGGGTTTTAAAAATTAAATAGGGGTTTAAAATTAGAATAGGTATTTCAATTAGAATAGGTGTTAGTTTGGGTTTTTGAAATTAAATTAGGGTTTTCGAATTAGGTGGTCGTTCGGGGATGGTTTAGGTGTTTGAAATTGTTGGTGATGGTGGTTGTGTACAAAATTGTTGACGATGGTGGTTTAAGTGTTCAAAATTGGTGGTCGTTTGGATGTTCGAAATTGTTGGTGGTGGTGGTGTGGGTGTTTGAAGTTGATGGTTGTTTGGGTGTTCGAAAGCCTAAGATGACCGGTCGTGGTTTAGGTTTTGGGTAGTGATGTTGTTGAGTTGATGGTCGTAATTCTAGGTGGTGGTGTTTGTGGTAATCCACATATGGGGGTCGGACTAGTGGTCAATTTGTGCTGGTTGGGTTGGTGGTGGTTTAAAGTTTGGGTTAAGTTAGCGGTGATGTGTGAGCTTGCGAATGATGGATAGTATTCACTACAAGAAAAAGATTGATTCGCGATGGACAATAAATCCGTCGAAAATTTGCGATATTTTCGACGGATTACAAATCTGTCGGAAATTCGCGACGAAAATTTAACAATTCTGACGGAATTATATAAAATGTTGAATGAATTTTTTTTTTTTTTGGTAGAAGTAATTTGCGATGACATTTTTCATTGCAAATTTGCGACGGAAAATTCTGTCGCAATTTGGGAAGGGTCAAATACAAAAGCAAAGTCTAACACTAGCTATAAATACTCACTTCATGTCTTTTCTCTCATCTCTTTCCTCTCTCAATCCTCTCATTTCATTTTTTCTTACTCTTTTCTCACACCTCTTATCTTCTTTATTGTTTTCTTTTTCATTATCTTCTGACATATTTTATCTTTTTTTTTTTTTTTGGTATAGAATTAATCACCCTCACCCATGAAGCCACCCTCAAAACCACTCTCACCCACAAAACCACCGTCACCCACAAAGCTTCAGTTTGTTTGGTCAAATTTGATCAAAAACCCCAGATCTAAGGTTTTAAATGTTAAATTTGACCAAAAAATTTCTGTATAGTTGATTATCTAGGTATGTTTTTTGGTTGTTTATTTTCGATTTTTTTTTGGTGGCTGATTCGTTGGTGGTTGATTCATTTTTTGGGTTGATTCATTTTTTTGGTTTAATGCTAAATTTATTAGTGGTTGATTCATTTTTTGGTTGTTTTTTTGATTTTTTTTGGTTGGTGGTTGGAATTCCGGTGGTTGGTTTTGTGGTAGTGGTTGTTTTTGTTTTTATTTAATTTGGTTTCGGGTTTTTGTGTGGGTGGTCTGGGTGAGGTGGGTTCTGGGTTGGTGGCTTGGGTGAGGGTTAATAGGCCTAGGCGGTTGATTTGGTTGAGGGGTCGTAGGTCTGGTTAGGTGGTCTAGTCTGGTTGAGGTGGGTGGTCAGGTTAAGTGGATTTAGCGGTCTAGGTTGGTGGTTTGAGTAGTGGGTATGGGTGGTCTGTGTAGGTTGGGTTGTGTTCTTGGGTAGTGGTTAGGTTAGGGTTGGTGGTTAGTCATGGTGGGGTGGCCTTGTGCTGCCTCCCCAAATTCCTGTTCTTCGGTAATTTCCGACAGAAATTATGTCGGAAAAATAGTTTGACTTCTTCAATAATATCCATCGCAAATTTTGTCAAAAATTGTTTTCGATGGGAAATCCGTCCATAAATTCGAAGTTTGTGACGACGTATTTTCTGACGGACAATTTCCGTCGCAAATGTGATTTTCGATGGATTTTTGACCTTTTGCGAAGGAAAAGTTTCGTTGCAAATCAGCCTTTTTCTTGTAGTGATTATAATTTTACACAATAAAAAAATGCCTAGAAGTTTGTGTCAAGAAAAGTGTTGCATTTATTATGAAATGGAGGTAATATGTTTTAGAAAGTACAATCATGGAATTTTTTTAGGGTTTAGAAAAGTTGTATGAATTTATTAGATTGTGATTTTTAATACTCTAAACTGTCATATTATGATTATAGATTATCAGTATAGTTATTTATGAAGTTCCAACCGATCATTGTAAACTCCCTTAATATCCCTTCATACCTTGATATCGTTTCTACTATGCATGCCAAAGTTTCTTTAAAATAAAGTTTCAACAGTTAAACTATTGACCTCAAACCATATGCTCATACAAAATCACAACATTAAAAGGGATTGTCAGCAAAATATTTGTAACTAATTGAGATGATCGCACTTATCAAAGAAGGGTAGTAAAGAAGCTAAATAAATGGAAGGTATAGAAGGTAGAAAGCTGGTGAAAATTCAGATAAATAGAAGGTATAGAAGTTAGAAAGCTGGTGAAAAAACTACTGCCTCCGTTACAAAATAAATGCAACACTTTCCGTTTCGGGATGTTACAAATTAAATGCAACACTTACTTTTTTTTTTGGTTAACTTTTTTAACCTAAAATGACGAAAATGCCCTTATTTTTTTAATCAACTGAATTAGTGGATTAAATTCATACTTAGATTTCTTAATGTAATTGTAATTGATTTTTGTGTGCTTAATGACTCCCACCAAAATATATCTTCAGCAATTGAATTCATCGACTCCCAACCACCAATATTCAATTCCTTCAACCTAACCGACATCCATTCAAAGCCTTTACACCTTTATCTTCATTATTGACATTCAAAACTTCACTCTCTCACCTTCCCCATACTTCTCTTCTCTATCTTCAAAAATAAACCTTAAAAAAAACGATCCCCTCTCTCTTCTGCTTGTTCGTCTTCTTCCTCTTTCTCAGACCAAAATGTCTGATCTTTCTCCACTTCCCAAAGCTTTATTTCAAACCCAAAATGAAAAGGAAATTCAACACTTGTTTTTGATGATAGAGGGGATCGAAAAGGGAGCGCGGTTGCCTAAATCAGCCTATTATTCTGGGGAAGCAGCCAAACACCTAAACCGTAACCTTTTGAAGGCTTTAGGGGAAGCAATTGGTGCTGAAGATGCTGAGGGTAAAGGGAAAAACATTGTGGTTTCAGATCTGAAGGGGAAAAAGGTTCCAAAGGTCGTTCAACCTTCTAGGAACACCCTAGCTGTGAGAAAGCCTTTAAAGAGGAAGAAAAGGGGGGGGGGGGGTGTGAAGTTGTGTCCTTTGGATGATGAGTCCCCTGAGAAAAAAGTTGTGGCTGATGAATTGGCTATCGCTGTTGAGCCCTTAAATGAGCCCCCCCTTGCCTCATACCCCCCAGATCTGAACTGTAATGAATCTTTAGTTTTTGGTCTTCCTGCCTCTCATGAGTCCTACTGTAGTGATGACAAGGAGGAGGAAGAAAAGACAAGTGATGGGGGTGATAATCTTTGCAACTGATTGTGGTTTGTATGACTACTTCTAACCCTTGTGCTTTTCTCGTTTGTTTTCTGTTCAAGTTGTTAATTTTATTTCCTGTTTTGCTGTTTGTTGTTTATGGTCATTTATTTGTGCTTGAATTTGTTGTTTTCTAAAGGTCGTGATGTTTTACTGAGGACTATGCTGTTGGTTGTTGTTGGTGAATTGATTTGTGGATATTAAAGAGTCCTGAAAGTTGTTGTCTGTTGTTGGGGAGTTGGTTGATGAATGATGTTCCTCTGTGTTATTTGATGTCATCCTAGCTTAGTGATCTGTTTGAGGGGTTTATTAGTCCCTGTCCCTTTGGTTTGCAAAGTTTTCCACTAAGAGTCCTGTTCTATCAACAAATGACATGCATGCTCTTGTGTTTGTGTTAATTTCCCCATATGATGAAGGGACTCATGTGAAATTCATTCACCAATATTGATGCTCCTGTGCATGTTTTTAACATCACAGTTGAGGTTTATCAATTGGTGTTATGAGTTAATGAACAAAAAAATGATTTCTGATGGGTGATGTGGTTGAATTCAAATTTGGTAAAGTTTATTGGTATCCCATGTCTTATATTTACATAAACACTGAGTGCATAATTTTTAAATATGGACAATAAAAAACTAAGTCCCATGTCATACATGTGCATATTGTACTGCCTTTTACACTTTCAAAACATAAATGCACTTTCAAAATATACCAACTAACTGCCTTCAACACTTTTAACGCATACATGCCTAATTACAAAAGGTTTTTCAAAATACACATAACTTGCTAGCTTCATGAGTCCCATTGAAGATGTTGAGGTTATATGTGGCAGTCCATGGTTTTCCATGTTGTTGTTGTTGTGTTTAATCTGCATCCACCTCCTGACCAAAATGAAACTGTTGTTGTGTGACTGTAGTATTGTCTCTGAACATGTCATTCAACTGTTTTGCAAATGATCTTGTTGTGGTTCTATGTTGTAATGGCACTGATTGTAGGATTTCATCACTTAAATCCTTTGGTTTTCTTCCAACTGTGCCTAACTTTTTAGTCCTGACATCAATCAACTCCCCTTTGCTTCTTTGGTCCTTTACATATGTGTACATTCTGCTGATGGTGGACTTATGAACCCCAAATTCTCTTGCAAGTTGTGATAGCCTTCTATACGGAAGATTTTGTTCTATTTCCATAGCTAAAATGTTATCAACAATTTGTCTTCTTTTTTCAAGGCTTAAGTTTGGTTTGTACCTTGTTATTGTCTGATCAGTATGTTCCCTTGCATTCTGTTCTTGTTCTTGTTGTTGTTGTTGTTGTTCTTCTTCAAACAATATTTGGTCTATTGAGAACCATCCATCATCATAACCAAAGTATGTCATTTGGTGTTACACAGATAACTTCTTTTGTTTTTGTTGCCTTTCTTGTGATGTGTTTAGTAGGATGGGGCTGTGTATATGAGGTTGTTGTAGTTCAATCAGTCTACAACCTTTTGGGGGTGCAAATATGTAAAGGCTAACAATAGAATGGTGAAGATGGGACATAAACAACAACAATGCTGTAGAAGAAGAAGAACAAATTCTGACTTAAGGTTTTTAGGAACCTTTTGGGGTTTATTTTGAAACTGGTTTGATTGTATTAACTTCTCATCTCCACTGTTTTTCTTTTTCTTTTTCTTTTTTTAGTGGGGTGGCAGCATTTGAAATATTGAATTATGATTTGTATGTATATATAGGGTAGTAAGGTTGGAAACAATATCATTTGAATTTCCTAAAAGTTTAGTGGGAAATTCAAAATGAAAATTTGGTGGCTTTTTTTTGGTGAGAAATTTAATCCCTCCAAAAATATGCTTTACAAAAGGGACTTGTGGTCCCTCATTTTCATATTTCTTAATCTAATTTTTTCTCTCTCCTCATCCATTAATCACATGCCCCTACACTTTTTAAAACATACTTAACAAAAATTACCTGAGACTCCATGCAACGCAAAGTGTTGCATTTATTTTGTAACGGAGGAAGTACATAATATAAGCTAAGGCTATAAATCCTTGTTTCAAATATCGTGACACAAAAGCACCATTGATATATGTCACCATTAGATATACCACCTTTAGAGTTTGAGATATGCCAACTTCATATGGCTCCGTCATAGAATGTATGATTCTTGTTTAACATGTAAATCTGGAATTTAGGTAAAACATTACACAGCAAGCCCCAAAATTCCAAAACTGAGATTTATCTTTTTTCATCTTAGCGTAAGTTCTACGTAGGGATTAGATGATCTACAAGTATATAATACATTATCCCACATAATCTCAACTTCAATAAATTTGAATCGAAAACATTTCCTATCAGCTTACATTATCCCACATAACATTAGTGTATGAGCTTACATTTTCAATATAGCAACAAAACATTTCCTATCAGATATAATGGACTTAACCTGCCAAAAGCAAGATGAAAGCCAAATTAGCCACTCCACTCCACACATAAATGCAGTTGAAGCATTCAAAAAAGACAGATGCATAGATATTCTGGAGTAGTGAAAATGATATCCTACAAAATTCATAATGCTACAGCAATCAAACAAAGACGAAAAAAAAAACCATGGGTCAAATGCTTGCTTCTAAATCATAAACTAATATCAAACTAATCAACAATTAAATCATCAAATCTAATGATTATGTTGTAAAGTTGCAAATTATAATCAAATCATCAAGCTAATTACAAAATTACAAACTAAAATCAAACTAATCCACCACTAAATCACCCCACCCCTCAAATTGTCTCAAACGATAATCAACCTCAATCACTTCCCAACCAAATAACATATGATTATAATAATCCATTGAAAAACAATGCCCATATTACAAATGATCATAAGAACCTAATGAAAACAATATGCTGGGAATGACATAAAGAATTGCAACAAATTAGCTAATTAAGAGAGAACTACAACAATAAGAGCTTCGATCAGAATGAATATTAAGACCATTCACAAAATCTGTGGAAGAAAAACATCAATGGAAAGTCAAGCTGAAGAAAAAATAAAACTGAAAAAATAAAAACGAGAGTTGTAGAACAGCTGGAAGCAAAAACTGAATTTATTGGTGCAAAATCAATTTTATAGAATATAGATAGAAGATGGATTATAGATATAGGTTGACAGAAAGCAACGTATGCAAAAACATAATCCCTCCGTTCCCTATTTTTCTTTATATATGTTGTTTCTCTATGTTTCATATTTTTCTTTACATTACAAGTTTCTTAGATTTTTAATATTTTTTTATTTAAATGGACCCCACATACCATCCACTAATCAAGCTTCTATTAGTTGCAACTTGTTTCTCTTTCATCAATTATTACCCAATTTGACCCCACCACTATTATATCAAAATGAGAGGGTGAATAGTGACTGTCAAGAATAATAGGGAACGGAGGGAGTAATTAAAATCGAAAACAATCTAAATCTAAAATCATAAAAAACATCCCACATGAACATGAAAGTAGAGATGGAATTAGAATTACTTCCTCAACCAAGAAACCAATACTCTTGCTCCCAAATGGTTCTACAATGGCGCGTAGTAGGACAAGGGATAGTGATAAAATTCAAAACTTAATTCATGAGATCATGCTTCTAAAAGAAATGAACATATAATATTACCTTATGCCCACATAGAATTATCATAAATTCATGATTTATAAGTACTATAACACTTATTATAAGCTATCATTTTTAGAAACTAATGATTTAAGAGAGCAATTATAAACTACCTTAACATCAAGTGGTTGGAGGGTAAGCCACTCCTAAAGACGGAGTAAAACATTCAAATGGAACCTGAAACCAAAATTAAAAAACAGAGAAAGAGTAAGTGAGGGTGAGGGTAATATCTATAAATAAAACCCAACAATAGTAAATCTGTAACGAGAAATAAGCGAGAACAAACTATGCACGAAATTAGAAAACCCTAACAAACAGGGAAAATACAAAACCAAAGTACAACTCACACCCCTACCGAAACATGGAGAAAGCAACCATCAATCAGCAATTTAAAATTAAATTGAAAATGAAGATAGAGAAAAGCAAAGCTACTATTCTCTCCATTCCTTGAAGATCATGCCAGTTGTGTTTTTTTAACTATTCACAAGTGAAGAGATTCTTGTAAATAGCTATTGATGTATAAGAAAAAATATAGTCATGTGGGGTCTTGTTTGATTCGTGTTAATAAGTGCATTATTAATATTCAATTGTTACAAAATTTATACATGTGTAACTAAATATGTAAACGTTATAAAATATGCATTGGGAAGCGTATGAATAGTAACTGGTAGGATCTTCAAGGAACAGAGGGAGTACCTTAAATTAAAGTTGTAGGTTATAAAAATTCTAAAAAATTGTAATCTAACAGTTGTAATATGAAAATCGAATTAATAATAATGAGAAATCAAAAATTAGGAAACATAACCATGACAAAAAGAAATATCTAAGAAATTTTGAAACCCTACAGATGTGACACCTCCGAAAGCAAACTTGATAGCCTGTCGAAGTGGCTACCAAAGATAAACCGTACAAGACTCACTAGGCTACTAGAAAAGGTAAGTAAGGATCAAATCCCACGTAAAAAGGGTTTCAACACCAAGGTGTTGTAAAGAGTAAGTTAGGTTAGGAATTTGCTAGGAAAGCAAAGGTTGTCACATAAATCAATTATCTACGGATTAGTCTAAGAATAAAAGATACCTAAGGTAAAGGATTCACCGCTCATTTCTTACATGAAGGCGCGTATTCCTAGGTTAAACCAAACATAGAGGGACACATCTAGAGGAAGCCATTCTAAGAGCCATGACTACTCTCTCAAGCTAGCATGATGAGAGAAACTATGGACACGATCTATTCTCATGGCGTGAACACAAGATGACTCCTAAGCGCATACATACGAAGATTAGTAGCCTCGCTCAATTTGAACACCTATTTTCATGGTACTCAAAGCAATCAAATATAGGGAGTCTTCACCCAACTTCATCTCTCGATCCTTCGTTGAGGAACCTAAGACGACATCTATAGTATCAAGTCATAGACTACGTGATTATAACCCCATATAACGACTCTAGTCATCCCCAAGCTCGGTTTTTACTAAGAATCTACTAATTCATACCGAAAACTACTCACTATCCATTTTATTAACTATGTTCAGGTTGTGATTCATTATTAGCAACATTATAGCAAGAGAAAAACTAAGCATGTAATCCATATGAAAAACTAAGATAACATGGAAACTAAGAAGTGGACAAACTTGAATAAAAATGAGAATAAATTATTGCAAGAGATTAGAAAGATTACTAGAAGCTTGTACATATAAATTTAGAGCGAAATATTCAAGGTACAAATAACTTTAATACAACAATGGTAACCAACTAGCTTCAAGGAAGAAGAAAAACAAACCAATACTACTCACTATTTAGAATAAGTAGTTTAAAGAGAAGTAAATAAACTATATTCTAAAGACTAAAACTAAATTATGAAGCCTAGATAGATTTTACAAAGGGAAATCTATTACATATGTAGAGGAAAACCAAAGTCAATCAAGTGGGAAAGTGGAAAGAAGCCAAAGCAAACTTTGCTAGAATAGGGGCTAGCGAGTGCAGCACTGCAGGGCAGCGGCCGCTAGCTGGGGGTAGTGGGTGCTGCACTGCAGTAGCGGCCGCTACTTCTATGTTTTCAGCTTAATTCTTCAAGATTTTATGCAGTATCTTCCGAAGTTTTTAACACTGGGGGAATTGAGGAGGTTGCTTCCCTTGCTTCCCATGTCACTAGACCTTGGTTAGCGATATCGTGAGCCAAGCTTAGCTTGCATTATCGTGAATCATCGAGCAAAGGTGTAAGAACACTTGACTAAAAAGCTTCACTTGATAATAACCGACCCAAACCAACGCTAAATACACCACACATCAATGTTCTTGTGGCACCTTGATTTCTGAACCAAACAGAAAGTCCAACAAAAATGTGACAACACACAAAACAATGCAATACAAGGCATAATATGCCAAACTAAATAATAAGGGAAAAAATAGTGAAAACTTAGGAAAAAGAACAAATAACTAACTAAGAAAACTATGGAAAATAAATACAGATAAACAGTACATCAAACTTCCCGAAGCTAGACTATTGCTTGTCCCCAAGCAACCAAACTTTAAGAATAGGAGAAGTAAGACGAATCCCTCAGGGAAATTATTGGAAAAGACTTTAAAAAACTTCTCAAATGAACTATAACTCAAACAGTAACGAAAGCATAATTCACAAGCAAGAATTCGAATCGCAACGAAGTAGATTAGAGTGAACTTGTGAATTTCAACCAATATTAAATCATACGACCCTTTTATGCAATGATCGTACGGAATACTTCTTGAGGGAGTTTCACAAAAAACAAGAGCATAGATAAGATAAGAAATGGTTAATTGCTCACATCTTGCGTAAAGTACCCTCTATATATGCTTGCCAAGTGACTTTATTGATCATGTGACCTTTGAACTTTGCATATCGGTCTCAAATGGTCTTTGAGAGTTGTAATATAGGTTGAGGTAAGGGTGAATGTTGGAAAGTTTTGCGATTTTGAGGAGGTAAACCTAAGTGTAGCATTTACAACTTGATAGCTAACTTCACAAACTTTTTACAATGAAATAAGACCTTAAACACAACAAAACTCGAGTTTCCACTATAATCAAATAAGCATGAAGAATACAAGTGGAAAATTCGACTCAAAGATCCATTTTGTAATTCAAAACTGTCATAAAAGGAATAAGACATCATAGACAATCGACATTCCATCATTTAAGAGATAGTCACGAAGAAAATGATGATGAGAAAGCCATTACTCACTGCAAATGAATTCAAGAATAACCAACTTTTATTTCTAACTAAGCTTTATTACGGAAGCTTTATAAGCTAACACTGATGGATTTTTTTTTATTTTTTATTCCATTTCACTATATAATTTTGCATTTCTTTTTTCTTTTCTTCTTATTTATTTAACAAGAAACTACACAAGAAGACAAGAGCATGACAACAAGCTTCACTAACTACATAGGGTGACATCGGTTTTTAGGTTGAGATTCAAATGTGGGTTAGTAAAAAGAGGTTCAAGCACAAAAGGGGGAACAAATAATATATACATTTGTCGAATAAAGAGAAAAATAGACTAAAGAAAAGTTTGATTCTAGAATAAAACACACGAATTGAGAGCCATGATCATATAACCGAGAGCAAAGTAGGCACGATTCCCAAAGTCACAAGGAAAATTCTCGATCTAGGTACCCACAACAAGGCATAAATCAACGCCTAAGAAAGAAAATGAGACCAAGGTGGTGGTCTATATATGCATGAAAGCTCAAGAACTCACCAAGATTCAAAAACGATCATTGCATGGTGTCGAAAAAGCTAAGGAGACAAAGCAGCCAATATTCACTTCACAAGTTCATTAATTAAATAATATGGTCTTATACTAAAGAATGCAAAGACTTAAGAACTAAGTATCTAAAATTTTTTGAGACTTTAAGTTCATAAGAAAGGGAAAGTCTAAGCAAATAATCTCTATTTACATCATAAGAATCTGACCTAAAACTAACTAAAAAGATCCTAAAAATGAATTTTTTTTTTGGAATTTTTGATTTTTTAGGAATGCATGCGAAAAATAAACTAAATGCTCTAAAACTAAACTAAGGAAAAATGAATGAAATGAAAATAAAACTACTACAATAAAACTACATGCTCTATTTAACAAATGCATTTGGATAGAAAGGGAGAAGAAAGGGAGAGGGAGAATTTTTATTTTAAGGAAAGAGGGATAAGAAGAGAAAATTTGGATTTAAAGAAAAAAGGAGGAAGAAAATTTGGTTTTTTCACAAATAGGAGCAAAGAATTAACAACATCCGGACAAAGAACCATCTATCAACCAAAAAATCGTCATCATTATCATCATACAAAATCATCATCAATAGGGTCCAAAGCAAGCATTATCAAAATGGAATGAGAAATTCACTATCAAGAGTACCAAAAGCACCACATCAAAACATCATAAGGAAGTTCAAAAATCCCCACTCCTCATCCAAGGTCCTCCATGTACTTACAAATTAAAACCTCCAAATAACAAAAATAACAAAATCTCTTTCTTTACAACTCTACCAAACAACAAACAACAACAAAAACAAAATCAACAACTAAAAATATCCTTCACCTATGTAAAACTACCCTCAAAACACCTACAATGGCGCTAGTGGACTCCTTCGACAAGCTAAAATAGGAGCATTGTCTTGATGCTCATGGAGAAGGAGGGTCCCACCTAAAGTTATATGTGGGGTCAACATCTTAGCCACTAGTGTCAGTGTATGGTGGCCAATTATACCGAGGGCGGTCCGGGTAGTCGTCATACTCAAAAGGAAAAGAAGGGTATGGGTCCCAACCTCCTGTGTAATCGGGTGACCAATGGTCACTAGGTATACTAGGGTTGCCTCTTGGGTCAAAACCTCTTGAAACCATGAAGTTGTAACCTAACTTAGTTCTGGTTGGGAAGTAGGGCCAAGTAGGTTAGCCATTATATGAACCGGGGACGGGTCATTCTTGTGTTGGGCGGTGGGGGTAGTTAAGATTGGGGTTAAAGTGGCCTTGGGAGACGTGATAGTGTTACATGGAATTTTTTTGAAGAAATGCTAAATTACAATCCTCTTGTTGTTGTTACTGCTGGCTTTGCATGAAACTATACATTTTTGTTACTTGAAGAGAGAAAGAGTTAAAGGCATTGTGAAGCTCAAAATAAAAAGGAGGTTGTTGGTCGAACAAGCCCTGTTGGCTAGTCTCGTAAGGTACACGGGAGCTAGAGGGGCCTGCTTGTTGGAGGAGAAGAAGGATGCTGAGCAGTCTGAAGGGGGAGTAGGCGGCTATATTTCCTAGCAAAGTAGTCTTGTTCTTCATGGCTAAGTGGTTGTAAAGGAATAAGGTAAGGATTTTCCTTTTCGAATGTGGTGTGTGAAGGGTCAGGAAAATAACAATGATGCCTCCCGTTCAAGAACCAACTGGCCCTATTTGGCCTAGAAGTCTCGTGCATAAACCATTGAGCGGAAAACTCATCCAAATAAAATAAGATATCATCAGTGATTATGTCAAGAGCAGGAAAATAGCGATCATAGCCTAGCTTTGCAACGATAAGGGTAATACAACCACCTAAACTAATGTCCCCTTTGATTTAGGATAAGAATAAATTTACTTACAACGCTTTATAAACATCCAATCGATGTTTAGGCGTCTGCCTGAGCTTTGGTTAGTAGCAAGGAAAAGGTAGCAAAGTTCAGTTTGGTTCATCTTCCCCAAATCTTTTTTGAAGAAGATAGAGTAACCAAACATCTAGTGAAGAAGCCTAAGACTCGGCTGATGGATGAGACTCACTACAAAATTGGTAGAATTGAACCGATCATGACCACCGATTCACTTCCATAATTTATAAATGTGGAATTCTGGAACGGTGACACCAGATGGCTCAAATAGGGTTAGCGGGGTCGCATCAAAGGTATTCGTTAACCTTAGAGAGAGTGATGGTGTGATTATGATTGAAAATTCGGAATGTGATTTCATATTCAAGAAATTCATCATCATCCGAAATTCTCTTGTGTTTTAAGGTGCTAATGAACTCGTAGGTCAAGTAGAGGTAGGTTGGGTAGACATTGGGCGGTTGCTCAACCTTATCTTGCTTTGTAGATTCGGAGTCTAGGTGAATGGTTTTCTTTTCTGTCTACTCAAAGGAAATATATTTTTTAATGGTGATTGGTAGGGACAGTCGTATACCTATCAAAAATAACCTACTACTCTAACTATGTAGAAAGGGAAGTAGGGATCGTATCCACAGGGAAGCAAGCAATTCTACTAATTCTAAAAAGTTACTCTGCCGTAAGGGGACTTTGACTTTTGGGTTCTGACTAAAAAGTTGACTAATACCAGGAATGAAATTAAGCACAGTGAAGAACTCTATAACTAAGCCTAGGACGTCGGTTCACCACAGATCAACCAATGAATTACACACAATTAATTAACCGATTATTAACTTCTTGAATTAAGGTTCACTAATTCTCTCGAATCTAATCTCCTTCAAAACTCCTCTAATGGCTCTTGCTCACTTAGACTCGTTTTGCCTATTGTCGCTATAATCTAATTGTGGTAATCTTACCTCTAGGTATCGATTTCGACAATATCAGACTAACAATTAAACCTGGCCAGTATTTAACTGAAAGGAATAATAATTGACAACAGGAATTCAAGAACATCAACAATTAAATTAACAACTATGAACAAAAAATCAGAAACGATCTATAGATCCCCTAGTCCTAGAAAGGAAACTACTCACAAATAATTGAAATTAAAGAAACTAAATCAACAATAGAAAACAAAACTATAAACGTAATTGAAACTAATAAAATAACTATAATAATTAAACTAAATCTAGAACGGGAAACTAGGGCATAAAAGAACAAGAAAACTAAAACTAGAAACATAAACTAAAACTAAAACTAAAACTAAAACTAAAACTAAACACGAATTAAAGAAACTATAATTAAAGATTGAATAAAACCTGAACTTTTATTCAATTGAATGATTGAAAGAATTCCCCAAGAGAAATTCTAGAGAGAGAAACTAACTAAAACTAGGATTTTAGAATAGTGAGAATGTGTGTGAAAATCCTAGGGAAAATTACATTAAATACATAGTCGAAATTAGGTGAAAACGAGCCAAAAACACGTAGAAATCACTGTGCCTGGCAGGCCGGGCGTGATGCACCCGAACCGGGCACAGTGACCTCGGGCCGGGCTGTAATACCCCACATTTTCACGTATTTGAAGGAAGTATTTTTGTATTTTATTCATATAATTTTAATATTTTTATTGAAAAATTATGTTCAATAGGAATATTAAATGAAAATAAATTAATAAAAATAAAATAAATAACAAGTTTTGGTTTAAACTAATTGTTTGTGTTCTTAAATAATATTTTTATGTTTAAAAATATTTTAAAAAGCTTCTAAAAATATATTTTAAAGGTTTCCTAATTTATTTAGCAGTATTTATGGACCTCACCAAAATCCTACTTTGGGGCCTATAAATACCCTATAAAACCTAAAATTTCAGATTTTCATGATCATAATAGTCATTAGGATTTCAAAAATTTAGAGAGAAAAGAGAGAAAAAAAAGGGTTGCAATTTCCGACAAAGAAAGAAAAAATCTGCTGTTCAGAAATTCGGAAAAAAGAGTTTTTGGGGTTTGCCTTGGGATCCGTGCTGTCGCCAGACCCCACCGCGCCACCCAGTCGGCCACCGCTGCACCTCCTCCCCGATGTTGGTATTTTTCGAACCTTTTTATATAAAAAAAAATTCTACTTCTTTCTTTTGATACAATCTTGCAAATTCATGTTCATAATTATGTTTAATCATGTTTTATAAGTTTAATTATGTTTTTATATAAGTATGAATTGTTTAAAGGCATGAATTAATTTTGTTGTTCATGAAATTATAGTTTAGGGTTTGAAAAACTTATAAAGTTATGATTTTAGGAGTTTTTATGTTCTAAACTTTGATATTATGATCCTAAATTATTGTTGGGTGAATTTATGATGATGTTAATAAGTTTAGATTGACTTTTAAGGGTTTTAAACTTAATTTATAAAGCTGCCCAAGTTTTATAATCATGAATTTGAGTTGAATAAAATTATGAACATGTTTTGGCATATGAAAAATTGTTCTAAAGCCTAGATTGATTTCATAAATATGTTAGTAGATTGTAGAAGGGTTTTGGCATGAAATTATGATGTTTTTATAAGTTTTTCATGACTTTAAAGGTTATAAATAAATCTGAAATTTTAATAAAAACAAGTTAAATTAAGTTTTAAGTGTCCAAATTGTACTAGTATGATCACACATCAATTCTATATTGATATATATATATTTTAGTATGTTTTATGAAGTTTAAAAGTGACTTTAAGCATGTTTAACAAGCTGTCCAGATTTTATAAATTAATTAATTAGGCTTTTAAAGTATGTAATTAGCATAAATTGATCATATAAGTTAAGTAATACATTGTATGATCGATTTGTGTTGTTTTCGGAAGTTTTCAAGGAGTTTTGATAAATTTAGATTGCTGTCCCCTTTTCTAATGTGGCATAAAAATTATACTAAGGTTTTATAAAGCATAAATAAGTCCCGAAAGCTAAGTCGTATTGCAATAGAAAAGAAAAGTGAAGTATGGAATTGAATAGAGACCATATAAGGAAGTGTTGGACAAAGTTTCCAAATTAGAAGTTAGTTATAGTTGTTGTAGAATTTAGCCAACAAGGTTTTAATTTAGTTTCGGTTATTCCTTATGTAGGAGACTTTGAACTAGTCCACTTCTAGAAGTTGTGGCGGAGCACAGTTATTTTACAAATGTACGTAAGTAATAAAGACAAACACAAGAGTTAGAATGCATGCTTGATCAATTCTTGATTACTTGAAATCTTGTATGCTTGTTTTGAATCATGAATTTATGTTCATGGCAAGTTTGTTAGTAGCATGTTCTTAAAGTATGATGGCATTCCATGTTAATTAGAAGGTTGAATTTTGATAAGCTTGAATTGGAACGTTTTGATCAGATTGTTTTGGCCAATAATTTATTGATCAAGGAAGAAAGTTATTTTTAAGTTGGTTAGTTATTTAATCAACAAGAAATATAGTTGTGAATTTTTATTCATATAATTAAAAGAAGTTATGAGCAATTATTTTTAGACATGTTGCCACTCACAGTTTAATGTGTGGTAAAGGAATTTCAGTTTAATTAAAGGACACACATAAGATTAATTTAGAATCACCTTAAATTGAAGATAATTAAATTGACTTATGTGATTTGATGCATGTCTTTATGTGATGTTGCATGGGAGTCATAACATTTCTAAACCCGTCAAATCACGTAAAGTGTAAGAGGACTTGCATCAAAACTCTTGGAACGTATATACCTTGAGTATGAACAATGGGGGGAGTCGTATGGAATAGTGATCTATGACTTCTAATTGGAGGACAAGACGTTGTACTCTTTTCTTTTTTTTAATGCGCTAGATATCCGTCACTTTATGTGACATAGTAGTACCTTCTTGGAGTTGCTCCCAAGTTGGTGCCCAATAGGGCGATGATTATTAAGGAGGAAACCCATTCGATGCAAGATCCATAATTTTAAATATAGTAATTAATTTAATTGAGTCCATGTACAGATAAAAAGGTTAACAAAGGTAAGTTGAGTGCATGTTTTATTTCTTTGTTTGTTGCATAGTCTTTAGTAGTTATGTACTCAGCTTTGCTGACTGTTTGTTTTGTGTGCATGGCTTTGTCTTGGATTTGGCCCTACGATGACCCACTTGTGGTGAGTAGTTGTCTAGTAAAAGAAAAGCTGCAGGTACAAGTGGGCATGAGTCATTTCATGATGGGA
The DNA here is from genome assembly GCA_016808085.1 of Suaeda aralocaspica. Classification (NCBI taxonomy): domain Eukaryota; kingdom Viridiplantae; phylum Streptophyta; class Magnoliopsida; order Caryophyllales; family Amaranthaceae; genus Suaeda; species Suaeda aralocaspica. The sequence continues at coordinate 56,480 of PYUH01000425.1, read as the reverse complement.
TAGAGTGAGAGCGCTTGTTGTGTTTTGTAGCTTACCTTATTTTAATTGCTTATGAAGACTAACATTTATTTTGGATGTCATTTGATTTTTAAAGAATTTTACTATTAGTTTTGGTTTGGTTTTTTTTTAGGGCCATTAATATGGTTCCGAAGTGTAATAAGTTTAAAGTTGATTTTTAATTTGAAGTTGTTTGAAGTATAGTTTTCAATTGTTTTGTTTTTGAGTCTTCCGCTGTAGTGCTTTGATAATTGCCTTAGCCGTTATCACGGTGGCGGTAATACTTTGGTTTTTCCATAGTTAGTAGTTTTAATAAATATAATTCTTATTAATTTAATATGTTTTCCGAAAAAATGAGAAGTAGAAAGTTAGGAAAATCCAGGGTGTTACACGAGCGGACTGATCGTGGAGCCTTCAGGCTTCTGGCTTCGCTCATAACTTCTGAAACTTGACTTCTAAACTTCCCAAAGGCTTCTAAATCATGTCCTAGCCTTCTCAAAGTGGTTAAGACTCTCACTAACTTGTCAAGTGCTCGGAAAAAAGCGAAAACCGACACAAAAGCATCAATTCATGTAATAAATGTGAAAGCAAAGCAACCAGCACTAAAAGCAACTAAATTTAGTAGAATGGGCTCAAAAGAGCCTTGTTAGAGCCAAAATCCAATATAAAATGGGGGTAAATAATGAATATAAAATGAACTTATCATTGGTGTATTGTTAGGAATAAACAAATTCAAATTGAAAGAGTTTTCACCAAAAATAACAACAAATTAATCCACTTAACATCCTAGTTCATGAACCAATGGCTTCCATAACAAGCCAAGGGTTCACACAACAACAAAAACACCTGAGCAACAAGAATCAACATCAAAAATTTCAACCAACAACAAATTATCTCAAGCTCTTCAAAAAAATAAATAAAAAAACAACGAGATTATCATCAAAAACCTTAAAATAAGATTACAAGAAAGTAACAAGTCAAATTTTACACATGCATAAATCAAAACATGAACAATCAACAATAAACATTGAATTAATTTAAAATTTAAAGTAAAAATCAGTCAAAGGAGAAGAAATGATACCCAAATAGCTAGAGTTTGAAAACACTCTACAAACACCAATATTGAAGTTTGAAAGTCAAAAATCAAAGCTTGGATGAAACCCTAACCTTTTCCCCAATTTGAGTTTTTAGATGTTCATGAAAAATAAGTGAAAAAATTGTCGTTTTGATGCGAGATCTTGTTTTACAAGAATAAATGGAAGATATCTTTATTCATTTGAAGTGAAAAATGATGAAGGGTGATGGATTTTGGAAGAAAGTAGGTAAGGGAGTAAGGGGGTTGGTGAGAGAAAGGGGTGTCCAAAATTGTAGAAGTGAAATATGTGAAATGATATTATGATATTCTGCCTAAAAACTACCTACGCAGGACCCTAGTGGGCGCTAGGTCCTATTTTTCATATATTGACCAAAAATTAGCAAAAGCTTCAACTCATATTTTCACTTAGGTGTAGCGGGCGTCGGGGTTTCCCGACGGGCGCTGGCTCTGACAAGCCAGCCCACTTTGCTGTTTTTGCAAAAAAAAAAATTAGCAAATTTTCCAAAAAAAAAATACTTGGGTTTTTATAACCCAAATTGAGCTATAGGCTAAAGTAAGCTAAGATGTCTTTCAATGACCTTTATAGGGACATACCTGACATGCCCAAATGGTTCATGAGTCTCGATGTGGCTTCAAACGAAATTCGGGACGATGAATTCCCAAAAAGCATTGAAAAACCAAAGCATGAACCTCAATGGTATTTATGAGCCAAAATAAACAAGTTGAAAGGCCTCATAAGTTCAAGACAATGCCAAGGTAGCATATGGAGGTGTCGATATTAGTTATTATCACTCAATGGGCTTTCCAAGATAATTAAACTCTTAAAATGGCCCAATAATTACCGAAACATACCCCAAATGGCACGTAATGTTGATTTCACCACAACATCTCATCCAAAACTTCACAAAGTTATGTTACATGATCCCAAGGTGTTTCCTTGGCTGTTAACTCAAGAAGGGAATTTTGGGATGAAAATTGCCCAAAAGTCACCCAAAATTGCTCAAAAGAACCAAAAATACTGAAATGAGTAAAAAAAAAATAATAAATATATACAAGTAACTCCGGGAGCCTCCCGTGAGCGCTTGTCTAATGTCCCGAGCTTAGTGAAACACCTAGGAATAGGAACTAAGATGTGATAGAAGTCACATCAAAATCATCTAGGTGCACAACCAAACAAACATCAATAGGAGAGCCATCAAGGTAAATTTTAAGATGTTGACCATTAACCTTGAAAGGCTCTTTCCTATCATTGCCAATCTCAACTTGAACATAAGGGAGGACTTGGTGAACAACAAATGGTCCACTCTAACGCGATTTAAGCTTGCCTGGAAACAACCTTAAATGCAAATTATAGAAGAACCTTGTCTCCCACCTTGGAATTGCTCCTCATGATTTGTGTATCATGATATGCTTGGTTCAATCCTTATAAATACGAGCATTCTCATAAGCATCCAATCGGATTTCCTCAAAGGCATGGAGATCTAGCATTCTTTCTCATTGGCACATTAGAGATCAAAGTTCGATGTTTTGATTGCCCAATGTGCACAGTGTTCTAACAACACAAGAAAGTGAGACGAATTCCCATACACAAGCTTATAAGGAGACGTACTAATTCGAGTTTTAGAAGCAGTCCAATAGGCCCATAACGCATTAGAGAGCTTCATAATCCAATCCTTTCGAGACCTATCAACAGTCTTCTCAAGAATGACCTTGGTCACTTGATTAGATATCTCAACTTACCGATTAGTTTGGAGATGGTTAGCTAAGGAAACCTTATGCTTTATCCCATACAAAGCAAGGAGTGCTTGAGTTTTCTTAGAAAAATGTGACCCCCGTCACTTATAATAGTCCGAGGTAGCCTCGGAAAAATGACATCCTTGAAGAGTTTCATAACCACCTTTGAGTCAATGGTGGGAGAAGCAATTGCTTCCACCCATCTTGACACGGAATCAATAGCAACCAATATATATTGGTTCCGAAAGGAGGTTGGAAAAGGCCGCATGAAGTCTATCGCCCAAACATCAAAGATTTCAAGTTCTAAAATGTTTTTTAGGGGCATCTCATTCCATCTTGATAAATTATCGGTGCGTTGACACCAGTCACAAGACTTCACAAATGCCTAAAACATGTTTTAAAATGTTTTTCCAACAAAAGCCACTTTGCAAAACCTTCGCTAAGGTCTTGTTAGAACTCACGTGCCCACCACATAGAGTTGAGTGACACGTGATAATGACATTATGAATATCAAAATCAGGGACACATATGATGACCATCACTATAACTACCAATGTCACATATGATGGCCATCACTACATATTGGTTGCTATGACCTTTGATCCTGCAGAGTATGACCGGAACTTCTCCATTGCATGCATAATGGCGAGAAGTTCCTTCTCGGTAGTAGAATAATTCTTCTGCGCCTTAGAAAATATTTTACAAGTATTATAAATGGTATGCAACTTTCCATCTCTTTGTTGGGTGAGAACAGTCTCAATGACAAAGTCCGAAGCATCACACATAAGCTCGAAAGGAAGATGCCAATAGGGAGCTTGTATTTTGGGGGGCAGAAATCAAAGTTGCCTTAAGCTAATAAAATGTTATAAGGCATTTGTGGACCCCCGAGGCTTTGGGGGCCCACGTGCCCTTTTTACGGACATTGAATGTCGTGTTAGTTTGATTGCATAGTGTAAGGATGCTTGGCTTAGGGAGTGAGTATATAATCTCAAAACCTAAGTAGAGAAGTCGCCACCATAATCCTTTCAGGAGCTAATAGAACCCTATTAGGTCATAGCTGAAGGGAAAAGATGACAGCCAAGGATAAGAAGGTCTCATATCTCTAGATTCGGGGACGAGGGTAAGGACAACAGTAGGTCATAGTGTCCCCCCACGTATATTGGTCTCTACTTGTTCTCATGTGTAATTTCACAATCATAATATCGAATTATAACATTCATAAACCCGCCTAGCCTTATTTCCATACATGTTTGTACACGTATGGAAATAAGGTTAGGCGAGTTTTAGTTAATGCACTCATAATTTCTTATTTTTTATGCATGGGTGATCGCTTTAAGATTAAGTTGATTTCAATCTTTGATTAGTTGAAACATGCTTTTAGGTCTTTTAAGCTAAACATGAATTCTACGTGATTGAAAGCATTAAACATTTAGCATGGATCACATAAAATCTAAAACAAGGTTTCTACCTAAGATTGATTTTAAATTAAGATCGAATCATCAATTAGTCATTTTTACATGTATAACATGTCGATCATCTAATAAAAACATTAAAATCACATATTCATATAAACTAACTCCTTTGAAGAACTCAATATGATGATTTCTATGTTGTTGGCCTAATTAAAAGTACCTTTTGTGCAATTCATCGACGACTCTTCGGAACCGACAGCTTGAAGAACCTTAATTAAGTAGTAACAATAAGATTAGTAATAAGTTATGAGGAAGGCACTATTTCCGAAGTAGGGCACGAAACTGAGAGAAGTTTATAGACAGAAAGTGACGAAGTAGAGAGAGAGTACGTGTGTGAGTAAAGGAGAAGTTGTGAATGAGAAGATGATCGAAGTTGAAGAAGTGATGAATGAAGGTCGAAGGAGGGGGGTATATATAGATCCAAAATAGATTCAGTTTCGAGTCTTAAATATATCTTTGAGAACACTTAAACTTCATTTAAGTAATTGATGTTACCAAAATCTAGAAGCACCTTGAATTCAAAGCAAGGGCTCAGGTGCTCAAACTTTGTTCAATTATATAATTGAACTTAGACTACCCAATAAAAGCTTAATGATTGTTGGGTAAAAAATCTTGGACCTAATGTCATTCCATTCCCAATATCTGTTGGAAGTAACGTAAGCGAGCGCCAGGGCGCTGGAGGAGCGTCAGAACGCATAAAGACCTGCGCCAGGACGCACCACCTGCGCTACGGCGCAGGCTATTGAAACGTCTGGGCTCTGGCTGTGCGTCTGGGCGCTTCTCCTAAGTCATGGCACTCCTACTCTTTATTTACAATTTTCACGTAGAGGATCTCTGATGCATCCATATTTAGCATATTTGCATCCATAATCCGAAATATTTCGATATGTTATGAAGTTATACGAAATTCACTTCCATTAAAACTATTTATACACTTCCATAATGTTTTTTCTACATGAACACTGCAAGAGGGGGGGGGGGTGAATTGCTGTGTGGAACTTAAATGTGGAATTTAAACTATTTTGAGCGAATTAAAGAGTATGAGAGATATTTCTACGAGAAAAAATTCCTTGGCCCAAAGGAAGAAAACTCCACTTCTATTATAGGCCTGTAATAACTTTTACAACCTAAATTCTCTAATTACACTCGTCAGTTCCTGTAGGAACTTGATTCTCAATTCTCACTCTTTATCTCTCGTTTCTCGTTCTCTTTTTCTCCACTCTTTTCTAGTTCTCACACTTCTCTTTTTCTCACAGATTACAACTCAATTCAGACTCTAATACATTGAAAGATCTTGTAAACTGGACTAGAACATCAATCTTAAGACTTAGACTCGTCTTTCGGGGCATTTTGGTAGCTTTTGACCCGATTCATCTTTTGGGGGCATTTTGGTAACTTTGACCCGATTTTTCTTCAGGGGCATTTTGGTAATTTTTGATGAAGAATGTCGATAATTAGCGGTGGGGAATGTCGGAGTATGTGAAACAAATATTGCTTGAAGATGAAAACAAAGTCCCTAAAGTGCAAAGTGGGCCCCACAGAGGGTCCCAAAAACTACTAACCTAGCCTTGTTCCTGATGATTGTGCCGTACTCATGTAGCTTATTCCTGAACACCCATTTTAGTCCTATTACTTTCTGGTGTTCTGGTTGTGGCATAAGGTGCCAAACCTTGTTCCTTTCGAATTGATTTAACTCATCTTGCATTTCTTGGATCCAATCAACATCCTCGAGTGCTTCTACATTATTCCGAGGTTCCATGATGGACAAGAATGCATTAAAGGCACAAAAGTTCCTTAATTGAGATCTGGTCTGAGTTCCTTTCGTAATATCACTAATAATTAGATCAATTGGATGAGACTTCTGGTGTTTCCAAGGTTTAGGCAGGAAGTCTCTGATAGGAACTGCTGTCTCTACAGTTTCTTCAGGAACTTCTTCTAGATCAGTGGTGGTTCCTTCATGTTCATCGTTGTATGGAACTTCATTCACTATTCCTTCAGGAACTCCCTCATTCTGCCTTTCAATGTGGAACTGATCTTCAGGAACTCTTGCTTATTCCTTGTTGGATATTAAATCTTCTTCATCTGGATCTCTTCTAATCAGCCCTATTTCGAAGTCCTCATGTTCCTGTAAAACGTTTGTATCTACACTATTTACACTATTGCTAGTTTCATCAAAAATAATATGTGCACTTTCCTCGACACTTAATGTTCTCTTGTTGTAAACTCTATAAGCCTTACTATCAAGTGCATACCCTAGGAACACAGCTTCATCACTCCTTTCATCAAATTTCCCTAAGTTCCTTTTACCATTATTATGACAAAACACTTACAACCAAATGTTCTAAGGTGAGACACATCAGGTTTTCGTCCTCTAAACAATTCATAGGGAGTTTTGTTAGTGATGGGTCTAATCATGACTCTATTTATAATGTAACAAGATGTATTCACTGCTTATGCCTAGAAGTTCCTTGGAAGTCCGCTTGCTATGAGCATCGTTCTTGCCATGTCCTCTAAGGTTCTATTTTCCTTTCCACAACACCATTTTGTTGTGGTGTTCTTGGAGCTGAAAAATTGTGATCCATACCATGTTCCCTGCAAAACTCATCAAACTTGTAATTTTCAAATTCCTTTCCATGGTCAGATCTTAAATATATAAGTTGATAACCACTAGATTTTGGAACCTTCTTAGCAAAGCAAGCAAATCCATCAAATGCTTCATTTTGCTATGTAGAAACATAGTCCATGTATATCTAGAGTAATCATCAACAATAACCAAGACATATAGCTTACCACTCTTACTTTGGACTCTCATGGGCCCACACAAATCCATATGGATAAGTTCTAATGGTTTTGCGGAGCTCACGAACTTTTTGCTTTTGAAAGAACTTCTAACATGTTTGCCTCTAGCACATGCACCACATATTTTATCACATAGGAACTTAACGTTAGGTAATCCAACAACAAGTTCCTTAGATCTAAGTTTATCAAGTAAGTGGAGGCTAGCATGTCCAACACGTTTATGCCAAAGTAGAGGATCATCCTCAATCACACTTAAACAAGAGAATGTACTCTTAGGAACTTCATGTAAATCAACGATATAGGTGTTCCCTTTGCGTTTTCCCTCAAGTACAACTTGATTAGTGTGATTGTTGACGATTTGACAATGCTCATTAGTAAAACAAATAGAATTCCCTTTATCACATAATTGAGAGATGCTAAGTAAGTTATGTTTAAGACCATCAACAAGAAAAACATTATCTATTGCATGGGAACTTGACTTACCAACCTTACCTAAGGCAACTATGTTACCTTTCTGATTATCATCGAACGTCACAGTTCCCCCTGAGTAGGCTGCCAGTGAGAGAAATTTAGATTTGTCACCTGTCATGTGCTTGGAACAACCGCTGTCGAGGTACCACGTGTTGTTCCCCCTCACTAGCACCTGCAATACCTTAGATGTTAGGTGTAGGAACCCAGGTTTCCTTGGGTTCCTTTGTAGGCACATTATCATTTAATTTTTCAATCCATGTATGTTTTACGTGTCTAGAATTTACATCTAAACTGGAGTTCTGTTTGGAATACTGGCCTTTTAGATGACCCGTGTTCCCACAGAACGTACACACTTTGCTACTTGGGAGTTCCACATATTTATTCTGTTTTCCCACTTTCCTTTTATAATTAAATCCAAGACCTTAAGTCCTTTTTGTTTGGGCATTCAGAATCCATGTTGGAACTTTATGTTGACCATCATTTATATTTCTTAAATTCGTGAGTTCCATTTTAACATCATCAAGTTGCTTCATAAGTTCCTTGATGACTGAATCATTTAGTGTACCTTCAGTGGAACTTTCATTTAGCTTTGTCAACTTGTAGCAATTTAGTTCCATAGTGACTTGACTAAGTTACTTTTGAAGTTTTTCAACTTTTATCTTTAAATGCGTATTTTCATCTAATAAGTTGAAAATTCTTTTCTCAGTTTCAGTTCTATTTAACCTTAGCCAATCACTGTGTTCTTTACGAGTTTTAAGAGCCTTTTCACATTCCTTTTTTTACTCGTAATACATTAGTCCAGTTTTTGTGAAATTTTAGTACTAGATCTATTAATTCATGTTTAGAGAAAGCATCAAGAAGATCAGAATTTGGATATACCTCATTAGCGAGTTCCTTGTGGACCTCTTTCCCATCAATTCTGGCCATCAAGCATATGTTGGCTACTTCTTCGTCAGGTTGTTCCTCTTCATCTTCTTCACTTTCAGAATCTCCCCAGGCTGCTACCATTGCTTTCCATACATCATTCTTGGAATAAGAAGGTTTGTAGAATTTTTCTTTGACTTGTTCCTTCTTGTCCTTGACATACTCCTTGCCCTTGGACTTCCCCTTTTCAGTATCCCATAGGGGACAGTCTTTGATGAAGTGTTCTGAGGATCCACACTTATGGCACACGAATTCCCTTTTGTTGTTCGTGAATTTTCTGCCCGTGTTCCTATAGGAACTTCGATTTTTGTTGAGAGGCCTTTTGAATCTTCTGACCAGCAACGCTGCCTCATCATCTTCTTCTTCTGATTTGTCACTTTCAGCTCTCAAGGCCAGCCCTTTGCTTCTAGAACTCTCACCAGTTCCTCCAAGATGCAATTCATGGGTCAGCAAGGAACCAGCGAGTTGTTCAATGTTGAACTTCGTGAAATCCTTTGTTTCCATGAGTGCAGTAACCTTGGCTCTCCATCTTTCATCTTGTGGTTGACTCCTCAACACTTTCCTAACCTGTTCATCAGTAGGTATATCTTTTCCAAGAGAAGAATGCTCATTGGTAATGTTAGTAAAACGTGTAAGCATATCTTGTACTGACTCTCTAGGTAACATTTCAAAATGTTCATATTTAGACATCAACAAATCAATTTTAGATCGTTTTACCTCACTATTTCCTTCATGAGTTATTTGTAATAAATCCCATATTTGTTTAGCGGTTTTACACCCCATGACACGGTTGTGTTCATGTGGTCCAATACCACAGTGTAACAATTTGATAGCACGAGCATTGATTTCCATTTTTTCAAAATCTTCTTTTTCGTATTCAGAAGTCAATTTACGAACTACTTCATTGTTTGAGTTAGTTTTTGTTACCTCATAGTCGCCTACTTCAATTACACGCCAAACCTGGTAATTTTTCAGCCTTGATGAAGATTTCCATTCGATTCTTCCAGTACGTGTAGAATTTCCCATCAAACATAGGTGGTATTTGAGTTGAGTAACCTTCCTCCAATTTCTCGTGAGTGTTCATCTTCAGGATCCCTCTTCAAGATTGCTTGATTTTCCCGAGTTCCTGCTCTGATACCAACTGTTGTTTCTACTGGAACACTGCAAGAAGGGGGTTGAATTGCTGTGTGGAACTCAAATGCGGAATTTAAACTACTTTGAGAGAATTAAAGAGTATGAGAGATATTTCTACGAGAAAAACTTCCTTGGCTCAAAGGAAGAAAACTCCACTTCTATTATAGGCCTGTAATAACTTTTACAACCTAAATTCTCTAATTACACTCGTCAGTTCCTGTAGGAACTTGATTCTCAATTCTCACTCTTTATCTCTCGTTTCTCTTTCTCTTTTTCTCCACTCTTTTCTAGTTCTCACACTTCTCTTTTTCTCACAGATTACAACTCAATTCAGACTCTAATACATTAAAAGATCTTGTAAACTGGACTGGAACATCAATCTTAACACTTAGATCTATTCTCGTACCTTGTTCCTGCAGGAACCTTGACGTTGTTCGGCTGTTCCTGTAGGAACAGATCTATTCTCGTACCTTGTTCCTACGTAACTATGTTACTCAGGAACTTCACTTCTATCTTCTGTGTTCCTTTGCAAGATTCTTCCTAGGAACTTCTCCTTGAACTTGTCACGTTCCTAGCTCCAAGTTTCTTACACTTTGAACCTGTGAAACCTCATAGGAACTCAAAGTATATATTAGTTAAGTTTGTTTGTGTTTAGTCATCATAAAAACTTTACTTTCAATTCATGGGTCAACACATAACCTAGAGTTTCCATAAACCGAACAAAACTTTCTAGAAGGTTCGTCGAATCCGGTCACATTCATACGCTTAAATTAATTTATTTTATTTTCGAAAATGTATTTAAAATATGACTTTATAAAATAAAATTAAAATGAGAGAATGAATTTTTAAATAAAATAAAATATAGAATGGAAATTAAAAATTATTTAAGCGCAATTCTACCATCATAACTCATAATCGGTTAATTCCTATCAACAACGACTTTTAGCTATTTATTTATTTTTGAGCAATCGACTTTCAAGAATCGGACACGTTTGCGACGTGCTACACGATAATCATCAGCCGTTTACCTGCACTAAGACGATATATCCTCGAAAAGTGTTACGTTACTTAAGAATGAAAAAAGATCTCCTTCAGATGCTGTGTGATCTTATAGGAGGTTCCGGAAAAGGCGTTTATACCATCCGGAGATAGATTGTTTGGAGAATAAGGTTGATCGTCTGACGATCTAAACATTTCCGCTTTAGACTCAGCTCGGCCGTAGGGAAACGTAATGATGTTTTAGATTGTTGACTTATTATCTTCTGACTTGTTTGACCTGATTCGGCTTTCTGGGGCATTTTAGTAATTTTGACCTGACTCGTCTTTCGGTTCATTTTGGTAGCTTTTGACCCGTTTCATCTTTTGGGGGCATTTTGGTAACTTTTTGACCCGATTTTTCTTCGGGGGCATTTTGGTAATTTTTGATGAAGAATGTCGATAATTGGCGGTGGGGAATGTCGGAGTATGTGAAGCAAATATTGCTCGAAGATGAAAACAAAGTCCCTAAAGTGCAAAGTGGGCCCCACAGAGGGTCCCAAAAATCTCCTTGTGTGCGCCAAGGCGCAGGCCTTGCGCCTCGACACAGCCTCAACGCCTAGGTGCTCGTGTGGGGCCCTGTAGCTGCTCATTGGTCCATGTAAGCTAGTTTTAATTTGTTGTTGGTGGTGGTTGTGTTTGTGTTTTGCTGTACTCACACAAACACTTGTTTCTTTTCTTCTTCTTGCTCGAGCAAACCCAAACAAAACCACAAATCTCCATTGTTGTTCTTGAAGCTTGGAGGTCAGATTTTTCGCGCAATTTTGCTCACCAAATAAGGTAAGTTCTCTAAACTTAGCTTGTTTGTTATTTTTCATGGTTAAAATTTGCACTTTACTCCACTTAATTGATGAAGTAGTAGTGAACCCAAAAATTGGGGTTTCTTGATTTTGCCCATGAATATCGATATTGGTATATGTCTTTGCCTCTATGAGTGTCATAGAACACATAGGAAGTAGTTTGGCTCGAATTTGCTTTCATCATGATGAGTTTGATTCTCATATGTGGATTTTTGAAGCTAATTCCCACAAGAACGACTACTAACTTACATAAGTCATATAAGTTGAGTTACTCACTTGGACACATAAATTTTAACCCATTTTTTTTATCTTCATGAGCTAAATAATGGTTTATATGTTGTTTGAAACAAAACCATACTTGAAAATGTCTTGAAATGAATGAATCGAGCAAAGAAGCCCGTGTCTCTGACTTTAGTTCAAAATTAGTTTCTTCAAGCCTCTAAATACTTTTCCACGTAATGCTCTATATGAAGCAAATATAGAAATATGTATTTACTCCTGTTAACCCCCTTTTCTTCATAATTTTGAAATGGTGATCTTGTTGGAAAGTGAGGCTGAAAATGTTTAAAATATTGGTTTGTTGGATGCTGCCAAGACTTTGAGTCTTCCAAAGTTTATTGCAGGTGGGTGGATAACCATAACTCGTGGTTTATTTATGGGAAATGTCCATATACAGTCGTTATGATGCCGAAATTTCTGCTCAAAATTCTTGCATTTTGCATGTCTAGTTTAGACGATGATGTCATGGAGGTGGAGGACGTACGACAAGTATCCTCTATGAAGCATACATGGGCTCCCGGGGAGTGGCAACCTAGCATGCTGGCCTTAGATAGGGCTCAACACATTTCTCACTATCCCCTTTTAGGCCACGTGAGTACTAACTTCTTTATTTCCTTTTCTTTTCTTTCTTTTCCCTTCTTTCTTTCTTTCTTTCTTTGCAATCTTCTCCTCTTTTCTTTTACAGACAACCACCGAGGGGATTTGGCTCGAGTACTTCATTCTTGGAGGGGATTGCTTTACTAAAGGGGCAGCGTGATCCCAATCTCCTCTGAATGCTCTCGGGATGCGAGTTTGACGACTTCATTCGAGGCCTTCAAGCCCTCGAGAGCGTGAAGAGCTCTCATGTGTCTGTTCTTTACCTTCTAGAGTGGTGGTGGGCACATAAAGCACCCGCCGATCCATTGCCTTTATATGAATCCATAATCACAAGAAGAAATTGAGTGTTTCTTTTGAATCTTTTTCACACTGTAGTGAAAAACATGGCCCTCATTAGTAACGTTGGCATTGAAATGGTTATTTTGTAGCTGAACCCTTTGTCCGTTGGTCCCAGATGCTTCTTCCTATTAGGGCCCTCGGCCTTTATTGGTACTACATCGGGGAATCTTAGGGGAAGGGATTTGTGACGTATTCTACTCTTGGCAGCAGCTCATCTACTACCACGAGAATCGCCAGTTTTCTCGTGTCTCATGAGGTTGTTGGCACTTCTCAGTCTGCTCGAGATTGTCCTTTATTTCAGCAGTTGGATTCGGAGTCGATACCTTCGTCGTCACTTGTAGGAGAATCGGGTGATACCCCGAGCCTTTCCGAGATATACCTGTCGCTCGATTTTACTCCCACAGACGTTCCATTGACGAGCGAGGACCCTACAACTTAGGAATCTAGCTTTTCATTTGGTGTATGTATGCCTAAATGTACATATTTATGTAAATGAACACGACTTTGTATATATATTAGTCTTAGTTTTGTAAATATTTGACTCGATTTTCTAATTATTTGACTCACTTAATTGATTGACTTTGACTTTTAGACCTTGACTTGACTCAAGGGAGCTGAGGGTACTGACTTTCCCCCCCAAAAAATAAATTAATGATGATAAAAAGACTCTAACTTGAAACAAGTTAATTGGGCACTGAAATCGAGGAACTGAGGCAAAATGTGTAAGTCCAAAAAAGGAAAAAAAATGGGGAGGCCTGCACCATGGCGCCAGGACGCACAACCTGTGCCTAGGCGCAGGTCCAGCGCTGTGGCGCTCCTCTGTGTTTATATATGGTAGCTTATGGGTTGTATATACCCCCATTCCTTCATCCTTGTTCGTCCTCGTTCGAACCAAAAGTGACGATCTTGAGAGGTTTTCTTTCAAAAATTACAATATCTTAGTGTATTATTGCAATCATGGCTAGAATTTTGATGTTGCTTGGGACGAATGGCTTTTGGCGCTCAAACCAGAGGAGAAAGGCCTATTAAAGGACTATAAGCTTTCTTTGCTAATACTTTAAGGTATGCTCAACTTGATATTAATCTTATATATGCTGATGTTGGATTTTGGAATACAGACACCCATAGCTTCAAATTTCGCGAAAGGGAGGTCACTCCATTGCCGGGAGAATTAGGTGGTATAACGGAATTGTCCTGTGATGGTTTGCCATGTCTTCCTAACACCAAAGACTAATTATGTCCCATCTTTGTTTGTTATTTGAATCTTGATGCATATGTTATGGAAAAATTAGTTCATGGTAGGAATGTAGACTTAATAGCATTGGTTGATTATTTTCAGGACCGCTGAAATATCCCGAAAGAGGTATAAATGGCGAGCCTTGCTGATTTGCATATTTGCAAGATTTCTCTTTGTGAATGGTGAACCCTCAGTTGGTTACGCTGCATTGATCATCATTGATGAACAATTCAAAGAAGAGAGAACTCTTATGCCTCTATGCACGGGGGAGCTACTTCTGACCCTTGATATCACCTGAAGAGGTATTCTCAAGCCCCCCTTGACCGGTTGTCCTCTGCTTCTCCAGGTAAGCAATTGAATGCTTATGATATCAATGTGTGTGAGCTATTTGCACTTGAATTGTTAGCAATAAATAGATCATTTAATGTCAAACCGTATGAAAAGTGAAAAACATTTGAAATATTTCACATTTAAAACATTCTCTTTTGCTAAGGACTTCAGGTGTGGCTCATGAATCGCTTAAATTTGATGGAACCTCCTGCAAATATCCCCACATATACTCTTAGGAACTTATATGGACGACGCTGACAGTATCATCATTCTACCATGCATGAATGGTTGCTGACCCTTGCTGATAAGAAGATTAACATCCGTTGGACCGTTTCGTGGTAGAAAATTAGGACCATGGTCTATTCGGATGAAACCCCCTACATTCGTGTTGCCGGCTTGAATGCGTTGACTTTCTACTGCCCCCTTAGAGTAATGAGGCAATTTCGTATTCAAAAAATTATCCCAGATCGTGATACTGTGAAGCCTATAGAAAAGCCTGTGCTACTAGGTATTGCCAATAATTGGGAAAGTGATAGGGTGAAGAGGACGAAGATTATTGTGACTCCACTGCTGGAAAGCTACGAAAAGGTATCCAAGCATTACTTAATTTGGATGAATGCGAAACCTATGTGCATTCGTGCAATGGCTCGTAAAGCCGAAAGGAGAGATCATGGGTATGCTATGGATAGAGTCTAATAGAAGCCCAAGATTACTTCTATCAAGGATAGACTGAGTCCTAGGAAGGTAACCGTATGGCAAAGACTTGAGAAGCTATCTCCCTTGAAGATTGATGCTGCTCCTAAGAGGAAGAGATCTAAAGAAAAATAAGATGTGGGAGGCAAAGGAAAGGGGAAGGTTGTTGAGACCCCAAGAAAAAAGCAATGGGTTCCTAAGAAGTCTATGAAGGCAGGAGAATCTTCTAATACTACGGATAAAAAGGAGAAGGAACCTAGACCTAAGTAGGAAGATTGCTTTATTGTTTCACAAACTTAGTTCTCATTATTATTTTGAATAAGGCCTGCGTGCCATGTTTTTATTTCTTTTAATCATTCATATTAAGTTTAAATAATCATGTTTACAAAATAATTCGTTAATTTCGTTCCATGGCAACATAATTTTCTAATATATATATATATATATATATTTAGAGATAAAACATATTCATGTTTACTCCAACAGGCAATTAAAGTACTGTAGAGGAAAGAAGGATTTTTATTTTTAAATGGGCGGACCCCAGGTCAAGGTTCCCTACTTATCCTTGCAGAATCAGGCCAAACGTAGTTCCAGTAACTCCATGAGGATAGTTTAGGCATAGTATTTCTTCCGTTGATCCAAGTTGGTGAGGTTGTAGAAGTTGTCACCAATCATGTTCATTAGTTCAACTACACCTCCGGGGAGTATCTTCTTAACAATATAGGGCCCAGCTCAGTTCGTGCGGAATTTTCCTCTAGGATCCATGACGGTTTTTCGTAATGCTTTGAGAAATAAATCTTCTTCCTTGATTTTCCTTTCTTTAACATGTTTTTTGAAATGCCTCTCGATCCTCTTTTGATATACGGATGGGCATGACTTTGGGCCTTCAAGCGTTTTTCATCCAAGAGGACCAAAGCATCATACCGGGCCCGCGCCCATTCAGCTTCAGAAAGTTCACTCTCCAATACTATTCTTAGTGAGGGAATTTTGAGCTTAATAGGTTGTACGACTTCCATCCCGTAGACCAAGGAGAAAGGTGTCGCTCCTGTAGAAGTTCTAATGGATTTTCTATACCCCATAAGGCGAAGGGTAACTTAAGTGGCCAATCTTTGTAGGTTTCAGTCATTTTGGAGAGAATTACCTTGACATTTTTATTCACTGCTTCAACTGCTCCATTGGTTTGAGGTCGGTACAGAGACGATTTGTGTTGCTGGATCTTATACTTCATGAGAAGTTCCTCACATTTACCTTGAAAATGAGTTCCATTATCACTGATGATTTCATGTGGGACTCCATATCGACATATTATATTAGCTTCAATGAATTGTGCCACATGTTTGGCTTGCAACACACGGTATGAAGCGGCTTTTAGCCACTTGGTGAAGTAGTCGATCGCCACTAACATGAACTCGTGACCTCCATGACCCGGAGGTGTAACTTTTCCAATTATGTCAATTCCCCATGTTGAAAATGGCCACGGAGATAATAGAGAGTGCAGCAGTGATCGAGATATATGCTGAGCATTCGTGTGTTTCTGACACTTATCGCAATGTCTTACATATCTATTGCAATCGTCCTCCATTGTAGTCCAATAATACCCTTGTTTGATGATCTTAGAAGCCAGCATTCAAGCGTTCATGTGAGTTTTACATATGCTCGCATGTATCTGATCCATAACCCGTTGAGCCTTTTTGTTGTCCACACATCGGAGGTGTAAGACATTGTAATGCCTTTTATATAGATATCCACCCAGAATGATGTATTGGGAAACTAGGAGTCTTAGAGCTCGTTGTTCTTTTTTCGACGTATCAACAAGTTATTGTTTATTTTCTAAATAATTCTTGATGTCGTTGTACCAAGGCTCCTTATTTGTGAGGTTTTCTCAACTCATTATCTTCTTCAACCATGCAAACATGAGCTTGTTCTTTTCTTCTTTCGACTACCAAGGGCATTTCTATCAAAGAATTTGGGATGCGAACCATTGATGCCAACTTAGCCGAAGCATCGGTGAACTGGTTGTCCTCCCTTTTTAGATAAGTGTACTCGATTTCTTCGATTTGGGAGGCAATTTGCTCCAAATGAGCTTGATAAGGAGCTAGGCTTTCGCTTTTAACTTTCCATCTTCCAGATATTGGGTTGATAATTAAAGAAGAATCTCCATAAACCCTTAACTTTTGGACTTTCACGCCTACAGCGGCCTCAAGCCCTATGATGCATGCTTCGTATTCAGCAACGTTATTGGTCACCTCAAAGTCTAATTTTACTTATATGGGTGTATGTTCCTCTTTAGGCGAGATTAGCAGGACACCGACCCCACACCCTTGTTTATTGAAGGCACTATCAAAGTACAGGGACAAGCTTTCTTCTTCAGTCATCATCAATTCTTCATCTGGAAACTCATAATCCTCGGGTCGAGATTTATCCGGAGAATCTGCTGCTATGGATTTTTGTGACACGAATTTAAGGTTAAATTCAGCCAACATGATCATCCATCTTGATATTCGCCCATTTACCGCAGGTTTGTCAAAGGTATAGTTAAGGGGATCCCCTTTACTAACTATGTGAACAGTATGAGTTAGCAAATAATGTCTCAACTTCTTGGTAGACCACATTAATGCCAAGCATAATTTCTCGATGTTAGAATATCTTTCCTCGTATTGCAGGAATTTCTAGCTCAAGTAATAAATGGCATTTTCTTTCCCATCGATTTCTTGTGCTAGCATGGCTCTTACAACAGTTTTGGTAATGGTCAAGTAGAGTCTCAAAGGATGTCCCGGAGTTGGAGGCACCAGGATGGGCGGATTCGTGAGATGCTCCTTGATTTTATCGAAGGCTTGTTGGTAGTCATCGTCCCATTCTTTTGTGGAATCTTTCTTTCATTTCTTGAATGTAGGCTCACATACCATAGTAAGGATGGAAATGACTCTGCTTATGTATTGGAGCCTTCCCAAGAATCCCCGAATTTCTTTCTCGGTCTTTGGTGGTTTTAAGGACATGATGGCCTTGATTTTTGTTGGATCGATTTCAATGCCTCTAGCGCTAACCACATGACCTAGAAGCTTTCCGAAAGTACCTCCAAAGGCACATTTTTTAGGATTGAGTCTCATGTTGAACATTCGGAGTCTTTTGAAGAATTTTCTCAAGGCAAGGGTATGTTCACTCCTTTCCTTGGTTTTCACTATCATGTCATCCACATATACTTCTACTTCCTTATGTATCATATCATGAAGAAGTTTAGTTGCAGCATGTTGATATATAGCCCCAACATTCTTCAGACCCAATGGCATGACTATGTAGCAATATAACCCCCATAGAGTAGTGAAAGTTGCTTTCTCCATGTCCTTTTCATCCACCTTGATTTGATTGTAGCCGGCGTAACCATCCATGATCAAGGAGAACAAGTATGGTCGGCTATATTATCAACAAGCACATTAATGTGAGGCAATGGGAAGTCATCTTTTGGACTAGCCTTATTTAGGTCCTGAAAGTCCACGCACATTCTTACTCTTCCATATTTCTTGGGTACTGGAACAATGTTGGCAGTTCAATCACCATATTGAACTACCTTGATGAACCCTTCCTTTAGTTGCTTGATTACCTCTTCTCGGATTTTCAGTTGGACTTCTGGTTTCATCCTTGTGAGCTTTTGCTTGATAGGCTTCACCCCCTGGTTCAAATGGATGGTGTACATATTTAGCTATTTCCAGGTCAATAGGACCATGCGAATACATCTTTGAATTCTGTGAGTCTTGCTATGAGTTCTGTCCTTTCTTGAGGATTAAGCGTGAGACCAATTTGCAATTCCCTTGGAGTGTCATTGTTGGAGATGTTGATCTTTTTAGTTCCCTCGATTATTGAAGTTTTGTTTTCATGTTCCTCTACAGCCTTTATTATTTCATAACCATTTTGATTTTTAGTTTGTGAAACAAAGCAATCATGTTATGGGGAGAGGGAATAAGAAGATGCAAACGAAGAGTAAACAAAAGAAGTTATGTTATTGAACTTGTTAAGCATGACATCAAAATTAGCCTTAATGGCGAAATCTAAAGGAGGGAGAGACTTCTTGACAAGCTTATTAGTAACTACGGAGTTCTTAGGACTAGACATCTTAATAGCACTTGACTCAGACCTAGATTCAGACTCGCTTTCCGATTCATTGAACATTGGGCCCTCTCCTATTGTGAAGTTCATGATCTTCCCTTCTGGTGTAGTAATCTTGACAGTCGTGCGCCATCATCAAACCACTTGACTTGTAGGAGTGATGAGCTCGGTTGGATCCAAAGCCTTAGTGTTCATAACCATGAGCACCTCTTGTTCGGTTGGTGGAGTACGTTCTATCCCGAAGAGGAATCCAAGTCCTTATGCATCGAGATCATCCAGTTCGGATTTCCCTTTAATAGTTGGGGTGGTCTCATCTTCCATAAGGTGACAATTTGAAAAGATTTCCAGTCCCGGATATCTCATTCCATTGATACCATAGAATGGTTCGGGAAATTCAAAATAGGGGAAGTTCTCGCCTTCTTTTAAGAATTTCCCATTCAAGGTAACAGAATATAGGGGTGAATCACGATATCTCCATCCTTTTTAGCCATTTTCTATTTTTGAAGATACTTTTAGTCCTCCTGGGTTGGAAGATACCCCAATCTAAATCTATCGTTCTTAGGTTGGAGGTTGAAAAGGGCGGCAGCAAGAGCCCTTCTTGATTTCATGCTTATTCCAGGGAAATATCCTTGATTGCAAAGTAAGGCATTCACAAAAAGGTTTAAGTGAGGATCATAGTCAAAAGGAGCTTTATCTCCTTCTTCAATGGTAGCGATTGAGAATTCCCATAAGTCTTCATCATGATCATCATGTTCGATGTTAATGATAGGTTGATCGGTTGCTTGGATCCTCATTGGAGATGCATCAATAGTAATCAGCACCCCTTCTAGCATGAAATTGATCTTTTGATGAAGAGTGGATGGAATCTCCCCTAGTTCATGGAGCCAAGGTCTTCCTAGAAGAAGGTTGAAGCTAGACTTGTTGTCCATGACATGAAACTTCACCTTCTTCTCGACGGGTCCTGTCGCCATGTTGTCGTAGGCTCGAATGGCTTGATTACTAGCACGGATCTTCTTGTGATATCCCAAGATTTCAAGCGATTCTCAAAGGGCACACATTGATAACCGAGCCACTGTCAATCAATGTCATAGGTATGTTGAGTTGCTTAATTATGACAGTGATGTAGAGAGCTTTGTTATGGCTTGTTCCTTCGATCGAGAGATCCTCATCAGAAAAGGAGATGGACGGCTTGTGATGTTTATAGATAATAAGGTTGAACAAACCGTCCGGAGTAGTGTCATCGGCCTTAAGTCAGAAAGGGCCTTGAGTAGAGCTTGCCTATGCTTTTCCGAAGAGAAAAGTAGTTGTCACACGTTGACATCGGCCTTGGTTCTTTTGAGTTGCTTGATAACCACGTTTTCCTCTTGAGGTGGAGGAGGTGGTGGAGTAGCGTGAGTGTTGATTTGATTTTATTTAGTGTTAAGGCGTCCTGTTCGAGTAAGGACTTGAACCTTATTGTCTTTGAGAAGTGACAAGGGCCATAGAACACGGCGGTATCGTCGTCTTCTTCGATGAGAATGTGGTAAGTAGTTTGTACTCTATTTCCAGCATAGACGTCTTCATCATCACTATTCCATATTCCGTTAACTTCTATGAGGGATTTAAAGGTGATTTCTTGTGGGGTAGGTTGTCCCACGGGAGTAATCATGTCGAGTGGGTCAAAAGATAGTTCATCTTTTTCGACTGCGTTAATACAAAGTGCCATGTTGTCAGCGAATTCACGACATAGCCTTCTGAAATCTACCCATTCTCGTTGATGAAACCCTTGGCATCCTGTAGGCGGGTGGATATTGAGGAATAGGGGGAATCAATGGAAGAGGTTCCTCAATGAGCCAACGGTATTTGACACATCTTTCCCAAGTAATGAGGCTATGCACCATTTCATTGATGCATTTGTTCCAGTATTTATTGGCCATAAGGCTCATGCATATACTTTTGGGATCAAGTATCTCCCAAATTTACTCCATAACCTCTATGGGGAGTTCAACGAAGGGACTTGGTAATTCAACGCTCTCGGGTTCATTGAAATGCCATTTACATTTTCGAAAATAACATTTTGGATTAGTAATGGGCTCATCCCATCCTGTTTTCATTCTTTCTATTTGAACCCTTTTCTAGCAGTCACATGCATATGGATCTTTGAAGGGAGGAAGGTCGTCGAAGGTCTTTTCTCCTTCTCCGAAGATCTTGGGAGTAGCATCATCTGAGTAGCATCATCTTCTAGGGCATTCCGGGGGACAGTTCGTCCTGCGGAAGTAATAAGATCAATAGGGTCGAAGTAGAAGTTCTCTTCCTAAATCATGAAGATGGCGAGAGGGTAGGTTTGTATGTTATGCTTCTTTCCTCCGGGCGAAATAGGGAACCTTCCATCTTCAAACATGTCTTGTAAGAGATTTTTGTGGGTCCAACATTCTTCGGTATTGTGACCTCTACCTGGGTGGTACTTACAGTATTTGTTGGCATCCCATTGTAGTGACCACTTTTCGAGAGTGGGCCCTTCTAGACTTATCTTGCCTTTTGATTGGAGTCTCTCAAACTCTAGAGTATAGGTCATACCCAAGGGAGTATACTCGCGTCGGCGGCGAAAAGGAGCCCTAGTTTCTTTGACGGCATTGATTTTGTTGGAAGTGGATGCTCCTTTTGTTTGATTGGTCCTTAGATTGCTAGTCCATTTTCCCTTTCCACTTTCCTTGTCAATGTCATCTTTAATACCGATCCCGATTTAGTAGACCTTTTCAAAAGTGTCAAGGCCTAAGTACTTGAGATGATTTTTGTACCGTGGGAGCAAGTTAGCAATGAAGATCTTGTTGCTCCTTTTCTGGTGGTGTAGTTACCATTTGTGTCACGACTTCCCTCCAATGAGAGAGGTAGGAGGTGAACCCTTCTTTTTCTCCTTGTTTAACAATTTCAAGCTCCCTTTGAGAGGTAGTAGCTTGAGTGTTTCCTTTGTAGCGAGTCATTAATGCATGTGCTATGTCCTACCAGGTTGAGGTGTCCTTGTCGGGAAGTGAGAAGAACCACTTTTGACATACGGGCTCAAGAGTCATAGGGAAGATCCTTGGATAAAGCCTTAGATTGATCTTCTTCACACCCATTTAGAACTTGAAGCTTCTTAGGAAGTATTTCGGAATGTCGGTAGCTTTGAATTTTGGAAGTTCAGCGATGGAGAACTTTTACGGCAAGGTGTCGATCAAGGTTTGATCGAGACTTGGAGGATCAAAATAAGAGTCTTGGTTGGTGACCCTTCTAGCGACTTTCTCCATGTCTTGTATAGTGCGCCTATTCTTGAGATCATTCATCTTAACTTTCATTTCTCCCAAGGCTTGGGTTACTTGGGCTGATGCAAGAGTCACTTCGTGCATCGTTACGGTGGATTCTTGATCACCCATTATTGAGTTGGATTGTGTTGTACCTTATTGACTATAAGTCGGAATATAATGTCCTTTCGAACTTATAACCTCGTGCCTTGCTCCCTAGTCCAAAGAGGAATTGTTGACTTGGTTCGTGCACGACCTATCCTGCGATGTTTAGATTTTAGAATTTTTCACTTGTTTCAATGACTTGACTGTTAAGACATATGCAAGGCCTATCACGGTTGCTTGCTAGTTCTACATGAATGTATGGTGCATAGTATTTCATTTCCCCTTTGTTTTTCTTTTCTCTTTTTTATTTTATTTATGTTTGAGGGGAGATGAAGATGCATTTTACAATATGAATGTTATGCAACCTATGGGGTCTATATGAACCTTTAGTCAACACAATGAGCAACCATGGTCTACATGCAACTCTCTAGGTGAAAAGGCTACGAGAAAGCTATATTCCCATAAACAACATTTATACAAGCATAGAACATGTGATCATATAGCACGTCTCACGTAATAACACACCTATGCATGTGGTCAAGTCCAACAACCCTAGCCAAGTTTCTAAGAGGCAACTAGAAGTAAGGCTTTAAGGTGTCCAAGAGGGTACCATGACTAGAGTGTGTCAAACTATCTACACCACAACTTAGTGGTGATCCAAGTGGGACATCCATTACGAATCACATAGGTCATATGATTCACGCATCATGGTTGGGATGGACTTCAATTAAGGAACGGCCTTAGGTAAGTCACCTAACCATCCTTAACATCGGTCCCCCGGGGGTGTCTCAAGTATAAAACATACTTTACGAGACGTGTGTCCGAAAGCAAGACCCTCACGTGGGAATTGCATGCATTATGCCTAGTAAATAGAATTTGATATTATAACTATGAAATTACGAGACTTTTCGAGTTTCGTCCACTCTCCTTTAAAATCAAAGGAATGTCCCCAGTGAACTCGCCAAACTGTGGACCCGAGGCTTTGGGGGCCCATGTGCCCTTTTTACGGACATTGAATGTCGTGTTAGTTTGATTGCATACTGTAAGTATGCTTGGCTTAGGGAGTGAGTCTAGAATCTCAAAACTCAATTAGAGAAGTCGCCACCGTATTCCTTTCGAGAGATAACGGAACCCCATTAGGTCATAGCCCAAGGGAAAAGATGACAGCCAAGGATAAGAAGGTCTCATATCTCTGGATTCGGGGACGAGGGTAAGGACAACATTAGGTCAAAGTGTCCCCCCGCGTACAGCGACCTCTACTTGTTCTCATGTGTAATTTCACAATCATAATATCGAATTATAATATTCATATATCCGGTTTAGACCTACAAACACGTATGAAAATAAGGCTAGGCGGGTTTTAGTTAATGCACACATAATTTCTTATTTATCATGCATGGGTGATCGCATTAGGATTAAATTAATTTTAATCTTTGATAATTAGTTGAAACATGATTTTAGGAATTTTAAGCTAAGCATAAATTCTACGTGATTGAAAGCTTTTAACATTTAGCATGGATCACATAAAACCTAAAACAAGGTTTCTACCTAAGATTGATTTTATATTAAGATCAAATCGTCAATTATTAAAATTTACATGTATAACATGTCAATTATCTAATAAAAACATTAAAATCACATATTCATGCAAACTAACTCCTTTGAAGAACTCAATATGATGATTTCGATGTTGTTGGCCTCATTAGAAGTAACTTTCGTGCAATTCGTCGATGACTCTTTAGAACCGAGAGGTTCAAGAACCTTAATTAAGTAGTAACAACAATAATATTAGTAATAAGTTATGTGGAAGGCATGGTTTTCAAAGTAGGGCACGAAAATCGAGAGAAGTTTAGAGAGAGAAATGGCGAAGTAGAGAAAGTGTGTGTGAGTAAAGGAGAAGTTGTGAATGAGAAGATGATCGAAGTTGAAGAAGTGATGAATGAAGGTCGAAGGAGTGGGCTATATATAGTGTTGGAAGTGATGTAAGCAAGCGCCAGGGCGCTGGAGGAGCGTCAGAACGCACAGAAACCAGCGCCAAGACGCACCACCAGCACTAGGGCGCTCAAGGTGTGCGCCAGGGCGCAGCCCATTGGAACATCTGGGTGCTGGCTGTGCATCTGGGCGCTTCTCCTGCGTCATGGCGCTCCGACCCCTAATTTCCAATTTTCACGCGGAGGATCATTGATGCTTCCATATTTCTCATATTTACTTCCACAAACCAAAATATTTCGATATATTATGAATTTAAACGAAATTCACTTCCATAATACTATTTATATACTTCCATAACCACGAGTTGCCATAAACCGAGCAAACCTTTCTAGAAGGTTCGTCGTATCCGGTCATATTCATATGCTTAAATTAATTTATTTTATTTTTGAAAATGAATTTAAAATGTGTTTTCTAAAATAAAATAAAAATGAGAAAATGAATTATAAAATAAAATAAAATATAGAATGGAAATTAGAAAATTATTAAGCGTATTTCGACCATCATAACTCATCTTCGCTTAATCCCTATCGACAACGGATTTTAGTTATTTATTTATTTTCAAGCAATCGACTTTCAAGAATTGGACATGTTTGCGACGTGGTACACGATAATCATTAGCTGTTAGGTGGGACAAAAAATAGGTGTCTACAGCAGTCTTTAGTAAACTCAAACGAGGCATCTTTCAAAAGAAGCAGAGTGAGGGGTTTATCTACTTTTGAGAAGTCTTTAATGAAACGATGATAGTAACCCCCATGCCCCAATTACCTCCTTTACATTAACAGGCGGGGATAAGCGCTCTATGACCTCAATTTTATCTCTATCAATCTCAATTCCTTGTTTTGAGATTACATGACCAAGCACCATGCCTTCTTCAACCATGATGTAACATTTCTCCTAATCGAGGACCAGATTTGTCTTTTGACATCGTTCAAGTACTAGAATGATATAAGATAAACATTGATCAAAAGAAAATCCTCAATGGATGAATCAAGCATATCAAAAAAAAATGGCCGTCATACATCGTTGAAATGTAGATGAGCCATTACATACCCTGAAAGGCATCCTTTAATATGAGAGGACTAGTGGAAAACCTCTCATTTGCTCCGGTCAAAACCCCCCCTTTTGCTCCGATTTTGGACCGGAGTAGGTGCCATAGAAGCAATAAGTTGGTGTACTTTTTGCTCCGATCAACCTCATTTCCCTCCAAAGAAGTAAGGACTTTTTGCTCCGGTTGTGCAAATAACCGGAGCAAAAAGTCAATATTCCCTCCAAAAAAATGCTTTTCTTTTCTGCATTCATGCTTGTAACCGGAGCAATAAGTCTTTTTCCCTCCAAAAAAAAAAGACTTTTTTGCTCCGTTTGATTGGGGAGCCGGAGCAAAAAAAAAACTTCTTTGGATTGGGAGGGAAATTAAAATTGTGTTTTTGATCCCGTTCTTTTGTGCCTTTTTTTTTTTTTTGTTGAATTATATTATTGTTGCTTCATTTTGGAACAACAATGTGTACGTGATGAGATTTTAATTAAGATCGAGGTAATTAAAACATATTAAATAAATTAATAGTAACAACAATATAATAATATTTATTACATAATAAGCAAAGTAGCGGCGATCCAAAATATATACTTTATTATTACATCATTTATAAGTACGAGTTCATAGGAGATATTTCCGCACTTGACAGTGTCTAGCTAATTAATTAGGGACATTTATACATAATTAAATGTATCACATTACTAAGTTAATTAAGTTCAATTCTTGCTTACTCTAAACAATATAATGCAATGAAAGATGCTAACTTCTCTCGGGCTTCATCAATTTCACGAAGGGAGAAAGGCCCTTGTCGGCTTGCCGAGCTCACAACCTTCAGTACACAGATAGATCACATAAGCTGTATTAGACCTCATATATTCCACACAAATTAAACAACTTAACACTACAACAAAAAATGATCAAGCTAATTAATGTGACACATGCATGCATAACAACAACTCAAACACACACAACAACATAAAGGGAGGAGTTCAAGAAGCAATACAACCTGAAGCAATACAAAGGGAGAAGTTCAGTAAGCTATACAACTTGAAGCAGCCTCATAACAGCTCAGTTGCTGATTTCTGGCTAAGTTTAGGAGTTCAGGGATTCTCGATTTCTTGCTGCATAACACATTAGTGATTCATTTTATGTACTCCCCTAATCCCATGTTATTAGCCTCATAAAACCACAGCTAAACAGCAACATTACAGGACAACTCAAGGCGTTAGGTAATGCAATCAGCATTTTTTGATCTTGTACAACCTCCACCCCCCCCCCCCCCCCCCCCCACTGCAGAACAGCAAATACAAACAGCAGAACAGTGCAGAACAGTCATCAACTAGGACAACCTTGCAGAACCGCAACAACCCCCCCCCCCCCACTGCATAACAGCGACAGTAAAGGACAACCACATCGTAACAGCCGAGACCTATGCAGCACAGCAACAACCCTCCCTCCCCCCCCTCCACTGCAGAACAGCATAACAGCAACAACAAAGGATAAATTTTGCTAAATGTGAGGCAACAAGTTGTAATCTTTACATGGCTAGGGTTAAATCCGAAGTATAAAAAATCTAAACATATTGTCAACATCTACCTGCCAAATTGACAAACAATTCTTCTCTTGACGTGAAAACAGCAAGAACAAAATGAAACCCTGGAAAGACAAGGAAAAACAAAGTCAAGTAACCGTTGCAATTGTCGAAAGAACAGCAGTGAGACTGAGCCTACTCAAGTACTTAGAGGACTAAACTAGCAGAAAATGAAGCACCTATTCTTAAGCAAACCTGGAAATTAGGCACATTCAAGGTTATGAAACCAGCTTTTAATCCATATGTCATAATTCATGTTAGAAAAATCCATGTTTCCTAATTTCTGACGAACTAACAGTAATGATCAAAACTTCCTCAGCCTACATGTTATATCAGGAAATTCAATAAAGAATAATGCATTAAGAAGTATTCTAAAAGGGTGAAATCAATTAGTACAATTTCTGCAAAATTAGACTTTTGAGCTAATTTAACAAACATCTTACTTAACAAATGATAATATCAAATGGAATAATTAAACCCACCAAAAAATAATGTTGACTTAAGCCTAAAAATCAGATAACCAGGAATAAAATAGAGAATTGAATAGAGCAATATTATGTTGTTGGATTCTATTAGTATAAATTTATGCAAAAACATATATATATACTTCATTTATTAACTAATGTCAAAAACATATAACCTAGAATATATATACGTGTCATATTATTCCATTTATGCATGACAACTTGTCATGTTATTTCCTAGCCATGTTGACAACTTGTGCACAGGGAAAGCATGTTCAGGACTCTGGTTGTATGTTTTTTGATAGGTTTTGGTTGGTGGCTGCAGGTTTCAGATTGTTTTTAGTTTGCAGTCTCTGCTTCGGTCTATCTGGTCTGTGGTTTAAGTTCTTATATGTAAGAACTACTCCGTGTAATCTAACTTATATGATTATATTCTAAGTTCATCAACGGTCATATGTAAACTACTCCGTGTAATCTAAGTTCTTATATGATTATATTCATTGGTTGTTAGCTATGTTACTGGAGCGTTAGTATCTCATATCCAATGAAGTTAAATGCATATTTTCTAATAAATTTTCTTATCATTAGAAAACTTCAATAAGTTTTAATCCATTCAAATAAATTTTCTTACGATCAATAAAACTCAAACTAAGTACGAAAACACAAGTTTACGATGATTTACCACTCCATATGAAACCACAAAAAATAATCAACACCCCAATAAAGATTTATTCAACTAATGACAACCTGACTACTGATGTGGTTCTCTTGATTAGAAAACATGCTTCGATCTATGCATAGTAAAATCTAATTAACGAAGCTAATCAAGTACTCTATAACAAAATTGATTGCTTCATTTAAATCACATGTGATCAGTGATAATTGTTAAGCATATATTGCATAAAATAGTCAGGAGAAGAGATATAATTGAGAAGCTAAACAGAATTCATAAGTGACATAAAGGAAGCTAATAAAAAGTCAGGGGTATTAGATAGTCCATCAATGCAGCCATAGCAATAATCAATACCAAATACAAGTAGTTCAAAATCATCATTTTACCATACTTTAGACACTACTCCTAATCAACTTCCTCACACACACATACTACTATTTCAGTTATTAATAGCTTGACTAAATTGTAACACTCTGGACTTTCCTAACTTCTTACTTCTTTTTTTTCTGGAAAACATATTATAATTATTAAGGATTATATATAATAAAACCTCTAAATACAGAAAAACCAAAGTATTACCGCCACCGTGATAACGGCTAAGTCATTCATCAAAATAGTACAGCGAAAGTCTTAAAACCAAAAAATAATTTAAAACTAAACTTCAAAACAATTTCAAAATAAAAATCAATTTTAAACTTTATTACACTTTGGAACCATATTAATGGACCTTAAAACCAAAAACCAAAGTCTTTAGGAAATAAAACAACATCCAAGTAATAGTTAGTAATTCATAAGCAATATAAAATAAAGCTACAAAATACAGCAAGCGCTCTCACTCCAACCCGTCATGAAATGACATATGCCCACTTGTACCTGCAGCTTTTCTTATACTAGACAACTACTCACCAACAAGTGGGTCATTGTAGGGCCAAGTCCAAGACAAAGCCATGCACACAAAACAAACAGTCAGCAAAGCTGAGTACATAACTACTAAAAACCATGCAACAAAATAATAAGAAATAAACATACACACAACTTACCTTTGACAACCTTTCACCTAAACATAGACTCAACTAAATTAATTATTATATTTAAACTTATGGATCTTGCACCGAACGGGTTTCCTCCTTAAAATCATTGCCCTATTGGGCACCAACTTAGGAGCAACTCCAAGAAGGTATTACTATTCCACATAAAGTGACGGAATTTCATAGATCACTGTTCCGTACGACTCTCCCCATTGTTCATACTCAAGGTATATACTTTCCAAGAGTTTTGATGCAAGTCCTCTTACAATTTACGTGATTAACCGGTTTAACAATGTTATGACTCACATACAATTATTACATAAATACATGCATCAAATCGAACAAGCCATATTAATTATCTTCAATTTAAGGTGATTCAAAATTAATATTATGTGTGTCCTTTAATTAAACTGAACTTCCTTGACCACACATTAACTGTGAGTGGCAACATGTATAAAAGAATTGCTCATAACTCCCTTTTGATCATGTGAATAAAAATTCACAGCTACTTTTCTTGTTGATTAAGTAACTAACTAACTCAAAAATAACTTATTTTCCTTTATTCATAAACTATTGGGCAATTTAAACTGATAATAACATTCCAATTCAATCTTTTAAATTTATATTAATTACTATATAACATGGAATGTCAACATACTATAAAATCATGCTTCTAATAAACTTGTCATGCACACAATTCATGATTCAAAACAATCATGTCAATATTTCGTATAATCAAGGATCATCCAAGCATGAATTCTAGTTCCTGTGTTTGTTTTTAGTACTTACGTACCTTGTAAAATAATGGTGCTCCGCCGCAACTTCTAGAAGTGGACTAGATCAAAGTCTCCTACATAAGGAAAATCAAAACTAAATTAAAACCTTGTTGACTAAGTTCTACAACAATTATAAACTAACTTCTATGTTGGAAACTTGTCCATAACATTCCTTATATGGTCTCTATTCAATTCCATACTACACTTTAATTTTCTATTGTATGATTACTTGGTTTTCGGGACTTATTTATACTTTATAAAACCTTAATATAAATTTTATGTCACTTTAAAAAGTGGACAGCAATTTAAAATTACCAAAACTCCTTGAAAAACTACAAAAATAACCTAAATCAATCATACAATGTATTACTTAATTTATATGGTCAATTCATGCTAATTACATACTTTAAAAGCCTAATTACTCACTTTATAGAATCTGGACAGCCTGTTAAACATGCTTAAAATTACTTTTAAACTTCATAAAACATACTAAAAATTATATGTAACATCATAAAATTAATATGTGATCATACTAGCATAATATGAACACTTAAAACTTACATTAACTTGTTTTAATAAAAATTTCAGATTTATTGTTTAACTTTAAAGTCATGAAAAAACTCATAAAAACATCATAATTTCATGCCAAAACTCTTTTACAATCAACTAACATAATTATGAAACCAATCTATGCTTTAGAATAATTTTTCATAGGCCAAAACATGTTCATAATATTTATTCTATTATTCATGACTACAAAATTTGGACAGCAATTTATTTTATATTCAAAGCCTTTAAAAGTCAGTCTAAACTTGATAAAATCATCATAAATTCACACAACAATAATTCATGGTCATAATATTGAAGTTTAGATAACAAAAACTCATAAAAATCAAAACTTTCATACTTTATAAGCCTTAATTTAAGATTTCATGAACAACAAATTAATTCATGCCTTAAAACAAATCATAACTTTATTAAAACATGATTATAACTTATAAAAGTATTAAAGCATGATTAAACATAAATATGAACAGGAATTTGCAAGATTGAATCAAAAAGAAAGAAGGAGATTTTTTTTAAGTTCAAAAAATACCAAAGGGGAAGAAAGTGGTGGTCGGCGGTGGTGAGGGTGACGGTCCAACGAGCTCTGGCGTGGGCACGACTCCCGAGGTAAAAAAACGAGCTTCTTTTTTTTTTCGAAACAAACCGACTGATTTTTTTTTTTTTCGGAAATCCCTTCCCCTTTTTTTCCTCTTTAGATTTTGAAATCCTAATGACAACTAATGATGAATAAAATCTGAAAATTTGGGTTTTAAAGGGTATTTATAGGCCCCAAAGTAGGTTTTGGAAAAGCCCATACTTATCCTAATAAGTGGAAATTACCTTTAGGCCCTTGCCTCAAAATAAATTAGGAAACTCTTGAAAATTCTATTTTTAGAAGCCTTTTAAAATATTATAAACATAAAATATTATTTATGAAAACAAATGATTATTTTTAATTAAAACTTATTTATTAATTATTATTATTATTATTATTATTATTATTATTATTATTATTATTATTTTCATTTAATATTGCTATTAATATAATTTTCAATAAAAATATTAAAATTATACGAATAAAATACAAAAATACTTTCTTAAAATACGTAAAAATGTGGGGTATTACAGTCTACCCCCCTTATAAGAAGTTTCGTCTCGAAACTTTGTGTAGATTAGCGTATGGAATTTGAATAGAGACTACATTTACTTTAAACTTTCTGATTGTAATTCTATATTGTTGTAGACCTTAGACACTTAATTGACAGCTTTTTAGTAGACAAACATAAAACTCTTACTTAAAAGTCGCATAAACTCATAGAAACTTGAAAAACGTGCGAAAAGTAGGTCGCTTTCTACCCCCCTTAAAAATTGAGTTATGTCCCCGTAACTCTACCTACTAACCTGAAAAAGCTCTAGGTACTTTTCTCTCATCATATCTTCAGCTTCCCAAGTAGCTTCTTTGGTTTCTTGGTTAGACCACAACACTTTCACTATTTTGACACTCTTTCTACGATTACCCCTAACTTTACCGTCTAGGATCTTAATTGGCCTCTCTTCATAGGTCAAACTTTGGTCTAACTCTATTGTTTCATGTTGTAACACATGTGACTCGTCTGGCACATACTTCCTTAGTTGAGACACATGAAAGATATTGTGAACCTTGCTTAACTCCATTGGTAAAGCTAATTTATAGGCTACCTTTCCAACCCTTTGCAAGATCTCATAGGGTCCTATGTATTCCAGGCTCAATTTTCCTTTCTTTCCGAACCTCATTACTCCTTTCTTTGGTGATACCTTAAGTAACACCTTATCGCCAACTTTAAAAACAACTTCTCGGCGTTTTTGGTCCGCATAGGACTTTTGTCTATCTTGTGCTGCCTGAATCCTTGCTGTATTGCTCTAATTTTCTCAGTGGTTTCTTCTATCAATTGAGGTCCTAGAATCACTGTCTTACTTATGTCATTCCAACACAAGGGGCTTCTACACTTCTTTCCATACAAAGCCTCAGAAGGTGTCATGCCAATACTTGCATGGTAACTATTGTTGTATGAAAACTAAATGAGATCCAAGTGATCCTCCCAATTCCCTTGAAAATCCATTACACATGTCCTCTAAGGTTTGTACGGTTCTCTCTGTTTGTCCATCAATTACTAGATGGAAAGTTGTGCTTATCTTCAATGTTTTACCAAAGTTCTCCTGGACACTTTTCCAAAATTTCGAAAGAAACCTAGAATCTCTATCTGACACGATATCCTTTGGAACTCCATGTAGCCTCACAACATGTTTTATGTAAGCTTTTGCAAGTTGTTCCATTTTCCAAGTCTCTTTCATGGGTATAAACACTGCTGACTTAGTAAGCCTATCCACCACAACCCATATGGTATCATTTTGATTCTTCGACTTTGGCAAGCAAGTCACAAAGCCCATTGATATGAAATCCCATTACCATCCCGCTATTCAAGTGGTTGGACCTCTCCTTGTGGTCTCTTATGCTCAAATTTGACCTTTTGACAAGTAAGACATTTACTCAGAAAGTCAGCCACTTATCTTTTCATCCTAGGCCCCAATACATCTTCTTTAAATCCTTATACATCTTATCGCCTCCAGGATGCACTGAATACGAGGTATTATGACCCTCCTCCATGATTGTTTGATTTAAATCCTCACATTTTTGTGGTACATACCACCTTCCTTTAAACCTAAAAGTTCCATCCTCATGAATCTTAAAGTCCATAGTTGTTCCTGCTTCCAACTTTTCCTTAATTCTGTCCAATTTCACATCTCCTTCCTGGTTCTTCTTAATTTCCTCAAATATTGTTGGTTGGATGCTAAGATTACAAAGAATTCCTTCCAACTCTCCCTCCTTCACTATTTCCAAGCTCAATCTTTCTATATTCTTACATAGTTCATTAGCAACCACTAAGGTATTCACTCCATGCTTCGTTTTAAAGCTTAAAGCATCTGCCACCACATTGGCTTTTGATGTGAATATTGATAACCAAAAGCGCCACTCACAAAGATAGAAAACTAGTTCGGTTTTCTATAAAGGCAAGCACCAACAAAAATGATCTAGGTCGAATAATTTTGTGAATTGATTAAAGCTATGCACCCTCTATTCTGAAAATTATCCTCACAAGAGTCTAAAGCCTAAGCACCAACTCTTCAAAGTGTTCGAAATGTTTCCACACTCGAAAATTTCCCACACCTTCGGTTTAGGGTTTGTTTTGTAGAAAACAAATAAAATTTAAACAATAATGTTTATTGAATTCACTAACCTGAATTTTTACAAACTAATGTTGAGATTATTTATAGGTATAATCATCAAAAAAATCTTAACAAAAATAAGCTAAAAGCACACGCATAACATAGGTAAAAATCATCCTAATCTAATGATGACTCAATGATAACTCACAAGATAAGAATGCCACATCGTCACTGCATGTCTTGCAACTTGCTAACAAATCCTAACAAACATCTAAACAAAAAATATCCTAACAAACTTATTGATACCTTGCTAATCAAGATAATCAACAAATTACCACCAGGATTACACAAAAAATATGATCTACCCAAATCAACCAAAAATCGTCAAAATTGACGCCATATGAGATCGTCCAAATTTGCGCAATTTTGTGACTTTTCTTCAAATCTTCAAGAATCCTTTCAAGATTCAATCTTTTAATCAAGAAACCTTCAAGAAGTTATTATCCATGTGTATAAGGCTGTAAATGAAGATTAAGACACTTCAAGAAATAAAAGAGTTAATGCCTAAAAATGAGAAAACCCAATCAAGTGAAGTGGTAAAAACTCATAGGTAAAACCATCTTATTCCCCTAATTCCGCCATTCTTTCCTTTGCTTCAATGATCATGTATTTTCGTGTGTCACCATACACACCCATGATGTTGTCTTTGAAGATCCCAAAAGCCTTGAATTTCCATAAGCCATTATTTCCCCCATACTTGCATCATTCTTAGAAGCCATTATCAAACCTTCGAAGTTATAACTTTGTTTCATATCATCCTCCTCTTCTTCAAAAGAGTTTGTCCTCAAACCTCGAAGTTGATCATCAGGAACATAAGGAGACAAATCACCAATGTTGAATGTAGCATGCACACCATATTCACCTGGTAACTCGAGTTTATATGCATTGTCCCCATTCGAGTTTATATGCATTGTCCCCTATCTTGCTCACGATTTTGAATGGTCCATCACACCTAGGCATTAGCTTGTTCTTCCTTTGATTAGGAAATATTTCCTTTCTTAGATGTAACCATACCAAATATCCTTCCTTGTATGTGTGTTTGACTTTATGCTTGTTAGCTCTTGTCTTGTAGATATCATTCACATGCTCAATTCTTGCTCTAACCTGTGCATGTAACTTCTGCATATATTCAATTTTAGCTAAAGCATCTTTATGAACGAGCTCACCTTTGGGAATAGCCACGAAATCAATGGGTAGCTTAGGATTGACTCCATTAACAACTGCAAAAGGTGAATGCTTAATTGCATAAGTCGGTGAACGATTATAAGCAAACTCTGCATGAGCTAACTTCAAATCCTAATCCTTTTGTGTCTTGCTTACCAATCCACGAAGTAGAATGCCTAGGGTTCTGTTGGTGACTTCAGTTTAACCATCTGTTTGTGGATGATAAGTGGTACTGAAGAGTAGTTTCGTGCCTATCAAACGCTACAATGATTTCCAGAAATAACTCATGAATGTCGTGTCCCTGTCACTTACAATTGTTTACGGCAACCCATGTAACCTACAATGTCTCGAAAATACAATTCTACAACATTCACAGCATCACCAGTCTTGTGACAAGGTATGAAGTGAGCCATCTTCGAAAACCTGTCAACCACAACCATTATAGCATCCTTTTGCCTCGTAGTTTTAGGCAAACCAACTATAAAATCCATAGAAATATCATCCCAAGGGGCTTCTGGCACTAGCAATGGAGTGTAGAACCCTTGATGGAAGCTAAGGATGCCTTAGCTTTCTGATAAACAGCACAGTGTGAGATTACTGCTTTAACATCTGCAATCATTCTAGGCCAATAGAAATGTTCCTGCAACATTGTCAATGTTTTTGTAATGCCAAAATGACCTGCAATTCCACCGCCATGCGCCTCTCTAACGAGCAATTCACGAATACTGCACTTAGGGATGCAAAGTAGATTCCTTTTGAATAAGAATCCATCATGTAGCACATAAGACCCCTCCCTTCGTAAGTTGTGAATATACTACAAGAAAATTTAGTTTGGGCAACGAAAAAATTCGACGCCCAAACATTGATTTTCGTCGCCCAAAGGATTCGACGAGTTAAAACTCGTCGTGGGGTCGACGCCCAATGGGTTTTGGGCGACGAAAATTCAAGTCGTTGCACAAAGTGTATTTTGTGCTACCAAATCTTTAGTAGCTTAAACTCTATTACTTTGGTTGCCCAAATAATTTTGTGCAACGACTGTTATCGTTGCCCTTAGGCTAAGCTGTTTGTGCAATGAATTGATTTAGTTACCTATTGCTCTTTTTGTACCACGAAAATATGTTATGCCCATATCGTTATATTTTTGTGCAACGAAGATTTCGTCGCCCAAAGGTCCTAAACTTTTTTTGCACCAAAATTAATATGGTTGCCTATGTTGTTTTGTGCAACGATTTAATCACCTTATAGACAACAAAAGATGCTTCGACAACGTAAAATATAATCATGAATATGAGCACAATATGCTCCTAGCCAAGATAATTCATTGGATGAAGCCTGTGGAGGAAATTACCATACATTCTAATAATAAAACTAGTGAAAGTTCAATGACATTAGATTTGATCATTAAAGCATAAATCGATCAACTAATATCAAGAAAAAGTTCAAGTGTCACAATGACTTTGTCGAGCAAATACAACCAAGAGCTATTTGATTTTGCGAATACAAATTAGGAAAACATATATAACTAACTAATATTAGAAGTCTTAACCTAGTTACAATTGGTTCTTATGGACGTTGCGCTGCACATATATAATTCATCCATTCTAATAGTCAATCTCCACTAGCTAGCTGCCATTCCTGTAGAATCAAAATATATATATATATCTACAATCAGAGAGCCAGAAATTGTATAACAAAACCAACCAAGGTCATAGCACAATTCCGTCAAAATTCGTTCACCATAAAGAGAGACAACTACTAAAACATTATATGATGTAAAAAGTGCATAACATTGATGCTAGTTACCATTCACCATACTCCATTAGCCAAAACAAGAGACCACAAATTGACAACTTTTGGCTACTTTTGGTATGGTTGAGTCATCCAATCATAAGTGGCTTTAGGTTGTATTTGGTTTTTTGAATGATTAATAAAATCTTACATTTGCACCAAAAAAAAAAGTTTATATATTCAAACACTAATAATTATGAATAAGGAAGAAATGATAGCATTTTTACCTAATTTCTTCAAACATTTTAATCATTTCTTCTCTGAGCTTCTTTTCACGTCTGATTGATTCGATATTGATTCTTGATACACTTGCTTTGAGTTCATCATTTGATGCAATAAGCTCTGCATTTGAAGTTTTGAGCTCATCATTAGATGCCTTAAGGGTCTCAATTTCATTAATAAGTGAAGCCTCTTTTGTTGCAGCCTTGTTTCTCCTTTGTTGAATCTCTGCTGATAATTCTACCCTTACTTCATTACTACTCTCACCTTCAACTCTGCTTTTCTTTGGTGGACGAGCTCCGGGACCAAGTCCTCTCACATACCCTGACTTTTCTTTAAAAACCTACATATAAGCAGATTTGACGCTTAGTGTATCCTCACCATGCTTCTCAATTTCTCTTTCATGAATTTTTTGNCTTTTTTAGCGCTTCATAATCTTTTTCGGCACCAGGTTCCCAGCCACTTCCTTTATGCCTAATACACACAATTTATTCAATATTGTGATCATTATAAATTTGGTAATAGTAAAGCATATAACAACAA
Organism: Suaeda aralocaspica; assembly: GCA_016808085.1. NCBI lineage: Eukaryota > Viridiplantae > Streptophyta > Magnoliopsida > Caryophyllales > Amaranthaceae > Suaeda > Suaeda aralocaspica. The sequence continues at coordinate 18,999 of PYUH01000425.1, read as the reverse complement.
CTTTGTAATTGCTTTAACTGCATGAAACAAGATAACCTATAACTATCACACAGACGCCAAGTATAAAAATGGACAAAGAGTTTACTTTTTAGTCTTCTCAAATAACTTAAGGTACAAAGGATCCTCTTGAGTTTCAAGCGCATCATTTGATCTTTCAATCTCTTGAGATGGCTGAGTAGGTGGCTCATTAAGCTGCATGTCAAAGAGAAGTACATAATCATAAGTACGTATCGAGAAGTACCAACCAAACAAGATTAAGCTAGCCAACCAGCCACGCAAACAACACCAACAACCACCTAATCAACACACCAGACCACAACCAGCACAATAGAAACAAAACACTACATGCTATGATTCACCTAGTGGAACAGAGAACCTGAACCAAATGACTGCAAAGCAGTTTACACCTGCAACCACCAACTAAACCAAACAGCTAGCCAACCTGCCAAGCAACCAGAACTACCAAACACCTAACCAACTCCTAAACTACAACCAGCACAGCAGAAACAAAAACCACACAAAACTCAGTGGAGGTAATAAAGAGTTGTATGAATAATTTTCGATTTTCTTTTTGATGGAGAAAGATAGCATATGATAAAAACCAACATTAAAAAATTATTAAGAAAACTGACAGCAGTATAAATCTCAGCAACAAAAACTCATACCAAGTCATGGAAAATCCTTGCAGTAGACCGTGAACCATTTGCGGAAGTTTCAGTTTGCTTAAGCTTATTTTTTGTGTTGACTTTACTGATATGCTACAAATCGCATAAAAATACAATAAAAAGTCAATATTATTTACATGATGTAAGCTTTGTAGTTGGTTCGAACATTACCTTTCGCTTTTCATTATTCCAATACTCAAANTTCATCATTCCAATACTCACAAACCAACCAATTCCATTTTTCCGCCTCAATATTGTCTGGTTTACTACTTATAGCTTCAGTGACTGACTTATTCCTGAAGTGTTGTTCCTTAAGCCTGAATCTCGAATTTTTATATAACATAGAGCACTGGAAACTCAATGCTTCAATGACATCAGCACCACCAACCTTTACAGGTAAATCATATTTACCCTGCCAAAATGAATGTCAACTCTCATGATAGTATTTGTAGTTAGGAAATCATATTAAGCAACTTTTATTTTTGGAAATAAAGTTGCTTATAATTTGTCAATAAAAATAAAATAAACTTACCATGATCTTGTCATAAAGTTGGTATTTTTTAGCTTTATTCATCTTTGCCCAATTCCTGTCATGAATGTAAAGTAAAAAAAAATGATTAACAAATGTACGAAGGTTTTATTATGAGTAATCTTATATCAAAAAAGAATATACCAAGAATCTAGGGGACAAAACTCTTTCACCCATGTGCTGCAATCACATATAAATTCATCTGCCTTTTCCCCCACCACACGTCGAAGCTCATCCATGAAATTAATCTTGATCTTTCTTGCAGAATCTGAATTCCATATCCGCGAGGCATATTTCTTACCTCTTGTTGGCCCACGCCTCTTTCGATTAGGATATTTGAGGCAAAGTTCAGCTTGTTGAAGTCTTCGTTTCTCTCGATATGTCAGCCTAGGTTGCTGGTCATTTGCATTCTGACTCCCATCTGCATTGTTATTCTGATCCTCATTTCTATTTAGCTGTTCCTCACCTCCATTTGTAAGTGAATTCAGTTGTTCATTTGCATTCTGTTGCGACTCATTTGCATTATGTTGCTGCCTTGTACTGCACTCCATGCTAGATTGAGGAGCCATTACCCTATAAATTGTTCTTGTAGCATAATGTTAGTAATGATCACTAATATCATCATCTTTTCAGTTTTCCAAAAACAATTAAAAAACCAAGACAAAACAAATAATTCGTGTATTATTGCGAAAGAAGAACCAAAATAAAATCCCAACATACAATTAAATGCAAACCAATTGTTCAAAAATTTTATAACTAAACTAAAGTACTTAATTCACCAAATAATAGTTATCACAAACTAATCTGATTGTGTATCAGAAGAGTTATCACTTTCAGCTTCTTCATCTTCAAGATTGTCATTGAGCTCATCCATGCTAGACTCCGTATCAAACTCTTCTTCATCCTCCTCGTCACTCTCTTCCTCTACCTCATCATCATTAGCAGCCTCTAAGACGACATTAGCATCAACCAATTCTGGTTCAATGTCTTCTCTAACTAGAGTGATTTCTTCATCACTTGTACCAATCATTTGTATCAAGTTAGTTGCCCCTTCGTCCATAGTATTCCATACTTCTTCATCTTGTTCAGTTTCTTCATCGTTTGGGAAATCAAAAAAGTTGCGTGGATTCACTTTGATGACAAATTTCCAATGTCTATCGTTGTGAGACGCAACATAGAAAACATGTTCAATCTGAGAAGCTAAAGCAAAAGGCTCATTTGTTTGCAATCGACGAGAAATATTGACAAGTATACATCCAAGTTTGTCCTTTCTTATCCCTCTTCCTTCATTGAACACATCAAACCATTTACATTGGAACAATACTACTCTAGGACTTGTTCTATTTTTTAAAGCACCATACTCTAGGACGAGAACCTCTTCTAGTACTCCGTAAAAGTCCCTCCCTCCACTCTCTGCATCCCCTCTCACAATAACGCCACTATTTTGGGTTTTTCGGTGTCTTTGCCGCTTTTTCGTGTGAAATCTGAACCCATTTATAACAAATCCATCAAATGTCACAACACCTTTCATTGGTCCTCGTGCTAAGCACAATAGTTCTTCTGTTACTCTAGCATCTCCAACATTCCAAAGTTGTTCAATCTATTTTTTAAAAGATCATAAGAAAGAAAAAAAATGATTTATTTTAAATTTTTTATTCTTACATATAAAAAAATTATAAGCAACAGTTTTCACTCTTACTCTATTCTCAAACCACTTGCAAAAGTTAATGTCTTCATGCCCCATTATGTTTTCATATTCCCTGACTCATGAAAATTGAAAGTTATAAAATTGTTAGTTCCAATTCATTCACGTTGTTCTACTTCTACTAGTTAGTTCATGAAAGGATACTTACTCAAAGAAAGGTTGTGCTTCTTCACAGTTTTGCAAAACATACAATTGAGCTTTTCTCCAATCTTCAATACTCAATTGTTTTATATTTGGCTTTCCTAGTGGCTTGCCCTTCATTGAAAAAACTGGTAGACTATAAGGTTGTGGACAATGCATATCTTCATTTCTATCTAGACGATTGAATTGTGTCTCAATCTTAATTAGATAGATATCTAGCACAAAAATCCAAAAATTCTTTTTCGATATATCCCTCTGCAATTGATCCTTCGGGCAAGCTTTATTTCGCACAAAGGATTTAAATGTTCGCATCGCCCTGATGGTTAAGAGTAAAGTTAGAGGAAAAAAAACAGCCACTTTTATAAATAGCTACTTAGACCAATAAAACATATCTTACCTTTCAAACCGATACATCCAACGATAATGCACGGGACCGGCCAATTTTTGCTTCTGTGACTAAGTGTATGGGAAGATGAAGCATCACATCAAAGAAAGCTGGGACAAATATACGCTCCAACTTGCATAAAGTAATTCCTATATTCATTTCCATCTGCTGTAAGTCAGCTACTTTTAAGGTCTTAGAGCATAGTTGTTTAAAAAACAAACTAAGCTCCCTTAACGGTTCCAAGACCTTCTCGTCTAGAACACCTTGAAAGGCCGGAGTTAGAAGATCTTGCATGAAAACATGAAAGTCATGAGTTTTCATTCCCATAATCTTTCCATCTTCCACAGATGCACATCGAGAAAGATTAGATGAATAACCGTCCGGGAACGCTAATTTTGACAAAAAAGTGACTACTTTCCTCCTCTCATTTAATGTCAAGTTGAAAGAGGCTTTCGGAATTTTGTATTTCTCTCCTACTAGCTGCGGTCGAAGATCATCATGCATTTTCATTTGCTCTAAATCCAACCGAGCATTTAAGGAATCTTTGTTTTTACCGGGTAAGTCAAGCAACGTTCCTAATATGTTCTCACAGACATTTTTTTCTACATGCATCACATCTAAGTTATGTCGGACTAAGAGATGTCTCCAATAAGGCAGTTGGAAAAAGATGCTTACTTTTTTCCATGAGTGAACTATATACCGTTCACCTCTCTTACGTTTCCCGTTAGGCTCTTTTCCAAATTTCACATTAGAGTATCCATGTAGCTGCTCCAAAACATCATGCCCTGACAATGGATTAGGAGGAGGACGTCGTTCAACTTTTTTACCAAAAAACCTTCTATTAAGTCTCCATTTGTGATCAGGCTCAAAAAAAAACCTACGGTGACACATATAACACCATTTGTGGCCATGCGATAACCATTCTGAATGTGTGTCTTTGTGACAATTAGGGCATGCCATGGCCCCTTTAGTGCTCCAACCAGACAAATTGGCATATGCAGGAAAATCACTAATTGTCCACATCAACACTGCTCGCATATTGAATGTCTCCTTAGTGCAGGCATCAAAAGTTTTTACTCCAGTTTCCCACAATTCCTTCAGTTCATCTATGAGAGGTTGTAAAAACACATCTATTTCATTACCAGGAGATTTAGGGCCAGGAATTAATAATGACAACATTATATGATCACTCTTCATACACATCCATGGAGGTAAATTATAAGGCACTAACATCACGGGCCATATGCTGTATCTACTACTTAGATTAGCTCCTGGATTAAAACCATCACTAGCTAAAGCCAAACGTACATTACGTGCATCGGCATCAAATTCAGGATACAAATCATCTAAAGACTTCCATGATTTTGAATCCCTTGGGTGTCTCATTATAGTGTCGTCATCATCATCGTGTTTTTTCTTATGCCATTGCATATGCTTTGCTAGCTTAGAACACATAAAAATCCTTTGTAGTCTTGGAATCAATGGAAAATGACGCAAGACTAACTGAGGAATTTGTGATTTTTTCTTTCTACCCTTATCCACATCTGAATTTTCATCATCTTGAGAATCTTGTTTCCACCTAGGAGCCAAACACTTAGGACATTGAACTTCATTTGCATATTCTTTTCGAAACAAAACACAATGATTAACACATGCATCAATCTTCACGTAGTCTAACCCTAGTGCCTTTGTATATTTTTTGGCTTCATAAGAACTTGTTGGTAAATTTTTGTCATAATTAAACGCCCTATGCAATGTGTTGAGTAACATTGAAAAAGACTTGTCAGACCATTTGCCACTGACTTTAATGTGCAACAATGTGATGATGAATTCTAATCTCTTAAAGGTGTTACACCCAGGATACAAATCAGCCTCCATGTCTTCCATCAATTTGTAACACCACAGGAGTTTCGCTAATATTAATGCTACTAGATCCTAACTCCGTGCTTCTCTCATTTTCATTAATAGGTGTATCATTAGCAGAATTCCACAAATTTGTTGCATCAAAAATTAAAGGAGCCATGTCGTCAAAAGGCACGTCGTCGTTATCATTATCTGAAACTTCCCCTATATATCCTTCATCTGTGTTATCAAATTGTTCCAATCTTTCCCCGTGACTCACCCATAGGTTATAACTACGATCAATTCCGTATACTAATAAGTGACATTGCATATTTTTTAGATCTTGTGATAATACAAGCCGACAATCAAGACAAGGACATTTCAACATGGTTTCATCATTTTTACCCCTAAAAGCAAACTGTAGAAAATCATTAACACCAGCTATATACTCTGGTTTTTGCCTATCCTTTACCCCATTGTGATTCATCCAGCGTCGATCCATGATTTCTTAAAGGAAAATAGAAAAATTAAACCATATATGATATACAAATACAAATATATAAATTCAAAAAAAAAATTGTACAAAAAGCTAGTGCATCATCTTGTTAAAATATAAAATGATGTAATTATTAATTTGTATAGGAAAGTCAATAACAAGTGTGCTAATAAATATGATTTTAACTTATCTTATACTACAATTTTTAGTAATTATTTTAACCATTTATTCCTACTAGTATTATTATAGGCTTTTCTAACATAAAAGAAAGGTTAACATGCTACCAAGATATTAAATATCTATAATTCTCTAGTGACTTTTATACACTTAATCTTTAACACCAAAGTCCGGAAACCAAGCATTGAAAAATGGTGTCAAGCATCTGAGCATAACCATAATTATGAAACCATGAATTATGAAACCATATTGTTTAGGTACCTAGCATAAAATACCAAAAATGACTTGTATCAGTTATATAGATCATTAAATCAATACACATACACAACTACATATGTATGGTTGGCAGCATGGCAGGAAATAAAATCCCAAAACAAGACACCCAAACAATGACCTAGTAACTTACTAATATCTATAAACCCAAAACTCAAAAAAATAAAAAAAAAATAAAAAAAAAATAAAAAAATAAAAATCATGCCAAACACAATGATGGTATTGTTAAGTGGCACGTACAAACCATTTCATCACATATTCTACGATACATTACAAACAAAAACAAATCAAATATTTAGCACCCTAGTTTATCACTAACCTGAAGTTCTGGATAACATATTTCAGCAGCACAATTGTATCCTTGTCCAAGTGTAGCAAGGGAATTCCGATAATCCCCTTCAATAACTAACGCAGTAGAAAGCTGTGAAACAAAATTGCAGTACCACAATTTTGCCGCAAACCTTCGGCCATACAATCATACAACAATCAGTACACATTCACAACAAGAAAGTTCAATCCAGGGGCCTAACCCATAATTCACACTACAGCAGCAACAACAAAAACTATCATGACAGCCCACAAAAATAACTTCTATCATCCAATAAAAAACAACAACATTTTACCAAAAAGGAAATTAAAATGAACCCATGACCATCACAGCAAAAAAATGAAAAAAAACACCATAATAAACAGGAAAAGAAATTCCAATCCCTAAAAAAAGCAACCTAGACAGCACACAACCTAGTATAAGCACAAATACGAACACAATTTAAACCGCTTGTTTTTCCCAAACAAATGTAGAAGCGAGGAAACCAGCTCTACTTCAAACTCCAATTCGACCAGTATAAAATCAAAATCCTTTTAACGCGATCATCCTTTCCGTTAAAGGAGTATAAAAGAACAATTAGGTGTTCAGAAGTTTCCCTCTACTGTCTACAGATATCCCAGGCCACAGCATTGCGCAACTAACATCCAACTTATAGCATAGCAGTAAGCCAGTATAACACCTATCATTAACTTCTTTAAGTAGCATGGCATAACATCAAAGAAGCATGCTATGTCAATAACTGACCCCTAGCTTCTATATATTATCATCCACAAACTTTCCATAATGCAAAATCCTTGCCTGAAACTACCAGACTTCCATTCACCTTGTGCACCCTAAGCATTTATACTCATTCTCAAGCAATCAGGACCACTATTTTACGTTTTTACATGACACAAGACTTGATATAAACCACATATCATAAATTTAAAAGATAAGGGTAGAGGAAGAAGAAAGCAGTGATTCAATGCCTAACATGTGAAAGTTTACAGGTGAATCAATCCACTGAGAAGTTACCTTACAACTTTCCTGAAAACCTGCAACATAAAGTGAATACACCTACACCCCTGCTCTATACACAACCAAACCCAAACTGCAGCATCAAAACTGCACACTACAGCACTGCAAAACCAGCCAAAACACCAAACAACAGCCTGTAACCTCCTCACCAGTCAGCAGCAAGAAACATTAGCCAAGACTTCCAGCCAAACAGTCTCCAAAATCGAATTCTTGTTCATCTCAGAATTTTCTCAACATATTAGTTTTTAATCATATCCCTCAACATAATGAAAGTGAACGCAAACACAACACACATATACACCAATGAACAATATTCATCCTAAAATCATTGATGGCAAATTAATATGAAAATAAAGTTACATCAAATAAAACGCTACTTAATTCAGAGGAAAATCTATACATTCTATGTTTTACCTTTAGTTTTCCCTTTGCCACAACTATTAAATTTCTTTTCAAAAATAGACATCTCTGAATATCTATTCCCACCCTTTATTATTTTTCTTTACTCTTCATCTTATAATTTGAATTCTAGGAAGAAGCTAGATTAAAAAGCAGCATAAAACAACATTTAATAGATTACAATCAACTGTTCTCCCCCTTTTATTCTTTTATGCATTTCAAGGTTAACAATTAAGCATCTTATGGGACATAAAGGTTAAGCAACAGAGAGAACTGTAGAACTATAAGTTAAAAGTATTAAGATGTAATATTTGGCTTTTGGCTACAATTACGGAATAACACCTAGAAATAGTGATGGTAAATGATGAAAATAAAGCATGACTTACTTGGAGTTGAGTAAGCACTTGATCCAGTTTTAATTCCTGCAAACAAAGCACTCATTTAGCAATGGAGAGAGGAAGGAAGAAAAGGTTGCAAAACTGAGCAACACAACACTTCCCCCTAACACAATCGCAGAACTAAACACGTTAACATGCAAACCTAATTATTTGAAAGAAACCCTTTTCTATGGCTCATTTCTCAGAGACATCTCTAACTTAAAAAAGAAAAAATGGTACATTGGGTTCTGTCAAAGTGTCGGCTATATGTTGTTGTTGTCAAACTTCAATAATTTTGCTTCTCAATTGCAAATTAAGGAAAAATTCATACATAACCATGAATTATCAATTGCATGTTCAAATCTAAGCATGATTACGTTCTATACACCATAAATTCGAACCAACAATAACAGTAAGAGTGATCTAATTACCAATAAGACAAATAATTGATACTAAAGAACAAAAAAATAACCACTAAATTATAGCAACAATGGCCTAATTACCTGGAGAAGGAGAATTGCAAAAAACTACTTCGAACCACAGCTTGCAATGGCACAGATTCTTCTGTTGTTGAAGCTGATTTTGATCGAGAATTTTAGTTTTGTTGTGAGGAGGATTTTTGTTTTTAGATTAAGAAAGGAGCGCTTAGAAGGTTGGGAAGCTGAGTTGGTTGATAATTCCGATTTGTGAGGATGTGGTATTTTTTTTCAGTTTCAGAAAGGAGNGATTAAGGAAGAAGGAGTGAGAAGGTGGGGAATGAAACTGAATAAGCGGTTTAGGAGGAAGAAGTGAGTTTCGTGCCAATTTTGTAGGGGATGAATGTTTTATTTTTTGCGCCTTTTTTCTTTTAATTTTGGGCAACCAAATTATTAAAATTTCCGTTGCACAATATGTATGTTGGGCGATAAATTTAACTTCTGTAGCACATTTTGTATACTCGTTGCACAAAATAAAACTTTGGGCTACCACTTACAATTTCGTAGCCCAAATATATACATGGGCAACCAAAATTTTTTTGATGCCCATGTTGTATATCTAAGGCTTTAAATTTAATTTTCGTGGCCCTTTCTTTGTTGATTTGTTGCCCAAAGCCCAATTTCTTGTAGTGTACCAAAATCTCCATCTTGCTCGTAATATTGTGTAATTAACTCCAAACCAAGCAATTTGAAATTAAGAACACCAATTAAAGCATACCTCCTTGATAGAGCATCAGCAACCATATTAGATTTGCCGTCTTTGTACTTTGATGAAAAGTGAAAAGACTGCAAAAACACAACCCACATAGCATGTCTTGGATTGAGTTTATGTTGGCCATTGATATGCTTCAGAGCCTCATGATCAGAATGCAATACAAAGTGACTTGGACGCTGATAATGACTCCAGTGATCCAATGCTCGAACAATAGCATAGAATTCCTTGTCATAGGTAGAGTAGTTCAACCTTGCTCCATTCAATTTTTCACTGAAATAAGCTCTAGACCGCTTACCTTGAACCAACACTGCACCAATCCCCACGCCACTAGCATCTGTCTCAACTTAAAAAGGTTTCGAAAAGTCTGGTAAAGATAAAATAGGAGCTTGACAAAGCAATTTCTTCACCAATTCGAAGGCCTTTTGCGCATCTTTGGTCCATTCAAACTTCTCCTTGCTCTTCTTAATACACTCGATCAGGAGCTACTACAGAAGAGAAATTTTTCACAAATCTTCTGTAGAAAGAAGCTAAACCATGAAAAGCACGCACCTCAGTCACAGATTTCGGAACTGGCCATGAGTTAATAGCTTCTACTTTCGAAGGATCAACTGAAACACCATCCTTAGAAATAATGTAACCTAGAAACGTCATACTAGAGACCATAAACGAGCACTTTTCGAGCTTAGCATACAACTTCTACTTTCTCAAAGTTTCGAACACTTCTCTCAGATGCTACAGATGATCTTCCACACTTACAATATACACCAGTATGTCATCCAAGTAGACAACCACAAACTTTCCAATGAAAGGTTTCAAAACTTCATTCATCAATCTCATACAAGTACTAGGGGCGTTAGTAAGACCAAAAGGCATAACTAACCAATCATAGAGTCCTAGTTTAGTTTTGAATCCTGTTTTCCACTCATCACCCTCCTTCATGCGAATTTGATGGTAACTACTCCTCAAATCAATCTTAGTAAACACTTGTGAGCCAAACAATTCATCCAATAAATCATCTAAACGAGGAATAGGAAACATGTATTTGATGGTGATGTTATTCACAACTCTAGAACCAATGCACATTCTCCATGATCCATCCCTCTTAGGAAAAATCAATGTTGGTATTGCACATGGACTTAAACTCTCCCTGACATACCCTCTTGCCATCAATTCTTCAATCTGGCGTTGAATCTCTTTAGTTTCTTCTGGATTGCACATGTAAGCTGGTTTATTAGGACTTTGAGCTCCAGGAACCAAGTCAATCTGATGTTCAATTCCTCTGATGGGTGGCAACCCTGGTGGCAATTCAGTAGGAAATATGTCTTAAAATTCGTGCAATAAGGGGCGCAACTCACGGGGGATGCTTGTTGCTTTCTCTTGCACTTCCTTAGCCATTAACACATAGAACTTCTCACAATTCTTCACCTTTTGCACCATGGCTTTCTCATCAATCAACAAAACACCCTTTTTATTGCTCACATCCTTCGAAAATTTTGAGCCTTCCAAAGGTTTCAACGCAACTGGTTTCCCTTGTGCCTGTTTTCTAATGATGTATATATTTATTCCACCATCAAACTGTACAAATCTATCATACTGCCACGGTCTTCCAAGCAATATATGGCACGCATCCATAGGACATACATCACAAAGCGCTTGATCATCAAAATTTCCAATCTTAAAACTAACCAGAGCTTGTTTATTCACCATGACATCACTTGTGTTACTGAGCCAATGTAACTTGTAAGGTTGAGGATGTTCAGTGGTAGGAATCTCCAGTTTGTTGATCAATACAGTAGAGATCACATTAGTGCAACTACCTGAATCAATTATTAGATCACACAATCTTCCTAGAACATTGCACCTGGTGATGAAAATCTTATCCCTCTGGTTCTATATAGGTGGCGCAGCTTTGGATTGCAAAACCCTTCGGAGAACTAAACTCTGGCCATTCACCTCAGGAGTAATGTCTTCGATCTCCTCTTCCTGTGTATCATAATTCACACCATCCTCTTGTTGTTGACGTTCATTCTCCTCTTCTTCAAAGTTTTCATCATCTGCCAAATTTCGAGTAGTATGAACTCTTGAATGGGGACAATCTTTTTGGATATGACCTTGACCCTTGCACTTGAAACATGTACGTTAATCAAGGTTTGGAGGCTTAGTAGCAGAGCCTTTATCCTTGATATACAGAGGAGGTTTCCAAGTGGAATTGAAATTTTGTTTAAATGAAACAACTACACCTTCCTTCTTCACAAAGGGTAAAGTAACTGTTTTTTTCGAAAATTGCTTCTCAACCCTAGATGCAACCTTGCAAACTTCATCAAAAGTCCAGTAAGGTTGTAATTCCACCTTTTCTCTTATTCTTTCATCTAGGCCAGCAACATAACGAGCAACTTGATGATCCTCCTTTTCTTCTAGATCGCAGATGGTGATTAAGTTGAGGAATTCAGATGTATATTGTTCAACTGATTTTCGATCTTGCTTTAAAGTATGCATCTTTATAAAGTTGCCTTGCTCATAATCCTGAGGAACAAAACGTCTCCTCATCTCCTTCTTCTGTTTCGTCCAAGTGGATACTTTAGACTTCCCATCCATCTTTCTTTTCTTTTGCATACCTTCAAGCCATAAACTAGCTAAGCCAGTCAACTTTAGTTCAACAATCTTATATGATTTTCAATCATCATACTCCTTATACTTGAAAATTCGTTCAATCTTTCTTAGCCAATCTAGGAACATTTTAGGATCCAGACTTCCACTGAATTCAGGAATATCTAGTTTAAGATTGCGATCATCATCCTTAGGCATATCCTTCTTTTTGCGCCTACTCATAGGTTCTTCATTACTAGAACTTGATGAGTATTGCTTTCTTGGTTTACGTGCACTCCTTGAGCTTGCTTGCTCATCATCATAACTGGAATACGACTCCCCTTTACTTCCACCTTTGGACTTTCTTGGTGATTTTAATTTTTCGGCAAAATCCTTCATGGTGGCCTCAAACATAGCCTTCAATTCCTCTATGTCCTTGCGCAATTCTTCAGTAGTGATCTTAGGAGTATTCACTTCATCAGCTGACATGATTGACCTTGTTCCAATAGTGAGATTATATCAATAACCTTGAGGATTAATGTCCTCTCAACGAGAGCACCAAAGTTGATGTGAATATTGATAACAAAAATCGCCATTCACAAAGATAGAAAACTAGTTCGGTTTTCTCTAAAGCCAAGCACCAAGAAAAACGATCTAGGTCGAATAATTTTGTGAATAGATTAAAGCTATGCACCATCAATTCTGAAAATTATCCTCACAAGACTCTAAAGCCTAAGCACCAACTCTTCAAAGTGTTCAAAATTTTTCCACACTCGAAAATTTCCCACACCTTCGGTTTAGGGTTTGTTTTGTAGAAAACAAATAAAACTTAAACAATAATGTTTATTGAATTCACTAATTTGAATTTTTACAAACTAATGTTGAGATTATTTATAGGTATAATCATCAACAAAATCCTAACAAAACTAAGCTAAAAACACACGCATAAAATAGGTAATAATCATCCTAATCTAGTGACTCAATGATGACTCACAAGATAAGAATGCCACAACATCACTGCATGTCATGTAACTTGCTAACAAATCCTAACAAACTATATCTAAACAAAAAATATCCTAACAAACTTATTCATACCTTGCTAATCAAGATAATCATCAAATTATAACCAGAATCACACAAAAATATGATCTACCCAAATCAACCAAAAATCGTCAAAATTGACGCCATAGGAGATCGTCCAAATTGGCGCAATTTTGTGACTTTTCTTCAAATCTTCAAGAAACCTTTCAATATTCAATCTTTTAGTCATTAAACCTTCAAGAAGTTATTATCCATGTGTATAAGGCTGTAAATGAAGATTAAGACACTTCAGGAAATAAAAGACTCAATGCCTAAAAATGAGAAAACCCTATCAAGTGAAGTAGGAAAAACTCAAAGGCAAAGCCATCTTATTCCCCTAATTCCGCCATTCTTTCCTTTGCTTCAATGATCAAGTATTTTCGTGTGTCACCATAATACACACTAATGAAGTGATGTCTTTGAAGATCCAAAAGCCTTGAATCTCCATCAGCCATTATTTCCTCCATACTTGCATCATTCTTAGAAGCCATTATCAAACCTTCGAAGTTATTACTTTGTTTCACATCAGCTTTCCTTCATTTCTTCGGATATCTAAGTCATACTCCTTGATCAACTCAACCATCTCCTCTGTCTCATGTTTAAATCCTTTTCAGTGAAAAGTGAACAGGCTATCGCACACCATCAAAAGTAAACCAAACGACACTAACTAATGTAGCTAGGGTAGTAAGGATCGAATCCTCAGGGAAGCAGTAAACTCTATTAGTTCTAAAAAGCTTAAACTGTGTAAAGAGCCTTGGTCGAGAAGTATTGACTACTAATGACTGCTACCTAATTACTAACTAATTACTGGAAATGACGAAGGATTAAACCAAAACTAAACCTAGGGTTATTCGGGTCACCAAGACAACTAATGGATTCACTAACAAAGATCGTTCAATCTCACAACTATCGTCAAATTAGGGCTCACTAATCTCTCGAATCTGACTCCCTCGAAACTCATCTAGCGGCTCTCCGCTCATGCCTAGACTAATTCCGCCTATTATTCAGTGGTCTTATTGTGTATTTTTTACCTCTCGGCATCAAATTCAACATTACCAGAATTACAACTAAATCTGCGCCAATTCAATTGTAACAAAGAAACCAATAATAGGAAATTGACTACTAATTAATGGGATTGAAACAACCTATTTAATTAGTCCATTAATTGATCAGGTTTCCCTAACCCTAGAAATTAGACTACTCACTCATATTATAAAAATCAAAACAAGAATAGTTGTAAAAAACCCTAATTTGAATTCATGAAGTAATTAATAACTAAACTAATTAACATAAACAAATTAACTAAATTTTTAAACTAGAAAGACTAAAAGCATAAATTAAACTAAAATAAAGAACAAAACCGAAGAATTACCAATTTGAAGAACCAATCGAGACTTGAATTGAATTGAATTTCAAAGTTATGAACAAACCCTAATTTCCCCCTAAATTAATTTGAGAGAAAAAGTGCTTAAATTCTAATACTAAGAGAGTAATTCTAAAATATGAAAAGCATAAGTTGTTTTGCCTAGAAACCCGTGCCTCATGTACCCAAGTTGGGCTTACAAAACCTCAGTACAAAAAAATAAAAGACGAATAAAGATCGGGAAAAACGTCTGATGCGGGCGCATAGGAGATTCATGCGCCGCATCTGACCTCCAGAACGCCTCCAAGCTGCTGATTACATTAAATGCGCCCGCATAGCATTTTTATGCGCCCGCATAAGACCTCAACGCTTATTTTGCTTCCTTTTCTTCTTATTTCTTCATAAGTTCTTTAAGGCTCGTTTTCATACTTCTTGGCACGCATTTCCATGCATCTTCATTCTATCCCGTCTAAGCTTTCCGGCTTCGTTCCGAGCCTCGGTTTCGTGCCTGAAATTACAAAACAACCAAACCGAGCATAACAACCGTGGATGATAAAATCAACTAAAAATGCTCTAAAATTGCCGGAAATTAATCAAACTTGACGAGACACTTCAAATTAGCTAAAGAACATCGAATGAGCTAAAATAAGCCAGATTAACAACTTCTAGGCATAAAATTGACTCGAAACAAGGGAACAACACTATAAAAACCGCACATATCAAATTCCCCCAAGCCAAGCCTTTGCTCGTCCCGAGCAAAGATAAACGAAATGACTTTCACCCCATAAAACTATTCATCACAACCTCAAGGATCCTTCCGAGTTTACTAAGTCAAAGCGGTCAAATCTACCACATTCCTAAACAAAAGTCAAACAAAGCCAACCAAGCAAGTTTAATGAAATCGATGACTAGAATAGCTCACGGGTTGCACTCTCACACAATTGAGCATCTAATAATGTAGCTCACCCTCACCACCCAACCATAAGAAAATGAAATGCATATGCAATAGTGTTTTAAAATGCAAGTTTTGAGGAGCCCAAATCCGCACCTCACACCTCATGCAAGTGTTTAAGGGTATACACTCATCCTAAAGTCGACTCGAATGCAATTAATACTCTACGACCTTGCCAAGAGACTCTCCACAATCAACCAAGCATGCACATGAAGATCAAAAGAGGACTTTATAAGCTTGTAACGTAAGGCTAGGTGAAGGTAGGATAAATTTGGGATAATGTGGCTGAAAATCGGGGTATACGCATATAAACATCAGAGACCACCAATACATCATACAATAACATCAATGTCTCCCTCATCCAATTCCAACCGAATCAAACCAAACTTTTCATTTTCATTCCACTTCACACCTTTATTTTCATTCAAACACAAATATAAATCAGATTCAAGCTTTTCATTCTCTATTTCAAATTGTTTTCTCTTTTTCTCTTTTTTTTTTTTTTTTTTTTTTAAATTTCCTTCCCTTTTTTTTTCATTTTAGTCTCACGACTCTTAATAGTTGGCCATTAAGACCAAACTATCACCCGTACATAACCGGACTCCAAATCACATTTAGAAACCAACATATTGTGTTTTAAAACACAATTCCAGTCATTGGTACGCAGAGCCTTAATGTGAAACTTATAGAACCTCCTGCACATCAAAATTTCTCAATTTCACCTAATCCCTCCAAACACACCATCACACAATCAGCAACCAATCAAACCAAACATGACTCCCCCAGCCAGCTTGGGCACACAATATGTTATCAATACCAGGCTAGAAAAGGTTATAATGCGGTTTAATTTTGTGAGGGATATAGTGCTTAGAAAACACGGGATCAAGGAAAGAAAAGTTCAGCATGAAATCCTAATGATGTATCTGAAGCTCTAAAAACAATTGAATGCCTCTTATCATGCGCACATGCAACAAAACTTCAATTAAAGTTACTAAAGTCCAAAGGCAACTCAAGATCATATGCACCAGGAACTAAGCACACATGAAAGGAGTACCATTAATGTACCTATAAGATCAAAAGTGGCTCAAATCCTCCCCTAACACAGTTCAAGTCCAAGACCCAAGCAAGGTTAGACAGGAGTTGGCTATTGCAAGAAGGCTAGCAAATTTAAGACTAAGTCAGCCGGCAAATCACATAAGAACTCATCCCAAATACAGGAATCAGAAGTTTCAGAAAATTTAAACAGTGGGGTACTGAAAGTCAAATCAACAAAAACCGGGACGAGCATCTAGCCAATCACAATAAGAATTCTCTCTGAACGCTAACTACATTAGACTAGGAAAGCAGTACATTTTTTGCTGTCACATGTAAACTCCCGGTCCTAGGGACGGTACAACCATGTAACGGTCTATGAAAGCAGTAAACTACACTAGAAAGCATAAAAAGATCCTAAGGGCTAAACAGCTAATTCCAACACTACAGTACGAGCAAAAGGAGAGCGGAGTTTGGAACATCCTAACCCAATGTAAATCACAAAAATTCGTAAGTTCGATATCAGAAGTCCAGGTCCTGCTCCGATTTTCATAATCTAGGGAAAAAGAACAAAGCCCAGTCCAAAAAAGAAAATAAAAGAAATAAAAAAATGTTTACAATTTATTACAACCTAAATAGATTAACTAATTTCCCCCCCCCCAAGCAAACACTGTCCCTTCCCGGATACATAATCAATGAAAATGGGGAGGGAATAGGAGCTGCAGGACGCCTACTTTGCTGCCCCGGGCCCGCCATAGGGTGGAAACTGGGAGTAGTATGTGGTGGAAGGGTAGGGGTAGGATCCACATTAGGTTCATACGGGGGTGGCCAGTTAGGGTGGTTGGGGAATGGTTGGCACGTGACCCTGATCCACATGATGCATGTGCCTCTCCATTGGACCCGCTGCGGTGATCTACATCCGTTCGGAGGCCGCGGACACTATCATCTAGTTCTATCAAACCGGTGTCCGTATTGCTCGAACCGCTGATCAATCTGATCGAACCGCTGATGTTGTAGGCATGCATTTCGTCCAGGCGGTTCATCGAGGGGGCATATCAAAGGCGCCCTGGGAGGTGGGAGTGGCGGAGCTGGGTTGTTTGGGGAATGTCTTTCCTGGGGGACAACCCCGCCTGCTGCATCTGTGCTGGGCCATTCTCAAGGCCCTCTTTCTCAGCATCCGTCCTCTCATGCTAGTGGGATGGGGTCCTGGGGGAATCTCCAGGGGTTTACGCTTCGTGGTGTTCCATAGTAGTAGGTGGATGTAAAGGCGTTGGGAAGGTAGCCCCAGGATAGTTCTCGACATTCCATACCAAGCGCTCATGCCGCCTCTAGTTATCTTTCTGGCAGAACCCGCAGTCCGCAAGGACGGGATGTCATCAGTTGGTTTTCTTCAATGGGTGTAACCCTTCACAAGTTCTCTCGATGACCTAACTGGTATGGCCAACCAGTAATCATTCCTCCACATAATACCCCCTGGTGTGGTGGCACCCTCGCTATCTTCAGCAAATTTAATACGGGCAGGAAAAACCCGTAGTGTAGTCTGGTCCTTGTAGATGGGATCCCTCAGTTAGCTAACGCCAGAGTCTAAGCTCATCAGGCATAGACCTGCCCCAACTTCCTCGGGAAAATAGGCGCAGTAGGTAATAAACCGGAGGAAGTATCGAAGGCTGCATGTTGGGACCTCCGAGGTCTATGCTGGTGGTGAGGCCCATAGGGGTGGTACCGTCAGTGGATACGGAGCCACTAGGATTTCATCATAGTTTAGACCGCCGTGGCTCGAGAGCTACAGAGACTAGTTTGCGCGGGTCCAAGAAGAAGTGCTCATAATGAACTGTTGAAGGGAAAGCTCCTAAGTGGGTGCCGAAGATGGTGAAACTGACCACCCCTGTTCTACTGTTGGGTTACTGGGGTTCCCGCACATAACCCTGAAGTGAGGTGAGAGAAACTCCAGAGTGAGTTTCCCGGTAGTTGGGGGGGCCATTGGTTCTCCATCAGTTCCCCCTGGCAAGGTGGGGGGGTGGGGGGGTGGGGGGGGGGGGGGGGGGTGACTTCCGGACCATGCACCCAACCGATGTTGTTCCTCCTTTGGACACCGTGGTCAGTGTCCCCATCTCATCACATGTGCTGGCGGTCAAAGAATCTGGTAGAAGCGTGATGGGCCGCTTTTTGCAGTCTCTCGAACCGGGCCTGTTGTGGCGGCGGTTTGGTGTGCGGGGTCTCCTGGCTAGATCTGGCGTGCTGTTTACCCCTAGAGGCCGAGGTGGAAGACTCGGTCCTTTGTGATTTTCTCGAGTTCGTTGAGAAGCTCATGGTTCCCTGAAAATCGAAAATGCAAGCTTAGAACCATAGGAAAAATCCGGTGAAACACTAGCATAACACCTGTATGATGATAGCTTCCATTAGTAGATTGTTGTAGTAAAATTTTCGGCAATGACCCGTCATTTTATCGATATACCAAAAG
>PYUH01000424.1:0-44044 GCA_016808085.1 Suaeda aralocaspica | reverse complement strand
ACCTGTAAACCTGCACACAATGGAAACTCCAAGCAAAGATAAGAAACTGCCCCAAAGAACCGAATAGTTCTGTAAGACTAAGAAAAAAGAAAAGAAAGCACTATAAACCCGACTAACAGAATTAAAAATTTCCTCCCCAGCAATGGCGCCAAAATTTGATGAGGCTATCAAACACCTATAAAAAATAAACCAAACCACTCTAACTAATATAGCTAGGGAAGTAGGGATCGAATCCACAAGGAAGCAATTAATCCTATTAGTTCTAAAAAGCTTTAAGTGTATAAAGGGCCTTTGAATGTTGAATTAAGACTAAAAACTTAACTAAAACTAGAACTGAGTCGATTAGGGGAATGAATTTATGACTACGCCTAGGACATCGGTTCACCATTGATTAACAAATGAATTGCACACAATTAATTAACAGATTATCAATTTCCTTGAATTAAGGTCCACTAATTCTCTCGAATCTAGTCTTCTTCAAAACTCTTCTAATGGCTCTCGCTCACTTAGACTCGTTTTGCCTATTGTCCTTATGATCTAATTGTGGTAATCTTACCTCTCGGCATCGATTTCAACAATATCAAACTAACAATTAAACCTTGCCAGTATTTAACTGAAAGCAATAAAAGTTGATAACAGGAATTCAAGAACATTAATAGCCAAACTAACAATTATGAGCAAAACATTAAAAATCAACCCATGGATCCCCTAGTCCTAGAAAAGGAACTACTCACTCATAATTGAAAGCATAAGAACTAAATCAATGAAAGAAATTAAAGTCCTAAACATGATTAAACTAAACAAACCAGCAATAATCAAGAAATTAAAATCTAACATAAAACTAATAAAACTAAAAGTATAAATTGAAACGAATAATAAACAATAATAAAGAACAAGAATTGAGATTGAATGAAACCGGAATATTATTGATTGAATAAAGTTCCACCCTTATAGAGAATTTTTGACTAAAACAAGGGTTTGTAAAGTGTAAAAAGCGTAAATGACAATTAGGAGCCTAAATACCTTGCGTACTAAGGCCTAACACGAAGAAAAACGCGGAAAAACACCCTTGGAGCCACCCGCCCGGAGGGTTCCGGGCGAGCAACCCTCACCCGGGCGGCTGGCTTCGACCCGGGCGTGTGGCTTCGCCTTGGCTCGTTTCTCGGTTTTTTCTCGTTCTTCCTTAATTTCTTCTTTAATTCTTCGTTTAGCAATCCTAATCTTCAGTTAAGCTTCCCAAATGACTTCAACTCTTCACTAACTTCTTCAAGTGCTTCAAAAGGCTCGAAAAACAACGATAAATCATCGATTCCTGTAAAATCTTATAAAAAGCACAATAAACACTCAAAATAGCAAAAGTTAGTAGAAATTGCTCAAAAGATCCATATTAGAGCTAAACATCAATCGGGATCAGGGGTAAAATAAATGTCAAATATCAACTTATTAGGGTGTTTTTTGATTTTTTAGGGAATTCAATGTTTGCTTTTCTCATTTATGATACATCGGGGTGTGAATGCCCTTATTCATATTTTGTGCGCGGAGGTTCTTCAAATGATGAAAGTATCTATTCTGAGGATGTGTATCATCGTAGGTGACGTTGATTGTGAGCCTTATGTTGGTTTAACTGTGTTTAAGCTGAAAGAAAGATTGCGCGCTGTAGGATTACACATCCGAGGACACAAGGGTGATTTGGTGGCGCGTCTAAGGAGGTATGTAGGAAGGAATGTGTTGGAGAAAGACAAAGTGCAAGGTGTTGGTCGCCCTAGGAAGAAGTAAATATGTTTAGGATTATTTATGTATGTTTATAAGGTATTTGTTAGGTTTTTTTTTTTGTAACGGCTAGGAATGTAGGCCTTTCTATGGCTAATTTATTTTGCTTTTGAAGAACATTTTCGTTGTTGGAACAACTAAGATTGTAGTATATTATTATTTATAATAAATCTGTTTGGCGCTAATGGTTTTTGTAGTTTGTTTAATAGCTTTCTTTGTTTTATGTGTGTTTGTTTTGGTTCTTATTTGGAGGAGGTGGGAAATGGTTATGGTTGATTAGTTTGTATTTAGGTGATCGCTTTTTTCTTCGTGATGAAGGTAACGGCAAAGTAATATTAACATAAAATGGAGCTATATATAGCTTTTAATACGATTATTAGTATTTATTTGCGGTTTTTGGTGTTATCATAGGTGATAGAGGTTATTAAAATGAGTTTTTAAGAATAGATGATGGAGGTCATTAGAATCTATGTTGTATTCAGTTTTGAAGTGTAGTGTATATAATGCTGTAAATTATAGTTTAGAGTAACAAATAACAATGTATGTTGCTTGCTAAAGAGGGATATCATATATATGTTATAGATAGTTGTAATGAGCATTAAATCTGCAATATCCAATGCTCATTTTTACATACAAGGAATTAATATTTTGATATATTACAATGCTGAAAGTTGACATTCCAATATTTAATATTGCAAAAAGATTAAATCTTCATTTCTAGAGTTCTCGTTTGGATGATCATTATGCAGAATAATTAGATATTACAATAGTAATCAACTTAAAAGGCATCTTCTACTATACAGGTGGATACTTAGGATAGTACACACGTGAAAATGATGTGAGCAATGATATCAGTCCAATTCGACTTCACGTATAGACCAGAATAGTGCACGGCTTTTACTGAGTGTAAGAGTCGGACTAACAGTGAGTCTAATCCATTTTTGCTTCAATTCAGAAAGCAGTTTTTCAAGTTCTTCTTTGTCATCCTTTGATGTTATGCATGCAAGTATATATAATAGTTAGATATAATGATGTATGTATATATATATTTGGCTTCTTTGATTGTTTAATAAGTGGTCGGATGTATCTTCATTTTCCAGAGCAAATCACAAGTAATTCCAGTTATCATTTCTATTTCATTTGTGAACAATGTGATTTCTACCTCTCCCGTTTCATCTGCCACAGTTGCTCTAAGGGTTGCTCTGCATATAATATAAAGGTCACTATGATAATGACAATATTTTCAATGTGAGAGATTATATGTATTGCATATTATGCATTTGAAATTTAAGCTTAGGTTATTGCAATAATAGTTTACCTAGGTACGCATTTAGTCTCAGAAGGCGCACATGTTTTACAACTAAACGACGATTCTGGTGTTGGTGGTGGCGAAATAGCTCTTTTGCCACATTTGCTGCATCCTAAGTACAAGTGAAGTTGTTGAGAGGGCACATTTGCAAACTAAACATTTATAGAAAATTGCTCCTCTTGCCAAGTATTATGAGCCTGTTTGGACAATTATATTGTTCATTAAATGGATGATATATAAGTACTAATAATGTAAAAGTGTCTACTGGTCAGGTTTATAAATAATTAGTATACCTTTCGCTCTTGCAATTCTAAAGCAGTGATTTGTGTTGCCTTTGCATCAGGTGCTAGCAACTGCACTAATTTTGACTGTTGATCAGTGACCTTGCTTTCGTTTGTAGCAATCCTATAATAATATCAAAGTATATAACATGAGTTTACTTTGTAACTTTATATGTTTGTGCCTTAGTTATATTTTTGGTTACCAAGCAGGTAATGCATCAGCTTTTGATCCTTTTGGTTCTTGGATGATTGAAGTTGACATTCTTCAGCATAAAGCGAAACCTCTGAAAAGTAGATTAGTTACAAAGGTTGAAACTGAAAATAACTGAAAATATCATTATAGTGTTAAGTATGCTGTATTTATTACCTTTATATCCTTTGGTTTTCAAAGCAATAAGGCCGATGACAGTAAATGTGTTAGGCCATTGCTGAGCAAGTTGAGTATATGGCTGTGCTATTTCATTCCAAAGCGAAACTACAATTGGTCTTTCACGTACAACTGCATAATTATAATATTGATATCAAATCACACCAAAGCATTAAAAGGATTAGGCGATGTAATTGTAGTTGCTAATAAGTATTGTGTAATTTTACCTATGATCGGTTATACGGAACTCTAGAACTTCATTTTCTCTACCTTGAGCATTAGCAACTGATCTAGGTGGATGAGTAAATAAGATGACGCCTAGCACATCTGCAGTTATAAAGTTTGAAAGTTTTCCATATAATCGCACATTTTACAGTTATCATAATGCTATCAATTTGTCTTAACCATCTTTAAAAATTCTGAAATATACCATATAGCATGTCATCATTGGTGCTGCGCGGAATTGAGGAAATCTTGCAGTATTGCGGCCCTAATGCAGAAGGATCAGTTGGAACTGGGTCAATAGTAGCTCGTCTATTGATGACAAGAGCATGTTCACGTGTTCGGGTAGAATATTGTGATAGAACTTCAGTGACAGTTGCATTTGATATTTCGTATTCTCCATTACTTTGCAAGGCTTCATCAAAAGCTTCTATATCATTATTGAACAATGTAGCTTTCATTTTGAAACCCTATTACAAGTAAATCAATTATTNGAATCAATTATTTTATTGCTTACGTATATGTTATTATGTAATATGAAATTTATGATTTAAATTACCTCTTCATTTTGAAGGAGTCTTTGATATCTTGGCTTGTTTTCTGGCTTCTAAGGTGATCCTTTGTGAATGACCTTGACTTTTACAGTATAGTTCTTGTTTCTTGTTGTTAAATCTTTAAGAGGCTTGTATTCAGGTTTTATATTTGGACTGCCAATCAGAAAATGAAACCATTGATNTAAACCATTGATTAGCTACAGTTCTCATATATATGTTCATTAATGAAGGTATTTGAGTTTTAATCACCAAAAGAAACATGTAATTCAATTACATATAAGATAATTTCAATTTCTGAATACATGATAATAGCAATAGAAAAGAAAGATCTTATCAATGATAGCTGAATGTATCATATAAAGAAGCCAATAATATCAGAAGCTGAATTTTCTCTTCTGTTTCACAAGTGGTCATGTCAATAATATGCAAAGGTAATGATAATTGATTTTCCATATGATAGCTGAGATTATTTTTAGCACATCTTATTGGATTTTAATGAAAGAATTGGCTTAAAATGAATATGGATATTGTATTTGACTACCTTAATAATCTGGAAATGGCTGCAATACTGTAAGAGATAACTAAAGCTGCAATACTAAAAGTTCATAAGATTAATTAGTTGACGGACAAATGATTGGTAAGGATGAACACTTAATATTAATAATTAGGCTGTAATATCTCTAACAATGATCATCTATAATTGCATATTAGGATGTGAAAAATGCAGCATATTTAACAGTAAATAAGTAGGTTGCAATATCTTTAACAATGATTGGTTAGGATGAACACTGTAATATTTACTTTTTATATTAAATGTTCATAATAACTAAAGCTGCAATACTGCTAAAGATGTCACTAATAACTGAAAAGGTTGCTAACAAAACAACAAAGATATTGAGTTGAATGCAGTTACTTGTTAGAGCAGTGAACATACCTTGTTTTAAAGACATAAGTGATGGAATTCAGCAATAAACCAATGCAATAAGATCTTCGAAGTAGCACTGATCCATAGAAATTAGGAGAGCATTTAAATTTGAGAGAGAAAATCATTTACTAATAGTTATATTATGTTGTGAAAAATAAAGAATAGGCATTTTAATATGTAGCAAAGTTAAAGTTGAAAATGGTTGTTGGAAGAGTTACAACCAGCCATACCCTATTCTCTGCTTTAGGGGAGGATCTCTGCTTTTTTTTTTCCTATTATTTACACTGTTGCAACATGTATTGTTTTATTTTTAGTATTTTAGAGTACAATGTATATCCTAAAAGAATTCCAGAAAATCTGAAGATATATTGATCTTCAAGTATGGTAGTTTCACATGCATCATTATATAGTTAGAATCTAACTTAGTACCGTTGCCTTTTAGTTCTGTTATAACTAAAGCTTCATCATATTAATTAGCAATTATTACAGCTTACCAGCAGAGTGAAATATTCTGAAACTAACAAACTTATTCTTTGTGAAATATCACATCTATCCTTATGTTATATATTGTTAAGCTGGATAGAGAATGACTAAGACAAAATACACAGGAATTGAATAACATCAGCCACTTATATATATTTATATATTCCACAACAATAAATTCATTTCAAGCTAAAAAAGTATTTGTGCATATTATATAGTAAGCACATTATATAGTAAGCGTATGTAAAGAGATAAAACAACTTAATAAGTATATGTAAAGTGACAAGAACAATCTAAAGGAAACAACTGATTAAAGATTACCAGTTTTCCCTAGAAGAACTGGTAGGCTAGGAATATAGGAGTCGCCATGATTGTTACTATCAGGTATATAAGTGCTAAGTTTGAAGATTACATGCTTGCATTCTGTATTTTTATTTAAAAAGGAACCAAGCATGCATTAAAATTGTCATCCTCCCCTAATTATCCCGTTAAAATAGGTTCTGAAATCTGAACTGTACAATCATAAAACCCATGTTTCAATGCATATATTTATCACCAAAACCTCCTCATTCTCAGTAAGCCTCTTAGCTTTCTATGTTTATTGTAAGCAAATACTAAGTCTGTACATTACAGGGACCATATAAGAATAATCAGTCTTTTGTGTAAATGCAGACTTACTCTTTTGTCTAAATGCAAATACTGAACTTTTCTGCTAGAAGAAACAGAGAATTCTTCTTATGCATTGTGATGCCTCTAGTGTATGAGTGCAGCGATGTCAATTTGCAAACAATATATCACCATGCATTCACTTATCATTGTAAAGGAAATATACAATAAGGAAACAAAGAACCCCAATTTGGAAATTTGGGAAAACTCTAATAAACTAATTATTAAAGAATCAACAAATGAGAAATGGTAAAAAAAAGAGTGAACTTACAAAGGCTTGAAAACCAGAAGACAAAGAATCACTTGTACTTTCTGCCATGACTGATGCCCTCTTTCTCAATTTCTACTTCAACTTTTAAATCTTTTATTGAAGAAGATGATGATGAGTACCTTCCACTCTAAATCATTTCTGAAACTCAAGGTTTTCAATATAAGTCAAAAAACTGAGAGTTATAATGGTTTAGTTTCATTGATTTATTTTTTGAAGAACAACCATAATCGACAAGATTATGTTATTAATGGTCTTTACGATAGATATTTCGAGATTAAGAGATGAACTGGCATGCTAGAATAAGCACCTAAATC
The DNA here is from genome assembly GCA_016808085.1 of Suaeda aralocaspica. Lineage (NCBI taxonomy): Eukaryota > Viridiplantae > Streptophyta > Magnoliopsida > Caryophyllales > Amaranthaceae > Suaeda > Suaeda aralocaspica. The sequence continues at coordinate 36,882 of PYUH01000424.1, read as the reverse complement.
AATCAATATGGAGTTCAATCCAATTCGATCCTAACTTAATTCTAACTGCAACCAATTCAATCCTAATAAGTTTCCTATTTCTATACATGTTCAGATACTAACATATGCTGTTATAACATTCATTCATTAGAGAACAAAACAGATCAGATATTGAAGGTAATAAGTCATTGAATAGTACCTGCTTTTCAGTATTTGAATGCCTCCTACTGACATGCATATTTTAGTATTAGCAACATCAATTTGTGTTCTATCGATGCCTTTTATAATATAGCAGTATCGACTGTTATATAACTGATCGTTATATCATTTCATTGCTTTCACAGTCCTAAGGAATACTACAAATACAAGTGCGTCAGATATGACATTTAGGAGTGTTTGATAGTCTGAATAATGTGATCAGATACTATGAGAAGCTGACAATGTATGAATACAGAAGGATTGAAATTAACCTGTATGATCTCGACTTTAGTCAACACTTCAAAAGAAATTACATTTCTAACCAAAAGCGGCATAAAGTTGTGAGACAAATACTCCGATATGGATCCTATAACTAAGGGACAACCGCCTCTGTTCTTGAAATCTCTTGCTCTAGATAGCAAGAAAGTAAAAAAATGCCTTGCATAGAGAATCTGAAACCATGAAGGGCCTTTTAGAGGGATTCTAACAGTGAATTACCAAATGTAGCATAGGGGTGGTGAAATGTAGCTTAATTATGCTGAATTTATAAGTCTTCATGTATTTCTTAAATATTCCTTATATTAATTATTGTTTTTGTTGAATGTTTTAGTACCTTTCAGTTACATGTTGTATGTATAGTACTTGATTCTTAACAAAGTTGTTTTCTTTGCCAATAACGAAGAAGTGATATATATATAATGAAGAAGTCATATATATATAGATTTAAGGACTATCTTATTGGTATTATTAGATTGGTAAAATATTTTTCAGTAGTATTATTGCCATTTAAACTTCTTTAATGGTTCTGCAAAATCTGCATGATAATAATGTATTGATAATTAGCTTAGTTTCCCGTTCATGAAGTTTCTGCAGTACAATTGTAGTGTTTGAGATGCTACTGTCAGTCTATCACATTTATTAGCCATATAATGGTTTGATTGGATTATTTTTTGTGTTTTAAGTTTGGAATTGAATTTTGTTGTTCGAATCAAGTACTATTGTTGTATCATTATAGAAAAATTATAATACAACCCTATGCAGTTTTCAATATTTATATTTTGCCATTTAGACTAAAATAATTATATGCGTGACTTGTGTAGAAGTTGTCACTATGAAAAGAAGGGAACGTAGTTGGATGTATTGTAGGAAGGTCGGATCTTCTATGAACCCTGCTTTTAAGGAAGGAGTTGAGGAATTCCTTCAATATTGTAAAGATCATCCGCAGACAACTGACCCAAATGAAGTTAGGTGTCCGTGTGTTAAATGCAAGAACAAACGCATCTATGATCCGGACACAGTAAAGTATCATTTGTATGCCAAGGGGTTTAAACCGGATTACTATGAGTGGCATTGTCATGGGGAAGGGTTACCTGAGTCCTCCGACCGGCAATCCAATGACTATCGCGAAATGGTTATGGATGCTTTTGGACATAACCAAGATCAATCGGGTACCCAATCAGAGGAGGAACCTAACCCCGAGGCCAAGCAGTTCTATGATATGCTAAAGGCTTCTGAACAACCTTGGGTTGAAGGGGAGTTTCAACTTCTAGATTAGAGATGGCCTCTAAAATAACTAGTATTAAATCCGAGTTCAATATGCCCCAACGGGTGTAGATGCCATTGTGTCTTTGTTTAGTGATTCCTCTCCTAAGAACACCTATATAGGTGTAATTATGCCTTTTAAGGATGTTTAGCTTATTTATAGGTTGAAATGAAGAGATATGTGAAAAATGGGCACATTTTTAGCCATTTCGAGCCATTTGAACCTAAAACACATGTAAAGGGTAGTTTGAAATAATGTAATTTGTAAACACTTGTAATTATGCCTTTTAAGGATGTTTAGCTTATTTATAGGTTGAAATGAAGAGATATGTGAAAAATGGGCACATTTGTAGCCATTTCGAGGCCATTTGAACCTAAAACACATGTAAAGGGTAGTTTGAAATAATGTAGACTTTGAAACACTTGTAGTTATTTCTTTTAAGGATGTTTAGCTTATTTATAGGTTGAAATGAATAGATATGTGAAAAATGGGCACATTTCGCGCCATTTCGAGCCATTTCGAGCCCATTTGAACCTAAAACACATGTAAAGGGTAGTTTGGTATAATGTAGACTTTGAAACACTTGTAGTTATTCCTTTTAAGGATGTTTAGCTTATTTATAGGTTTAAATGAAGAGATATGTGAAAAATGGGCACATTTCGCGCCATTTCGAGCCATTTCGAGCCCATTTGAACCTAAAACCATGTAAAGGGTAGTTTGAAATAATCACGAGTTTGTAACACTTGTAGTTATTCCTTTTAAGGATGTTTAACTTATTTATAGGGTGTAATACAAAATTTTGCCTTTTAGACTTATATAAAAATTATGCCTAATTTAATTTTAATTGTGTTTTGTAGGAGACCTACCAGAAGAAGCTTGAGGAAACAAGCAGTGACGGGAGTCAGAGAACGCCCGATGAGTTATATTGGGAGGCATCTGGTGGTCGTAGCAAGAAAGGTCGCGTGAAGGGTCTTGGTAGTGGTGCGGACCTGTATTACAGCTCTTCGAGGAGATCTGGATCATCGAAGCAATACACGCCATCTGTGCTTTCTCAAATGATAGAACATTTAGAGAAACATGTGGAGAAGGTGCGGGAGGAGGTGCGGGCTGAGGTTGAGGAGAAGATGCGAGCCGAGATTGAGGAGAAGATGCGAGCCGAGTTTGAGGCGATGCAGAGGACACAGAAGGAGTTTATGGAGCAGATGATGAGTCGATTCGGTAGCGACAGTTGTTCACCTTTCCAAATTCAGCGTCGGGACTCACCAGACGACGACGGCAGCGGCGCTGGGCAAGGGATGCAGCTGTAGATAGATATCTTGTTCCATATAACATACCTTAGCTCCATTATTATCATTGTTAAACTTTAAAACTATTCAAGCCGGAAATACTTTGTAGGCATATGTTACATTTGAAATATATAATTATCGGAAAATATAAATTGTCCTTATTTGATTAGAATACATAACGCGTCAGGTCGTACAGGTTCACAGGCACAAATACAAATAAGCAATCAAAACATTAAAAATCCGTCAGGGACGGAATTTACCGTTTTTGATTGAGGTTTTCTTGTAGTGCTATTATCTGGCTGATTGTTGATTTTTGGTTGATGAGAGAGTAGATCAATGATGTTAATTGTGCAAGGGTCGCAAGGAATGAAAATTGAACTGAAACTTCTACTATGACATTGCAAGTCACTATTATCTGGCTAATTGTTGATTTTTGGTTGGTGAGAGAGTAGATCAATGATGTTAATTGTGCAAGGGTCACAAGGAATGGAAATCTCACCACAGCAAAGGGTTATTACTGATTGTTAATGGTGGTTGTTTAGAAGTGAAAGAGAAGAAGAAGGTTAGAAGAGAAAAACATGAGACCATGTGCTCTCCTTTACTAAATTCACTATAAAAATGCCTAGGTGGACCAATGAGATGCATTCACTATTCTTTGAATAGTAACCTGCCATCCTCACTTTTTAAGTGTGAAGGATTTTAGCTAATATTGTTACTCCATCATTCTTATATTATGTGAATTATTCATTATAAATAATTGAAAATCCAAGCATTTTCTAGCAGATTATTGATGTAGGAAATGTTCCTGGTAGGGTCTCTTCTACTGAATACGTGGAGAGAGAACTTGAGGACTACGCGTCAGATGGACAGGTGTTGTCATGTTCACTTCCTGACGGCACGAACCTTGATTCCTGCAAAACAAGGGAATAAAATCCTCGTAGGATTTTTTCCCCCTCCGATGCTTAAGTAAGTATTTGTATGAGGATTAAGGCAAAGTAACAATAATTAACAATTTAGTAATCTAGAGAGGGAAACTAGTGAGAGAAATTCTCTTAGTGTGATGTAAGAATGAATGAAGGATGAATTGAATATTGAATGCCCCCAAAATGATGATTTTGAGGGGTATTTATAGCCTTTAGGTTTGGAGGCCAACGAATTGGACGATGACATTTGTCATCGTCTAATTGGTTGATACTTGTAAAAGCTTCATGGGCTTTTACATTCAAGCCTCAAGGCCCAAATTCCTCTTTTTATCCTACCTTGTAGTGTCGAATGGGGTTGCGACACGTGGCAGAGGTTTCTCTTCTTTTGAGTAGTTGTTATGGACATGTGGCCCAATCTTACAGCGACACGTGGCCGTATGGAGCCCACCTTGGTGGTCCAGTCATTGCCAAGTGGCAGTGCCACCTGGACTTTTAGTGGACACATGGCCCAGTATTATGCTGACACGTGGCATGAGTTGGCGTGCCACATCATTTGCCTTTCAGTTGGGTGTTTGGATCCATAATCCATGCCCCAACTGACGTCTCTTTCTGTTTCGGAAGTTATTTTGTAACCCTCCTTAGCATTTATTAATGCCGCAACCACCCCTTTTGATTTTTTGGGGGGAAATTCAAATTTGAAGGGGGAATCTACTCTTGTGCCCCTTCAAATTTCTATATATATAAGATGATTGAAAATGATTGTTATATATATAAGATGATTGAAAATGATTGTGAAACAATCATTTTCAATCATTTTATTTCACTTTCTCTCTCTAAAAGTTCTCAAGATTTCTCTCAAACTCCCAAGAAGCTTCAGAGGCGATTTCCGGCGACCTGTTGTGCGATTTCCGGCGACCTGTTGTGCGATTTCCGGCGATTTGTTGCGGCAATTTCCGGTGTGAACAGTAGATTCTAGTTTTCTTCTCTTTTTCAGGTATTTACCTGAATTCTTTTTCTTTCTTGTTTTTCCTTTACTTCTTTATCTTTATTTTCCAATGGCTTCTTCATCCTCTTCTTCCCCACATAATAATGAGAACTCTATTAAATTACTTCCTTCTCCTCGTACTACTTCTTCTGTTGGAACTCAATCTTCTGTTGTTCCTGATCACTTATTGTCTGGGTCTTTCCTACTTCCTTCTCTTCCTGTGCAGGAAGTTGCAATGGCAAGAGTTAAGCAAACTGCCTATAAAGATACTGCTACTTTGAGGGTTCCAGCATTCAAGGTTTCAGATGTGAATACTCTTGATCAGCAAGATCCTACTCCCCAGGCTGAGGGAAAAAAGGATGCAGAAGCTGCACAGGAAGCTCCCGAGGAGGAAGTAAGGGAGGTTCCCACTAGAAAGAGAGAGACTTCTGAGGCTGCCACTTCTAAGCCTAAGAAGAAGAGAGGTGCCTACCCTGGTGCTGATGATGTAGTGATCTCCGATGAATATGTAGATGGTGTAAATAAGGATAAACTGAGTAGTGACTTAATTTTCAATAATGAGTATTTTGAGTTGATCATCCCTAACAAGGGGGATACCATTCTGGATGCCCCAGAACACTGCTTCCCTGTTTATACTGAAGTAATTGACCTAGGACTTAGGTTTCCCACTTCGTTATTCATTTGTAATCTCTTCAAAAAGTATGACATTGGCCTATGTCAACTGACTCCGAATTCTTGGGTTCACATAATGTCTTATGTGACTTCTTGTGGCCTTAGAGGAGTGAAAGCTTCTTCTAAGGTCTTCCTTCATCTTCACCATCTCTCAAAGGCCTCCCACTGCAAACGTGGGTGGTTCTATCTGAAAAACAGTGAGGGGTTCCTCACTTGTGTAGAAAAAGCCAACAAGGTTCCCAACTGGAGGAACCATTTTGTGTTTGTGAAGTCCCATGACAAAAAATTAGTAGAAGTGTTGAAAAAATGGAATCCTTTTCCAAAATGCCTAGGAAGATCCTTTGAGCTTCCTAGATTGAGTGACAATGGGCTGGTTGATCCTTTGACTGCCTTAACCATTCTCCAGAAGGAAAGCATTTCTGCCACTCCCCTCAACACAATGCCTGCTTCCCAATCAGTCAGCGCTTCTGAACCTCCTTCTTCTCCTCCTGATGAAGACCCTGTTATTGGTCTCTCGAAATATGTTGAGAGAAACATCCCCGAAAGTGTTAAGGCATAGGCTAGAGCTTTTGGGGGTAAGTTTAGTCATAGATTCTGTCAATCTATACGCTCATCTTCAGATACCATCAACTCTCCCGGGAACCCTAATGCCATAGTTTTACCGATTCCCATAACAGTTGAGGCTGAATCCCCCAACTTCCTTGATGACGAAGAGGATCTCCCCTCAACCAGCAAAAAATTTGACTCCAACTACAAAAGGGGTTTGATTAGGGAGATCTTAAGCTGTGGAGAACTTGAGTACAAAGAGTCACTCAAGGGATCTGTTAGAGGCCATCTTCTTCCCATCTTCAATAACCTCTCTGAGGTATGCTTCCAACAACTGTTTTCTTTTTTATTCTCTTCCCATTATTATTATTTTATCAACTAACTCTTTGTTTCCCTTCTCTTGCAGTCTATGTTCCGTCTGGAACACTTGGCCAAACTCTATGGCTCCATGAAGGCTGAAAACAAAAATTGCATGGAGTTCTATGACAAAGATGCTACCTATGTAGTGGCTCAAACAAACAAGATTGAGGCCAAGTGGCAGCATGCAATGAATGCTCTCTCCAGAGATCTCCACAAAACCAAGGAAGACTATCAAGTAGTCTTGGAGAGGAGCATGGAACTGGCTAACCAGATCCATGCTGACAAAGAGACTGTGGAGAAGGCTGCTGCTGTCATTGCTAACCAAGGCCGCATTAAAAAAGACGCTAAGGATGCCAAGGAAGAGGCCAAAAAACTCAGAGAGGAAGTAAATAAGCTGAAGAGGAAGCTCAAGGAAGCTGAGGAGGAGAAGGAGAAGCTGAAAAATAAAAAGGAGGAGGCTGAATAAAAGATGTCAACCACTGCTGTTGAGAAGTACATGGAGGGCCAAGCTTTCCTTAGAGAGATGTGCCTGGAAGCTTGGGGAATGGGGTTAGAGGAATATCTAGCCTTTGACTCCTTTGAAAGAAGATTGAACTATGTCAACATGGTTCATATCAAAAAACAAGCTGAAGCAACTCCGCCTCCTNACAACTCTGCCTCCTTCCTTTGATTATTCAGAAGAAGAAGATGTTCAAGAAGGGAGTGAAGATGAAGAAGAGGAGAGTTTTGAGAAGGAGAAGCAAGAAGAAGAAGAGAAGAGCTAAGAGGCTTCAGAAGTTCATAATGACAAACATCAAGGCTGATGCTCTTCTTCAAAATTTTAATGATTGTGTTTAATTTTCTTTGAACAATTAGAATTTCTTTGAACAATATTAGAATGACTGGAACAGTGATTTGAATAGGAACACTTTTAAAGTGTTTCTTGTAATATTTGATTTTAAATTTCTTTTAATGCGATCTTTGTTCTAGCTCTTTAAATCTTGAAGCTTGATTTCTTTACACAAGAATATGAACTCTTGGTTCATCTTCTCAAGGTTCCCCAGGCCATGGGATCTTGCNCGGGATATTACCTCACAGGTTTAAAAAATATGAACTCTTGGTTCACCTTCTCAAGGTTCCCCATGGGATCTTAGGAACTTTAATTATGTTTTCCCTTAGGAACTTCATAACTAACCCACCAATGGGAACTCTTATTGTTCCTTATGGAGAACAGTTGCTCAATTCTGATAGGCTTGTAGGGTTCTCTTTCCCCCAAATTAAGCTTCAAGTTAACCAGGATCAGTCTTTTGCTGAGATCCCTATGTTTTGCTGAGATCCTTAAGTTTACTAGAAGTCCTAGTACTGATTAGACTGATTGCCCTTAAACATAAGGAATCGAAGCAAGTATTATAACTTTTTCATCTTAATGCCCTTAGCGTTTTCAAGGACTTTTAGTCACATTTTTAAGACTCTTGGTCTAATTGTAGGACCCTTAGTCCTACTTTTAAGACACTTGGTCTAATCTTAAGACCCTTAGTCCTACTTCCTTTGTCTTAAGTCTCTTTTTGCTTAAGTAACAAAGTATGACTTTGGGATCTTGCCCTAGTCTTGCCCTAATGGGAAGTTACCCAGGGCTCTAGGGTCTTACCCTAGCCTTGCTTAATAAGCAAAATAAAATGTAATAAGCTAAATTATCACACATGCAGAAATAGAGTTTTCATTAATTATGGCTCGTAGCCAATTTTAATACAAATGTAAACTCCAGTTTCTATAAAAAAGATCAACTTGGACCTTATTTATATGGCCGTAGCCTATTCATCTTATTCCGTATATCAGGGTTACATATAATAACTCTTTAAATTATTAGCATTCCAAGTTCGTGGCAGTTCATAACCATCCAAACTCTTAAGTCAATAAGTACCATCTCGCACAATTTTGACAATCTCGTAGGGACCTTCCCAATTCGGAGTCAACTTGCCTTGCTCATTTGCCCTTCCTATGGCTTCCATTTTCCTTAAAAATAGATCTCCAAGCTTCATGGGCCTATTGTTAACCCTCTTATTATGTTCTCTAGCCATCCGAAGTTTGTACAGTTGATGTCTAAGCAAGGCATTACCTCTTACCTCAGGTAAGGTATCAAGAGCAGCTTTCATCAATTCCCAATTCGCATCTTCATTATACAACATCACTCTGAGAGTTGGTTCACACATTTCGATAGGAAGAACAGCTTTAACTCTGTACACCAACATGAAGGGAGTTTCTCAAGTTGAGTTCTTAACGGTGGTCCTTATCGAGCGTAAAACATTGTATAACTCATAGACCCATAATCCTTTAGCCTTCTCAAGCTTCTTACTCAGTCCATCACCGATTATCTTATTGAAAGCTTCAACCTGTCCATTGCCCTGAGGATAGCCTACAGAAGCAAAGTTAGCAGAGATGCCCTGATCTTCTAACCATTTTCTCAATTGCGGTGTCTCAAACTGCGGACCGTTATCAAACACAATGGATTGCGGAACTCCAAATCGTGTGATGAGGTTCTTCCATATAAACCACTGTACATCCGAGTGTTTGATATTCCTCATCGGCTCAGCCTCCACCCATTTTGTGAAGTAGTCTACAGCTACCAACACATACTTTCTTTTCCCCGAGGCCTGAGGGTATGGACCAAGGATGTCCATGCCCCACTTGGCAAACAGAAGTGGACTGATAATTGGACTTGAAACATTAGCTGGTTAGTGGTGCAAATTTTCATACAACTGACATTTCTTACACTTCTTGACGTAATTCATAGCATCTTGCCTCAGTGACGGCCAGTAATACCCTGTGCGAAGTGCCTTTTCAGCTAAGGCTCGTCCCCCTATATGAGACCCACAAAACCCCTCATGAATGTCTTCCAAAACTTCTTTACCTTGCTCGGGGGTGATGCACTTCAATAATGGATGAGTGAACGATTTCTTGTATAATTGCCCTTGCCATAGCACAAACCACGCATCTCTTGCCTTGACATACTTAGCTTGTCTTGCATCTGCTGGCAGGGTTCCATTTGTTTTGTAAGCGATAATTTCATCCATCCAGGTACTTCCCCTGCTAATGAAGTTTACATATCTTTCTTTGTCAATACTCTTCTTTTCCTTAACTTCCCAAAAAACAGTTCGGGGTGAGTCTCCTATAGCAGAACTAGCTAACTTGGACAGGGCGTCAGCCTGATTGTTCTCGGATCGGGGAACTTGCATTAACTCAAAATTTTCGAGATCTTTGACTTCTTCTTGCAACATTTGCAAATACTTACTCATGCCCTCATCACGGGCTTCATAGTCTCCCAAGTATTGACTCACAATCAGTTGTGAATCAGACATAGCCTCTATCTTCCTAGCACCAGCAGCTTTACACATCTTAATTCCTGCAATTAAGGCCTCATACTCAGCTTCATTGTTCGAAGTTTGAAATTTGAACCTCATTGCATACTCGTACAAATCTCCCTCAGGAGATTTGCATATGATTCCCGCTCCACACCCATTTTGGGTGGATGATCCATCAACATGCAGTGTCCAGTAGTCAATACTTGGCTTCTCAATCTGAGGCCTGGTCATTTCAACAATGAAGTCGGCAAACGCTTGTCCCTTAATCGCTTTCCTAGGCTCATACAAAATCTCAAATGAACCCAACTCGATAGCCCACTTAAGCATCCTACCAGAAGATTCTTTAGTTAGGCATGACTTAAGTGGTTGATCCGTGTAAACAATGATTTGGTGGGACAAGAAGTAGGGCCTCAGTTTTCTGCTTGCTAAAAACAAGGCTAATCCAAACTTCTCAATCGTAGCATATCTTAGTTCGGCTTTCTGGAGAATATGGCTGACAAAAAAAACCGGATGTTGAACTCCGTCCCTCTCAACCAACAAAACAGCTGAGAGTGCATATTCTGATATAGCAAGGTACATATACAAAATTTCTTTTTCCTGGGGGCTTACCAACTTGGGAAGAGAATGGAGATGATCCTTTAATTTAATAAAGGCTTCCTCAGCTGATTGAGTCCATTCAAATTTGTTGGCTTTCTTCTTGATCGTATCAAAGAAGAAGTGGCACTTATCTCCTGCCCTTGACAGGAACCTTCCCAAGGCTGCTAAGCACCCAGTTAACTTCTGCACTTCTTTAACACTTCGGGGAGAAGTCATATCCAACACGACCTTGACCTTGTCTAGATTGACTTCAATCCCCCTTTCATCAACAAGAAACCCCAGGAACTTGCCCAAGGTGACACCAAAAACACACTTCTTAGGATTCAACCTCATCTTATACTTCCTCAAAGTTTCAAAAGTTTCCTTTAAATCGGCTACATGATCCTTGGCTTCCTTACTTTTGACAATCATATCATCAATGTATGCTTCCATATTCCTTCCTAATTGTTGCTTGAATACTTCATTAACTAGTCTCTAGAAGGTAGTTGGAGCATTCTTAAAACCGAAGGGCATTCTTGTATAACAGTACAAGCCTTTTTCCGTAACAAACGCAGTTTTTTCCTGATCTTCCTCCCATAGAGGAATTTGATGAAAGCCGGAATAGGCGTCCATAAAACTCAACAAGGCATGTCCTGCCGTAGAATCAACCAACCGATATATCTTGGGCAAAGGAAAGCTATCCTTAGGGCACGCCTTGTTTAAGTCTGTGTAATCCACGCACATTCTCATTGTTCCATTAGGTTTTGGCACCAATACAACATTTGCCACCCAATCAGGATATTTGCATGGACGAATGATTCCTGCTTCCAATAGCTTTTTTACCTCTTCATCTGCAGCTTTATTACGAACTTCACCAAGATTTCTTTTCTTTTGCCTGACAGGCTTCAATTCAGGCTTAACATTGAGCTTGTGAACAGCCACTTCCGGATCAATCCCTGGCATTTCTTCAACTTCAAATGCAAAAACATCTTTGTATTGTCTAAGTAAGGCTCTTATCTCTGCCCCAACATGTTCGTCAGGTGCTCATCCAATCTTGACTGTTCTATCAGGCTTTATCTCATCCAATACAAAATCTTCGTGCTCACCTCCAGGTTGAGGTCTTGGGGCTTGATTCAAGCTATAAACAGCCATAACTTGGTCCTTGGGAGCTTCTTCTACTTTCCTTTTCTTACTTGGTTCGCCACTTTCACTTGACCAGGCTTCCGCTTTTAATGTGGTTACATAACACTCTCTTGCCAGTTGCTGGTCTCCATGAATTGTTCCCACAGTACCATTGTTACACTCATACTTCATGAGCATGAGGTGGGTAACAATAACTGCCCTGATAGCATTAAGTGTTGGCCTTCCAAGAATCACATTGTATGCCTGCAGCTCTTTCAATACAAGGAACTTGACAAACATGTTTCGAGCACAGTCTTTATCTCCGACACGAACCGGCAAAGTCACTGTTCCCAAGGGATTGATAATTCCTCCTCCAAACCCAATGATGGGATGGTGGATGGGTTCTAACTTTGATGAATCATACTTCAACTTCCTCAAACAACTGTAACTGATTATATCAGATGAACTTCCCGTGTCAACAAGTATTCTCTTTACCTTCATATTTGCCACTTTCAGCTCTATTACCAGGGGGTCATCATGAGGTGTTCGGACTTTGCCCCGATCCCTGTCACTGATCAGTACTTCCGGAAATTAAATTTTAGCATCTTCCCCATTTTCAGGTGACGATTCCCGAACTAGGCGTCGCACATATTCTTTACTTCCCTTCATAGTAGGACCTCTTGCAACAAAGCCCCCAGAGATTACATAGACAACATCTTCCGTCTCATAGCCCTTCTTTGTCACCTCATTTTTAGAGTCTGACTTCTGCTTGGCACTCTTGTCAGAGGACTTGATTAAATGTTGACTAATCTTCCCTTTAGCACCAAGAACTTCAAGGGTTCTCCAAAGATTGAAGCAATCATTGGTATGATGCCCCACATCTTTGTGAAAGTAGCAGTATTTACTTGAATCCCGATCTTCTTTTGCACTTTTCAATGGGGGTGGATCATCAATGTCAATTTTCTCTCGGATCTCCTTAAAGACTGAATGGAGATCCTTAGTGAATTCAACTCTCGACCCATTATTCGCCTTTCTCTTCCTGTTTTGATCATTTGACTTGTTTGATGAGCCAGCCATCCAAGTAGCATGTCTCTTCTGATCTTTGTTTTTTGATTCGTGATCTTTCTTCTTGTCCTTACGAGTGGAAGCGCATAGCTCCTGAGCATGGATGAAGCATTCAGCCTCCTCCAGAATCCCCTTCAAGGTTTTACAATTCCTTCTGACCACATCAAACTTAAAGGTTCCATCACGCAGCCCTCTGAAGAAGCTATCAAAGGCAACTCCTTCAGAGAGGTTAGGTATCTGCAATGATTCAAGATTGAACCTTTGGACGTAACTTCTTAATGATTCCTTCTCACCTTGCACGATCTTGGCTAAGTGCATACTCGTCTTCTTCTCACGTTTGTTAGCCATGAAATGATGTACAAAGGTTGTACTCAACTCATGGAAACTGTTGATGGATTGGTTAGGTAAATTATTAAACCACTTCTGAGCTATTCCCTTAAGTGTTGCTGGGAAATAGCGGCACCAAGTTGCGTCATCCAAACCTTGAAAATACATCAAGTGTTTGTATGTTGCCAAATGTTCTTCTGGATCAGTTGTTCCATCAAAAGCCTCTACATTAGGCATCTTAAACTTAACTGGGCGAGGAGCCATCATGATTGATGCAGCAAATGGGGTTGTCCAATTCATAGACATAGAACCCGCTTTATCCCCGATGATCCCCGTAGGATCATTAGGTACTTGCTTGGCCATATAAAGCTCCTCAGGTCTCACCCTGTTTTCCCAGTATTGGATCATTTGCTCTCTTCTAGCTTGATCTGCTTTCTCAGCTTTCTTCTTCTCAATCTTGTATCTCAGATTCTCTTCATCATCATGCTTATCTGATTCAAGAGTGAATGGATGTGAATCAGACATCTCTTTGGTTGCATGTTGAACCCGACGAGTCGGAGCGACTCTCTTCGCGCTGGGCTCGTTTGGAGTTCAAATATTCTCTTGCATCTCTGCTAGATGCCCTCCTTTCATTGATAACTTCTCTAGCATCCTTACTCGAAGTTCTCTTAGCCTCAAGATACTCTCTAGCATCATGAGTTAATGACTTTTTGAATTTAATGGATTCCCTAGCATCGGATCTTGTCCTGCTTACTTCAGTTTATCTTTTTGCCACCTCCCGTTTTAGCTTATACTTAGGAGTGACAAGATACTTTCTGAGTGCACCCCAATGAGCTTTCAATGGAGTTCTTTCCTTCTTGATTTTTTCAACTTTCTCTTGGAAAGTTAGTTTTCCTTCACCTTGATCTTCTTGACACGACTTCCCTTTAAGCTTTCTCTGGCGAGGATCACCCTCCTCATGAGTTCTCTTGGAGGAATGCTNCGAGGAATGCTCCCGTAGAGCATTCGTAAAGGACTCTTTGAGACCTTCTAAGATACTCTTGAGTTGACCCATAGTCACGGGTATATCCTCTGTTGCTTTCCCCTTAGGAGAGCCAGTTCCTTGTCCGGTTTCATAGTTCCCGGATTGATCAAGGTACCAAGTCTCATCCTCGGTTGGATGTGAACCACCAGTCATCCTCAGGTGCCCTCCCCACAGACGGCGCCAAATGATGTAGGAAATGTTCCTGGTAGGGTCTCTTCTACTGAATACGTGGAGAGAGAATTTGAGGACTACGCGTTAGATGGACAAGTGTTGTCTTGTTCATTTCCTGACGGCACGGACCTTGATTCCTACAAAACAAGGGAATAAAATCCTCGTAGGATTTTTTCCACCTCCGATGCTTAAGTAAGTATTTGTATGAGGATTAAGGCAAATTAACAATAATTAACAATTTGGTAATCTAGAGAGGGAAACTAGTGAGATAAATTCTCTTAGTGTGATGTAAGAATGAATGAAGGATGAATTGAATGTTGAATGCCCCCAAAATGATGATTTTGAGGGGTATTTATAGCCTTTAGGTTTGGAGGCCAACGAATTGGACGATGACATTTATCATCGTCTAATTGGTTGATACTTGTAAAAGCTTCATGGGCTTTTACATTCAAGCCTCAAGGCCCAAATTCCTCTTTTCATCCTACCTTGTATGTCAAATGGGGTTGCGACACGTGGCAGAGGTTTTTCTTCTTTTGAGTACTTGTTGTGGACACGTGACTCAATCTTACAGCGACACGTGGCCGTATGGAGCCCACCTTGGTGGTCCAGTATTTGCCATGTGGCAGTGCCACCTGGACTTTTAGTGGACACATGGCCCAGTATTATGCTGACACGTGGCATGAGTTGGCGTGCCACATCAATTATCTAGCTATAACTAAAGTAATAACCATTACACCACCACCTTGCCACATATTGTTACCTACACAATAAAAATTATACTTCAAAATTTATTTTATTTTATTATTTTAGTTTTAAAAGATTTTTTTGGTAGTTTCTCAAATAAAATTTTCTATTAAAAATTCTTCTAAATTTATAATAGTGAAATTTGAAACTTATTTGTATTTAAATCTTATTTCTTCATAAATATTTATATCTCACCTATTTTTATATTTTAACTCTACAAAATCTTTTCATACTTACAATTTTGTGACAGTTATAAAGTTTTATTAGTTATGCTAAATACTCTAACAATAATATCTATACTTATATACTCCGTATTATACTAAATCGACTATTACTTCAACAAACTTTCCCTCCTAAATAAATACTCATTTTCCCTCCTAAGCAACTTTTTTTATAAACGTTTTTGTATATTAATAAAACATACTAAAATATATGATAGGATTATCTCTTAAACTAATTTCGTAATTACATTTCATATTGCTCTAGTTTTTATTTAATATGCTTTTTTTAATATTAATATAAACTAATCAATGGGGTGAAAACCCTATATACATAAATTATCCATTTATGCTTATGTATTATGGTTTTGTACTCACTTACATACTATGATTTTTGTGCTCTATTTTGATACTATGTATCAATATAAGTCAATGCTAAAAATTAAATCCCAAAGTGATTATGCTCTTCCTCTTTTTTATTCATTCATTGTTAAATTAAAATATCCTCCTACACCCTAATAATAATAAACAAATTTTTTTGAAAAAAATTCACTTACACACTTGTATTATGCCCCTCAAATCCTAATACTTATTGGAGCTATCATTTGATTTTTTAACATTGAGTTACTTTTCACTTTCATTAGGTAATAAAATAGTCAATTCAATATGATACAATCTTAAATGGAGTCCCTACATGTAACTATAACAATTTTAGCTAATAATGTTATTATGTTACTTCATCATTCTTATATTATGTGAATTATTCATTATAAATAATTGAAAATCCAAGCATTTTCTCGGAGATTATCTAGCTATTACTAAAGTAATAACCATTACTGCACCACCTTGCCACATGTTGTTACCTACAAAATAAAAGTTTTACCTCAAAATTTATTTTATTTTATTTTTTTAGTTTTAAAAGATTTTTTTGGTAGTTTCACAAAAAAAACAATTTCTATTAAAAATTCCTCTAAATTTATAATAGTGAAATTTGAAACTTATTTGTATTTAAATCTTATTTCTTTCAAAATATTTATAGCTCACCTATTTTTATATTTAACACTACAAAATCTTTACATACTTACAATTTTGGTACAGTTATAAGTTTTATTAGTTGTACTAAATACTCTTACAATAATATCTATACTTATATACTCTGTATTATTCTAAATCGACTATTACTTCAACAAACTTTTCCTCCTAAATAACGCATTTTCCCTCCTAAGCAAATTTATTTTATAAACATTTTTGAATATTAATAAAACATGCTAAAATATATGATAGGATTATCTCTTAATGTAATTTCTTAATTACATTTTATATGACTCTCTTTTTTATTTATTACATTTTTTAATATTAATGTAAACTAATGAATGGGTAAAAAAAAACCTATATATGTAAATTATCCATTGATGCTTATGTTTTATGGTTTTGTACTCAATTACATACTATGATTTTTGTGCTCTATTTTGATACCACGTATCAATAAAAGACTATGCTAAAAATTAAGTCCCAAAGTGATTATGCTCTTCCTCTTTTTTTTTTTTTTTCATTCATTGTTAAGCTAAAATATCCATTCTTACACCCTTATAAAAATGAAAAATAAATAAATAAAAATCACACACTTATATTTTGTCTCTTAAATCCTAATACTTAATGGAGCTATCATTTGTTTTTTTAACGACACATGTCACTCTCAGCTTCGCCTGTGTTATACTCCCTCCGTTCTTTTTTAGTTGCAACATCACACTTTTCACACTTGCCGAGGCACAATTTTATCAATTTATAACTTTAATTATATATTTGTATAAATTATAAAAAATATATATTAATAAAGTGCACATCAAGACGATTCAAACAAGATCCATATCGACCATATTCCACTTTATAAATTGATCATAAAACTAAATCAAAGCTTAAAGGATGAATAGTGCACATTTTGAAATGTTGCAACTAAAATAAATGGAGGTAGTACTAATTTACGTAAATAATTAAAAAAATAAACCTTAACAATCTAAAACATGTAATATAAACATAAATGAATATTTGAAAAATATATATTCCTATAATAACTTGCATATAACAAACTAATTTATTGGTCAAAAGATTATTTCAAAAATATGAATTCCTATAACAACTTATTTATTTTAGTTGATTAATTACGTGGTTGATTATTGATTATAAAGTTCTTTAACTAATAATCATATTATATAATATTGATTTTATTAAATCAACCTTTGAACTAGTGGTTAAGTATTTAAAGCATTCAATACAAATGATCGTAAGGGTCCATTGACACTTATTTGCTAAGGTGTAACGTCAGCCAATGAATGTTTTATCATTAACTATATTACAATACAAGCGACTCGATGAATAATTGTCATTTGTTACTCTCATTATCTTGTGTTAATGTATTAATAAATCATTATACAATATTTGAAATTTTCACAGTTCATATGCATAATATTCTTTGACTTATTTACATAGTAAATTATCAAAGAAAGTGTGATTTTTACAAACAAAATAAATCTCAAAAAATTACAAATTGACAGTAAATTTACATATATTTACTCATACGTTATGCCTCTCAAATTAAATTTACTAAAATTGCACCTGAGCTCAATAGTATTTGAAATTTCTTTTAATTACTTAGAATCTCATTATATAGTTCAAACCTTTTCAGTTAATTCAATATTGAATTATGTCCAATTTTTAATTTAACATTTTTGTTTTGGTACAAAGTTGCATAAACAAATATGTTAGAATAAATGAAATATCACCCATCTTATATATGAAGCACAAAGAAAATAGTCATTTCTTCAACTCTACAATTATTGAATGAGATTATTATATTGCATGGGATCTCATTGGTTCAAGCATATTTTCATTGTATAGATTGTCAATATTTCAAATTTATTTTCATTATATGTATGAGATCTCAATATTTCATATCTATATATAATTATTGCACGGGAGTTTAGTAATTTAAATATAAAATAAAAAAAATACAACTCTGTATTATAGTACTTTACGTATAGGATCTCAATAGTTCAAAAACAAGTTTAATTTTTTTTAGTTATTTGTTTTTAAGTTAACAATATTGCACTAGATACTAATAATTAACTTTATTACAATAAAATTCATAAAATATAAATACTTATTACAAAATAAACATATTTTAGTTTATATACTAATTAATATACGAAATCATGTATCATAATAGTTATACAAGGTATTTACAAAAAAAAAAAAAAAAAAAAAAAAAAAAANAAAAAAAAAAAAAAAGCATTTCATGATTTAATATTTTATTTTCTATTCGTTTTATGTCATTTTGTTCAAATTTACTATTATCGCACGGGATCTGAATATTTTGAATTTGATATTGAACGAGACCTCATCAAGCGATAATTCAAATTAGATATTGGACGGATTTCAAAAATTCAAATATAAAACTATTACACGAAATAACAATAATTTAAATACATTATTATATAGTGGGACCACAATGATATTGAGAAATTATTTGAATAAAACAAGATACACTGTACAATTTTTGTTATTTTTAGTTTAATTGGTGAAATTTACGCCATATATTGTCAATACTCCCTCGGTCTTTTTTTTACTTGCCACATTTACTTTTTCACATCTCCCAAGATGCAACTTATAAAAATAATATCTCGAATTCGGTATAATAAAAAATTACAAAAATTATATATTCGAAAAATATAGATCGAGTCGAATCAAACAAAATCCTATATGACTATGTTTTTCGTTACGTATTAAATAGCAATGTAAGTCAAAGTAATAATGTCAATAGTATCAAAAACTGTAATGTACCAACTAAATAGCTACCGAAGTAATTGATAAGTCTATTTTATATTCATTATTTACCCACATTTCATGTTGGTTATTGGCTCTAATATGGCTCTTTTAAGCCTATTCTACTAACTTCGGTTGCTTTTAGTGTTGTTGCTTTGCTTTGACGTTTATTGCAGTAATTGATGCTTTTGTATGGATTTTTACTATATCCCGAGCATTTGGCAAGTTAGTAAGAGTCTAGACCACTTGGAGAAGCTAAAAGGAAGCTAGGACATAACTTAGAAGCCCCGGGAAAGCATAGAAGTCGAGTTTTAGAAGTTACGAGCGAAGTTGGAAGCCCGAAGGCTTCCTGATCACTATGCCCGGTCTAGGTGCACTGTGCCCGGTTCGGGTGCATCACAGCCGGCAGGCCGGGCACAGTGATTTTTACGTGTTTTTTGCTCGTTTGTCACTAAAGCTTGACTTAGTACTTAATGTAATTTTCCCTAGGTTTTCATTCACGCATTCTATTATTCTAGAACCCTAGTTTTAGTTTAGTTATCTTTCAAAAGAGGTGATTATTGTGGATCTTTTCAATCATTCAATTCAATACAAAATCAGGTTTTAATTCAATCTTAATTCTATTCTCTTTAATTCATGTTCAATTTTAGTTTATGTTTTTAGTTTTAGTTTCTTTAATCTTTTATGCCCTAATTTCTTGTTTTACTTCTAGTTTTATAATTGTTGATTAATTCATTAATTATGATCATGTCCTTAGTTTTGTTTTCTACAATTGCCTTAGTTTTTATGATCATGAGTGAGTAGTTAGTTTTCTAGGGTTAGGGAAACCTTGAATAATTAATGGAGTAATTAACTTAGATTGTTTCAATTTCACAATTAGTAGTCAATTTCCTATTATTGGCTTATTTGTTTACAATTGAATTGTGCGCAGATTTAGTTGTAACTTTAGTAATTGTCGAATTTGATGCCGAGAGGCAAAAATACCACAATTAGACCACTGAATAATAGGAAGTATTAGTCTAGGCATGAGCGAGAGCCGCTAGATGAGTTTTGAGGGAATCTAAGTTCGAGAGCATTAGTGAGCCCTAATTTGACATAATTGTGAGATTGAACGTTCTTTGTTGGTAAATCCATTAGTTGATTCTTGGTGACCCGAATAACCCTAGACGTTAAATATTAGTTTTAATCACTATCATTTCCCGTAATTAATTAGCAGTTAATCAGTAGCCAATTAGTTAATTAATAATTCTCAACCAAGGCCCTTTTCACAGTTTAAGCTTTTCAGAACTAATAGAGTTCAATTGCTTCCCTGAGGATTCGATCCTTACTTCCATAGCTACATTAGTTAGAGTTGTTTGGTTTATTTTTGATAGGTGTGCGATAGCCTCATCAAATTTTGGCGCCGTTGCCGAGGAGGCAATTTTTAATTCTGTTAGTCGGGTTTATACTGTTTCTTTTTATTTTTCTTAGTCTCAAAGGACTTTTTGGTTCTTTGAGGTAGTTTCTCATCTTTGCTCGGAGTTACATATTGTGCAGGTTTACAGGTTTATGCAAACCGACCACGAGCCTGACATTTTCATTTTTCCTGAGCCTGAGCAAGTATTTTTGAAGCGATTGAGACGTAGTAGACGCCGAATTTTTCTTCCCCGATCCGTGGACGAAACCGTTTCTGATTTGTCTCAGTTTTTCGAGTTCACCTTCAACCCGATGTTTGAAGGGTATTTAGAGGTCGAAATGGCTGCCGAAGGAGAAGGACAGGGTAGAGGACCACCACCTCCACCACCGGTACCTGCGGCCCGTTCATTGAGAGACTATTCCTTGCCTAGTATGGAGTCTATGGCTTGAGGTTATTCAGTACCTGATATCGATGCTGCTAATTTTGAACTGAAACCGGCTCTTATGAATATGGTTGAACGAAATCAATTTTCAAGGACATTGAAAGACGATCCGAATTTACATTTGCAGAATTTCCTTCAATACTGTGATACTATCAAGCAAATGAATGTTTCCAAGGATTACATTAGAAGGAGAATGTTCCCGTTTGCGTTGAAAGACAAGGCTAGAACCTTGTTGAATGATCTTAATATGGCTACAATTACTTGTTGGGAGGACTTGGCTCTTGCTTTTCAGAGGAAGTACTATCCACCACATAGAACTGCTTTATTGAGGAGTCAAATTATTAACTTTAATCAGGAGACAGATGAGTCACTTTATGATGCTTGGGAACGGTTCAAGGTGTTATTGAGAATGTGTCCTCATCATGGGCTTGAGAAGTGGTTTTTGGTTCAGTCATTCTACAATGTTTTGGGTAATGAGAGTAGAGCTTTGTTAGATTCTACTACTAATGGTCGATTCATGAACCAGGAGGTCAATGCTGCATATGAACTGATTGATGAAATTGCCACTCATAATTCACAGTTTGGTAACCTTAGAGGGCATTCCAAGAAGGGTGGAAAACATGTAGTTGATGATAAGTATGAGAGTTTAGCTGCACAGATCAATGCCATAAGTCAGAAGCTTCATAAGATTGGTACTACAGCTCCTCCACCATCACCTGTAGCTGCACTTTCGGGATGCACTAACCCTTTCTGTGATTCTTGTGGTTCATTCGGTCATAGTTCCCAGTCATGTACCAGTTCAGTAGAGCAAGTGTGTGCCTTTCAAGCCTACAAGAACAACCCATTTTCCAATACATATAATCCAGGCTGGAAGGATCATCCATACTTTTCTTACTAGAACAATAGCAATGTGCAGAATCCTCAACAAGCTATGCCACCTCAGCAGGCACCCCAGCAGATGCAAAGATATGTACCACCACACCCACCAGGTTTCAGCAGGCCACCACTATCAGCACCACCATTGCCAGTTCAACCTAGTGGTGAAATTTCAAAGCTGAAAAATATGATGTTGCAGATGCAGAAAAGTATGGAGGCAATGCAGGCTCACAACAAGCACCTGGAGACTCAGATAGCTCAGATTGCCCAATCAACTGCTCAAAGGCAACCAGGACACCTTCCATCACAACCTACACCTCCAGTATCACAAGCACCACAGAATCCCCCAAGGAACCATGTCAATGTCATTACTTTGAGTAGTGGAACTGCTTATGAGGGCCTAAAAAATGCTTACTGATGATATTAATTCTGATGTTACAGGTGGAGCTAAGAAGACCAGTGATGTGGTGATCAAAGATTTAGAGACTGTTCCAGATAAGGAGGCCGAAGCACCTAAGGAGAAGGTAAATGACACATTGATTTATACTATCCCGAGGTCACAGGTGAGGTTGCCCTTTCCGAACAGGGTGACCAGGAGTAAGAATGATAATCATTTCAGTAAATTTTTAGATATTGTGAAGAATTTGCTGGTCTGTTCCATTTACTGATTTGATAACTCAAATTCCTACTTACACTAAATTTTTGAGCAGGAAACGTGAGTTGAATGTGGTAGAGACCATAGCACTTACGGAGGAGTGCAGTGCCATATTGCAAAACAAGTCACCACCTATGTTGAAAGAGGAAGTTTTTCTATTCCTTGTAACATTGGCCCATTATTTATTGATAAAGCTTTATGTGATTTAGGGGCTAGTGTTCGTGTCATGCCTTTATCTATTTGCAAAAAATTGGATATGGGTGCTTTGAAGGTTACTAACATCACTTTGCTGATGGCGGATAGGACAGTGAAATACCCTAAAGGTATTTTAGAGGATGTCCCGTTGAGAGTCGGGAAATTTTTTATTCCTGTTGATTTTGTTGTGTTAGATATGGATGAGGATGCTCATATCCCAATTACACTTAGTAAGCCATTCTTACACACTGTAGGTGTTGTTATTGATGTCAAAAATGGTAGTTTGACTCTTTCTGTAGGGGATGATAAAGTAACCTTTAATCTTAATGCTGTTCTTATGAGCCCTATGATGGAACAGTCATTTTATGTTATTGATGTCATTGATGAGATTGTTATTGATGATATGCCTCGATCCACTACAAAGGATCTTCTGGAGGCTGTTGTTTGTCTTGATGTTGGTGCAGGTGAAGGTACAACCGATGCCGCTAATTTGGTCCATGATTTTACTGGTGAGGAATTAATTCCGGAGGAGAGCCGGAAATTTATTGAGTTACCACAAGAGGTTTGTTCTGTTAAAGAGGTAACCCAACCTAAGATAAAACCCCTCCCCTCTAATTTGAAATATGCCTTTCTAGATGATAAGGAGCTGTACCCAGTCATTGTTAGTGCTTCTCTTACTGATAGTCAACTTAATAAACTTTTGTCCGTGCTTAAGTCTCATAAGAAGGTTATTGGCTATAGTATTGATGATTTGACTGGTATTAGTCCTGATTTTTGCATGCATAGAATTCATTTTGAGGAAGGTCATAAACCTTGAATACAGGGTCAACGTCGTTTGAATCATAACATGCAAGAGGTGGTGAAGAAAGAAGTTCTTAAACTTCTAGATGCAGGCATTATTTACTCGGTGCCTGATTCCCAGTGGGTAAGTCTCTAAGAAAGGGGGACAACTGTTGTTCGTAATGGAAAAATGAATTGATTCCTACAAGAGTTGTTACAAGATGGAGAATGTGTATTGACTATAGAAAATTGAATGTTGCAACTAAAAAGGATCATTTCCCCCTCTCTTTTATTGAACAAATGTTGGAAAGATTAGCTAAGAATAAGTATTTCTGTTATCTTGATGGATATTTGGGTTTCGTTCAGATTCCCATCCATTCTAATGATAGAGAGAAAACTACCTTTACATGTCCTTATGGTACTTTTGCATATCGTAGAATGCCTTTTGGTTTATGTAATGCACTAGCTACTTTTAAACGTTGCATGATGAGCATCTTTTCTGAGTTCATAGAGTCTATTATGGAAGTCTTCATGGATGATTTTAGTGTCTATGGTTCTGATTTTGATTCCTATTTGACTAACTTGACTAAAGTTCTCGAAAGATGTGAGCAAGTGAATTTGGTCTTAAATTGGGAAAAATGTCACTTCATGGTCAATGAAGGAGTAGTATAGGGACATTTGGTGTCCGAGCGTGGTATTGAGGTGGATAAGGCGAAAATACAGGTAATTGAGCAATTGCTACCTCCGGTGAACGTTAAAGGGGTAAGAAGTTTTTTGGGTCATGCTGGTTTTTATCGCAGGTTTATTAAGGATTTTTCTAAAATTGCGAAACCACTAACTCAATTACTTTTGAAAGATGCTGAGTTTAAATTCACTGATGAGTGTCTTGAGTCCTTTAATATGATAAAAAATGCATTAATTTCAGCACCCATTATACAATCTCCCGGTTGGAATTTACCTTTCGAGATAATGTGTGATGCTAGTGATTTTGCAGTTGGTGTTGTTTTAGGTCAAAGGAGGGATAAGGTCCTACATGCTATTTACTATGCTAGTAAGACCATGGATGAAGCTCAAGTCAACTATGCCACCACGGAAAAAGAGTTGGTTGCTATTGTTTATGCATTAGATAAATTTCGTGCTTACCTTATAGGTTCGAAAGTTATTGTTTACACTGACCATGCAGCTCTTAAATATCTACTTGGGAAAAAGGAAGCCAAACCGAGGCTCATTCTTTGGATTTTGTTGCTTCAAGAGTTCGATCTCAAGATTCGTGATAAGAAGGGAGCAGGGAATGTGGTAGCTGACCACTTATCGAGGATACGGTATGATGATGGGGAGATCTCCACCCCCATTGATGATTCTTTTCTTGATGAACATCTGTTTGCAGTTTGTGTGAATTCTTCTTGGTTTGCTGATTTTGCTAATTATGTTGTAGGAGGTGTCTTACCTTCTTATTTGACTTATCAGCAGAAAAAGAAGTTTTTGCATGATGTTAAGCAATACTTTTGGAATGATCCTAACTTGTTTCGTGAGTGTGCATATGGTTTATACAGGAAATGTGTTCCGGAATGGGAACTCTATGGTGTACTTCACCATTGCCATTCATCACCATTTGGAGGTCATGCTGGACCTTTTAAGACGATGTTCAAGGTCCTCGAATCGGGTTTTTATTGGCCCACTATCCTACAGGATACTAGAGCCTTTATTATATCTTGTGATTCGTGCCAGCGAACAAGTAATATCTCACAAAGGCATGAAATGCCTCAAACAGGTATACTAGAAGTTGAAATTTTTGATGTTTGGGGCGTTGACTATATGGGACCCTTCCCGTCCTCTAATGGAAACCGTTTCATACTAGTTGCTGTGGATTATGTTTCTAAATGGATTGAAGCTCTGGCTACCCCCCATTGCGATTCTTACACCATGTTGAGATTGTTTAAGCAGGTCATCTTCCCTTGGTTCGGAGTCCCTAGAACTGTTATCAGTGATGGGGGGAAGCATTTCCATGAGAAGAGGCTAGATAAGCTGCTGGAGAAGTACGGAGTGTACCACAGACCGGGATTGGCTTACCATCCACAAACCAGTGGTCAAGTGGAGGTTTTAATGGTGTGAGAGAGGAAGAAGAAGATAGATTGAGAGTTTAGGAAATTAAAAATAATATTGATAATAAAAGGATATAATAATAATAATAATAATAATAATAATAATAATAATAATAATAATAATAATAATAAGAAGAAGAAGAACAACAATAATAATATAAAGATAATAATAATAAGGGGGGGGGGGGCGGATAAAAAATAACACGGGTAGGATTATAAGGCCACGCGAGGAAAAAAGGAAAAAAAAGAACGGAAGCCCGCAGGTGCGTGCTGCGCCCGCAGGGAACAATTCCCTTTTGAGGGCTGCGCCCGCGAGTGCGACCTGTAGGAAATTGTGAACCTTCTGTTTTAAAATGCGGGCGCATAGAAGGAATGGGTGATTTGTTCACTACGCCAGCAGGTCGTCTCTGGGGAATTTTGTGCTGATTTTTCTCTTTTCTCCCTAATTAATGAATTAACTTATAAATTATTATTATTATTAATCATCACTTAAGCACGCTTTAACTCTTAAACTCTCCTTAATTACCCCAATTAAATGTGAAACACTTAGACCCTTAGCTAGACTTCACAAAATCAAAACAAAAGCTAAACTAAGCTAAACTAAACTACGAAAACACACGCAAAAACTTGCAAAAAGAGAAAAGAAGGGATAGAAAGCTCGGGTTGCCTCCCGAGGAGCGCTCTTTTAAGGTCACTAGCTTGACCATGGCTGCATTAGTGATCAAGGCGTCTTGGGATCATCGAGTTGGATGACTTCAACCAAACCGATGGCATCTCCTTCATAGTATGGCTTCAACCGTTGACCGTTAACTTTGACTATTTCATCCTTTTCACTTTGAACTTCAACATAGCCAAATTTGCCAACATTGATGACTGTAAAGGGGCCACTCCATCTAGATTTCAGCTTTCTAGGGAATAATCGAAGTCTTGAGTTAAACAATAGAAACTTATCACCGACTTGAAACTCCCTTTTCTTGATTCGTTTATCGTGCCATTTTTTCGTCTTTTCGTTATAAATTTTGGCACTATCATATGCTCCTAGCCGAAATTCATCTAATTCATTCAACTATAACAACTGTTTTTCACCCGCAAGCTTAGCATCCATGTTTAATTCCTTGATTGCCAAATAAGCTTTGTATTCAAGTTCTACTGGAAGATGGCATGCTTTTCCATAAACTAATGTATATGGGGAAGTGCCAATTGGAGTTTTAAACGCTGTTCTATACGCCCATAAAGCATCATGAAGCTTGCTACTCCAATTCTTTCTCGATTTCGCAACCGTCTTCTCTAGAATTGACTTGATTTCTCGGTTTGAAACCTCGACTTGACCACTGGTTTGTGGGTGATATGCCAATCCCTTCCTGTGGTAAACACCGTATTTCTCTAGCAGCTTATCTACCTTCTCATGAAAGTGCATTCCCCTATAACTAATGATAGCTGTAGGGACTCCGAACCTAGGAAAAATAACCTGCTTAAACATTCTTAAAACGGTGTTAGCATCACTATGGGGAGAAGCAATTTCTTCAACCCATTTGGAAACATAATCCACAGCGACCAATATAAAACGATTACCGTTAGAAGAAGGGAATAGACCATATAATCAATACCCCAAACATCGAAGATTTCAACTTCTAAAATACCGGTTTGAGGCATTTCATGCCTTTTTGAGATATTACTTGTCCGTTAGCACGAATCACAAGACATGACAAAGTCTCTAGCATCCTTGAGTATCGTAGGCCAATAGAAACCGGATTGCAACACTTTAAACATTGTTTTGGCGGGCCCAGCATGTCCCCCATAGGGTGATGAGTGGCAATGATGCAGAACTCCATAGACTCCCAATCTGGTACACGTCTGCGATATAAGCAATCTGCACACTCACGAAAAAAGTTAGGGTCATCGCAAAAATAACGCCTAACATCATGTAAAAACCTTTTCCGTTGCTGATAAGTAAGACCGGGAGGTAACACTCCTCCAACTACATAATTAGCATAATCAGCAAACCATGGAGTGTTAGAAATCACAGACAAAAGATGGTCATCAGGAAAAGAGTCATCAATAGGAGTTGAAATCTCTCCATCTTCATATCGAATCCTAGATAGGTGGTCTGCAACCACATTCTCTACACCTTTCTTGTCACGGATTTCTAGATCGAACTCCTGAAGGAGAAAAATCCACCTACTAAGCCTCGGTTTTCCTTCTTTCTTGCCAAGTAAGTACTTTAAAGCTGCATGGTCAGTGTAAATAATAACTTTCGAACCTATAAGATAAGAGCAAAATTTATCGAGAGCATACGCTATAGCAAGCAGTTCTTTTTCAGTTGTTGCATAGTTAATTTGAGCTGGATCTAAAATCTTACTAGCATAGTAAATAGCATGCAAAATCTTGTCTTTCCTCTGACCTAACACGGCACCTACAGCATAGTCACTAGCATCACACATAATTTCAAAAGGTAATTCCCAATCGGGTGATTGAATGATTGGTGCTGAGATTAGTGCTTGTTTGATCAAATTAAAAGATTCAAGGCATTCATCGGTGAAATTAAACTCGACATCTTTTAATAGCAGTTGTGTTAAGGGTTTAGCAATTTTAGAGAAATCTTTGATGAATCTACGGTAAAACCCTGCATGACCTACAAAGCTTCTAACACCTTTTACACTTACTGGTGGAGGTAATTGTTCAATAACTTGGATTTAAGCTTTATCTACTTCAATACCTCTTTCAGAGACTAGATGTCCTAAGACAATTCCTTCCGTCACCATAAAGTGACATTTCTCCCAATTGAGGACCAAATTCACCTGTTCACATCTTTTAAGCACTTTAGTTAGGTTAACCAAACATGAATCAAAATCAGTACCATAGACACTAAAATGATCCATGAAGACTTCCATGCTAGACTCTATGAACTCAGAAAATATAGCCATCATACATCTTTGAAAGGTAGCAGGGGCATTACATAGACCAAAAGGCATTCTACGGTAAGCAAAAGTGCCATAGGGGCATGTAAATGTCGTTATAGATTGATCATTAGGATGGATAGGTATTTGGAATAACCATCTAGATAACAAAAATATTAATTAGTTGCTAGCCTTTCTAACTTTTGATCAATAAAAGGTAGAGGAAAATGATCCTTTTTGGTGGCAACATTTAATTTCCGGTAATCAATGCACATTCGTCAACCGGTAACAACCCTAGTGGGGATAAGTTCATTTTTATCTTTTCGCACAACAGTTGTTCCCCCCTTCTTAAGGACTACCTGCACTGCAATTTCCCATTGAGAATCTGGCACAACATAAATGATACCTGCATCAAAAAGTTTGAGAACCTCTTTCTTTACCACTTCCTGCATGTTAGGGTTAAGTCTCCTTTGTCCCTGTATACAAGGCTTATGGCCTTCTTCTAGATGAATTCTATGCATGCAAAAATCAGGACTTATTCCAGTTAGATCANGCTTCTTCCAGTTAGATCATCAAGTGTATAACCAATAGCCTTTTTGTGAGTTTTGAGCATAGCAAGCAACTTTTCAAGTTGACTATCGGTAAGTTTAGAGCTAACTATGACTGGATACAACTCGGCATCATCTAGAAAAGCATATTTCAAATTAGGGGGAAGGGGTTTCATTTCGGGCTGTGTTACCTCTTTAATGGCATATGAT
This sequence comes from Suaeda aralocaspica, assembly GCA_016808085.1. NCBI lineage: Eukaryota > Viridiplantae > Streptophyta > Magnoliopsida > Caryophyllales > Amaranthaceae > Suaeda > Suaeda aralocaspica. Next base: position 7,885 of record PYUH01000424.1, on the reverse strand, counting down.
TGTTGACGCACTGATTGATACCTTTGGCTCTCCTCTAAAGTCATCTTCTCATTGTTCAATTCGTGGCCTATAGCATCAATTTATGAATCTCCTTCACCTGCGTTAGCATCCAAACACAAAATGGCCTCTAGGGGATCCTCTGTAAGGGATCGAGGCATGTCATCCAAAACAATTTCACTAATAATATCGATCCTATAACATGACTGCTCTATCATGGGGTTTTTTACTACATTATTAAGATTGAACGTCACCTTGTCATCCCCTACATAAAGAGTTAAACTTCCTTTTTTAACATCAATGATTGCACCTGTAGTATGTAGGAAAGGTCTACCTAGAATGATGGGGATATGAGCATCCTCATCAATATCAAGGACAACAACGTCAACAAGAATAAAAAAATTTCCTACTCTGACAGGTACATCTTCTAAAACACCCTTAGGGTATTTAAAGTTCTATCTGCCATCTGCAAAGTAACATTAGTAAATTTAAGTTCTCCCATGTCAAGCTTCTTACAAATTGATAAGGGCGTCACACTTACACTAGCTACCAAATCACATAGAGCCTTATCAATAAATAAAGGACCTATATTACATGGAATTGAAAAACTTCCTGGATCCTTCAACTTAGGAGGAGATTTATTTTGAAGGATCGCACTGCACTCCTCGGTGAGTGCAACTGTCTCTGTTACATTCAACTCACGTTTCCTGCTCAAAACATCTTTCAAAAATTTAGTGTAAGTAGGCACTTGAGTAATTAAATTAGTGAAAGGCACATTAACTTGCAAATTTTTAACTATGTCAAGGAATTTACGAAAGTGATTATCATTCTTACTCCTGGTTACCCTGTTTGGAAAGGGTAACGGCACCTTTGAGGGAGGAATCGTATCAGTAACTGAATCTGCTGCTGGAGCTTGCTTCTTTGATGCTTCCTTCTCCTTTTCTGCAGCTGCTTCCTGAAGGTCTTCAATAACAACCGAATTAGTCTTCTGCGTTCCATCTGCAGCCCTGTTAGCATCATCATCAGGCATTCTAGGACCTTCATAGTAAGTACCGCTCCTTGTTGCAATGGAATTGCAATGATCACGAGGTGGATTGCTTGATGAAGCATTTGATGGAGCAGGTTGAGGAGGAAGTTGGCCTTGTTCCCTTTGTGCTGATGATTGAGCAATTTGTGCTACTTGAGTCTCCAATTGTCAATTGTGGGCCTGCATAGCTTCCATGGCTTTCTGCATCTGCATCATCATGTTCTTCAGTTCTGAATAGTCATTGCTAGATGGTTGTGGAGGTGCTGGGAGTGGTGATGGAGGTGGTGGTCTACTGAAACCCGGTGGTTGAGGTGGAGCAAACCGTTGAATCTGCTATTGTTGCTGTGGTACAAAATGTGGCTGCTGCTGCGGATTTTGAACATTGCAAGTATTCTTGTAGACGAAGTATGGATGATCTTTCCAACCAGGATTGTAGGTGTTGGAAAATGGGTTATTCTTGTAAGCTTGAAATGCACATACTTGCTCCATAGAACTATGACATGCTTGCATACTATGCCCAAAAGAACCACATAAATAACAAAAGACATCTGTAGCTCCCGAATGTGCGGCCATTGCAGCTACTGTCATTGGATTGGAGGATGGTGTGTTGATTTTTTCTAGCTTCTCATGAATTGCATTGATTTATGAAGCCAAACTCTCATATTTGTCATCTATCACATGTTTTCCTCCTCTCTTAGCATGTCCTCTAGGATTACTAAATTGAGAATCATGAATAGCAATCTCCTCAATTAAATCATAAGCAGCATTGACTTCTTGGTTCATAAATCGACCACTAGCAGCAGAATCAAGCAAAGTTCTACTCTCATTACCCAAACCATTATAGAATGATTGCACTAAAAACCACTTCTCAAGTCCATGATGAGGGCACATTCTCAATAAATCCTTAAATCTCTCCCATGCATCATAAAGAGTTTCATCTGTTTCTTGGTTGAAATTCGTGATTTGACTCCTAAGTTGTGCAGTTCTCTCCGGAGGATAGTACTTCCTTTGAAAAGCAAGAGCCAAGTCCTCCCAACTATCAATAGTATCCATGTTTAGACCATTCAACCAAGATTGAGCTTTCTCCTTTAAACAAAACGGAAACATCGTACGTCGTATGTAATCTTGAGATACACCATCTTGCTTGATTGTATTGTAGTACTAAATGAAGTTATTCAAATGTAAGTTCGGATCTTCTTTCATTGTGCATGCAAACTGATTCCTTTCAACTATGTTCACCAAAGCTGGCTTTAATTCAAAATTCAGGGCCTCTATATCAGGAACTCGGTATCCACCTCCCACTGTTGTAAAACTCGGATGAGAATAGTCTTTTAAGGACCTTGCTTGTGGTGGTGGCGGCGGCGGTGCATCATCCCGTGGTGGGTTATTCTCGTTGAACTGTGATCCTGACATCTCTTCCTCTTTGTCTGAACTATCGAAAATGTTCAACTCAGCTAATCATTGTGTCAAATCAACAAGTGTTCGTTCAGAAAGGATGCTTCTTCGTGATCTCCATTTCCTTCTGCGACTCCTCTTATGCAACGATCTTTCCGGTTCAGGATCAATCCAAACCGGCATACAACCTAATACATTGCACACAAGCGAAACTCGAAACCGAAATGAAAACTACCTCAAAGAGCGTGAAGGCTCCTTGAGGTGAAGAAAAAAAACCGAAAATTAAAATAAAAGAACAATTTAAACCCGACTAATAGAATTAAAAAAATTGCCTCCCCGGCAACGGCACCAAAATTTGAACAGGCTATCGCACACCTCTGAAAAATAACCGAACAACTCTAACTAATACAGCTAGGGAAGTAGGGATTGAATCCTCAGGGAAGCTATTAAACTGTACTAGTTCTAAAAAGCCTAAAGCGTGTAAGGGGCCTTGGTGGAAATTTCAGTAAATGGTTTCTAAAACTAAGAAGACTAAGAAGCAATCAACAATAACTCTAAAACTCTATTAATAGAAACCTAGGGCTATCGGTTCACTATGATCAATCAACAAACTCAATTAACGCTCACTAAACAATTCATTGGCGTTCATTGAACTAGGGCTCACTAATTCTCTCGAACTTAGACTCCCTCAAAACTCCTTTACCGGCTCTCGCTCGCATAAAATCGTTTTTGCCTATTATTCAGTGGTCTAATTGTGGTAATCTTACCTCTCGGCCTCGATTTCAACAATAACCTAACTTACAACTAAATCTGGCCACAATTTAATTGCAATCACTAGAAATCAATAATAGGAATTCAATTAGAAGCCAAGAAGCAATTAGAAAACATAATTTAAATCCAAGTCATGATCATAGATCCCCTAACCCTAGAGAAAACGACTACTCACTCATAATTAAGGGAACAAAAGCAAAATTGAAATCAAACAACATGATCATGAACAAGGAATTAATTAAAACTAAATTAATTACTAATAAAACAAAATTAAGAATCAAAATAGCAAAACTAATTAATCTAAACTAAAAACTAATAAATTAAAGAGAATCATGAAACTAAAATAAATAAAAAGCATAAGGAAAGAGATTACCAAAATAAAGATTGAATTGCATTGATTGAAAGCTTGAATTCATGAACAAAGTAATTAATCCTAAAATTCTAGAGAGAATAATTAATTTTGGATTCCTAGGTCTAAAAATATGATAAAAATTAGGTAGGTTCGTGCCCTCTTTACACTCAATATATATAGTATTTAGGTTTTTAATTAATTAAAACCCACGAAGTAGAACCACACAAAGAGAAAAATCGGGCCAAGAAAACGGCCACCTGCGCCCGCATAAAACAAACTAGGTTTGTTCCCTGCGCCCGCACCCCTTGTGGTTAGCTAGTTTTGAGGCTGCTGATCTATGTTGCGGGAGCATAGATCAAAATAGCTTTCAAGGCTGCGCCCGCATGAACAATGATGAACGACATTTTAATGATCTTGCTTGAGTTCTTTGCTCGATTCTTCGAATCTCATTCGTGGCTTCTCGTGACTTGGCACGCATCCCGAGGCAAGTATATTTTGACTCGTTTTAGCCTCCAACGAGTTCATAACTCTCTAATACTCTCCTGTAACATATAAACAAAACCGAAAACCACGCGTAATAACATAAAGGGTATAATATAACTGTAAAAGGTTCTAAAAGTCAACTAAAGATGCTAAAACCGTTCCAAAACATAACTTAACATCGACAGACGATATTTAATCAAAATGAAGCCACAAACTTAACTATTTAGCACAAGAATCAACCGAAAATGAGGGGAAAACACAACATAAAACACGTATATCACCAGTTCAACCTAGTAGTGAAATTTCGGAGCTTAAGAATATGATGTTGGAGATGCAGAAGAATATGGAGGCAATGCAAGCTCACAATAAGCAACTAGAAACTCAGCTAGCTCAGATTGCACAATCTACAGCTCAGAGGCAGCAGGGTTAACTATCTCCTCGACCAAATCCACAAGCTAAGAGAGAGAATTGCAGCTCCATTACTACTAAAAGAGGGACCCAATATGAGGGTCCTAAGATGCCTACTGATGATGCTAATTCAGAGACAGCAGTGCAGACTGGCAAGACCAGCAATGTGGTGATTGAGGAGATTGCAGAGTCTACACCTTCTAAGGGGAATGATGCCCCGGAGAAGATGGTCCTGGTAGCTGATAAGTCAGTTGATGCATTGACACCTACCAAGGTGCCACTACCCTTCCCGCATAGGGTAGACCGAAGTAAGAATGATAATCATTTCCGTTAGTTTCTCGATATTGTCAAAATTTTGCTGGTTATTGTGTCATTTACTAACTTGCTTACACAGGTAGCTACATATACTAAGTTTTTAAAAGACATATTGAGCAGGAAGCGGGAATTGAGTTTAGTAGAGACTGTTGCTTTAACTGAGGAATGTAGTGCTATTTTGGAGAATAAGTCTCCACCTAAACTCAAGGATCCCGGTAGTTTTTCGATACCGTGTAACATTGGCCCACTTTTTATTGATAAGGCTTTATGTGATTTAGGGGCCGGTGTCAGTGTTATGTCGTTGTTTATCTGTAAGAAATTAGATTTTGGTGCTTTAAAGTTTACCAACATTACCTTGCAGATGGCGGACAGGACTCTTAAATACCCAAAAGGTATTTTGGAGGACATCCCGGTAAGAGTTGGGATGTTTTTTATTCCCGTTGATTTTGTAGTGTTGGATATGGAGGAGGATGCACACATCCCTATTATTTTAGTAGACCAATTTTAAATACTGCAGGTGCTGTCATTGGTGTAAAGAATGGTAGTCTAACACTTTCTCTAGGTGATGACAAGGTTACATTTGACCTTGATACTGCATTAAAGAGTCCTATGTTAGAGCAATCATGTTATAGAACTGTTATAATTAAAGAGATTGTTTGTGATGACTTGTCTTGATCCCTTAAAAATGATCTTCTGGATACTATTTTGTGTTTGGATATGAAATCAAGTGAAGGCAATATGGAATCAGATGAATTGATTCAAACCCTTTCAGGAATGGATACCGATTAAGGAAGCAACTGTCAATTCCTGTAGTTGCCCAAGGATGCATGTTCAGTAAAGGAGGTAACACAACCTGAAATGAAACTTTCCCTCTAATCTGAAATATGCATTCCTAGATGAAAAAGAGCTATATCCTGTTATTGCTTGATGCAGGTATTATTTATTCTGTTCCTGATTCTAGATGGGTCAGTCCAGTTCAGGTAGTACTAAAGAAAGGTGGGACCACTGTTGTGCAAAATGATAAAAAAGAACTAATTCCAACTAAAGTTGTCATAGGTTGGCGTATGTGTATCGATTACAGGAAACTGAACACTGCAACTAAAAAGGATCACTTTCCCCTCCCTTTCATTGATCAAATGTTAGAAAGACTAGCTAGGCATAAGTATTTTTGCTATTTAGATGGTTATTTGGGAATTTTCCAAATCCCTATTCATCAGATGATAGAGAAAAGACTACTTTTACATGTCCTTATGGTACTTTTGCATATCGTAGAATGCCCTTTGGTTTATGTAATGCCCCTCCTACCTTTCAACGTTGTATGATGAGTATTTTTTCTGATTACATTGAATCAATCATGGAAGTTTTTATGGATGATTTTAGTGTCTATGGAACTTCATTTGATGTGTGTTTAGAAAATCTAACCAAAGTGCGTATGAGATGTGAAGCGGTCAACTTAGTGCTGAATTGGGAAAAGTGCCATTTTATGGTAACTGAAGGTGTTGTGCTTGGACATTTAATGTTTGAACGAGGTATTGAGGTCGATATAGCAAAGATTCAGGTAATAGAGCAACTTCCTTCTCTTGTGAATGTCAAAGGGTAAGAAGCTTTTTGGGTCATGCAGGTTTTTATCGCAGGTTTATTGAGAATTTTTCTAAAATTGCGAAACCACTAACCCAATTGCTTTTGAAGCATGCAAATTGTTGACTCATGAATTGAAAGAAAAGTTTTGATGATGACTAACACAAACAAGCTTAACTAATATAAATAATACTTTTGAGTTCCTATGGAGATTCTCACAGGTTCAAAGTGTAAGGAAATTGGAGCAATATTGAAGGAACGTAACAAGCTAAACACCAAGGTTCATGGAGAATTTCCTAGGCAAGAATTCAAAGGAACAGCAGAAGAAGAAAGAAGTTTCCTTAGTACTCAGTTATGGTAGGAACAAGCTGTGAGAATAGATCTGTTCCTACACGAACAGGCGAACACAAAGTGCAAGACATCCACATAAGTGTCGTTGGTAAGAGAATAGAATTTCCCGAAAATTAAAGCATAATCTTCTAGGAACTTAGTTAATTACATTGGAGACTCAAATCAGAGATTGGAACCTAAAACCTAAAGCACGTTATACGAATCTATCCTAGCGAAGTGGTCTAGGGTTAATTATTGGGCTGATTTTGCGGAAGAATAAAACGTCAATCTAGGGTTTTAAACAAGTCACAAGAAAAAGTGGTTAAGCCGTCCTGATTTGTAGGATAAAGTCATGGGTTCATGGGCAAGAATAAAAAGCGGTTAAATTAGTCACAGTCAAAAGACCTATTCGTGTTACCTACTGTGATAGTGGAAGAAAGTCGTGGGTAAGTGGACAGCAAGAACTGGTGGTGAAGATAAAATTACAACAAGCCCGAACCCTTCTCTAAATCCGCACAATTCAGAAGAAGAAGTGAAGAAACACAGAGAACACATGAGTATTTAATGTAGTACATGTTTGATGGTTGTTGTTCCAGTCCAGTTTAAAAGGTCTTTTCAATGTATTGAGGACCAATTGAGTTGTAATAGTGGAAAAAGAAGAAAGTGTGAGAACTAAAGAAGAGTGGAGAAAAGAGAAAGAGAGCGAGAGATAAAGAGTGAGCATTGAGAATCAAGTTCCTACAGAACTGACGAGGGAAATAGAAGATTTAAGGTTTGTATAACTGTTACAAACATGCCTATAATAGAAGTGGATTTTTCTTCCTTAGGGCCAAGGAAGTTTTCCTCATAAATATATCACTCTACTCTTTTAATTCAGCTCAAAATAGTTAATTCCGCATACAGTTCCCAACACGAAACCAATCATCACACCCCCCCCCCCCCTCTATGTTCAGATGTGTCCTAAGAAACAACAGTTGGTATCAGATGCAGGAACTCGGGAATTCAAGCAACCTGAAGAGGGATCCTGAAGATGAACACTTCACGAGAAGTTGGAGGAAGGTTACTCAACTCAAACGACCACCCATGTTTTGATGGGAAAGTTTTATACTTATTGGAGATCGATGGAGAGTTTCATCAGGCTGCAAATTCCGTGTTTAGCGGTCTTGACTTATGTGACTATGAGGGTAACAAAACTAATGATATCAATGAAGTCGTTTCCTAATTAATTT